>CP139506.1:89768418-90286530 GCA_021014915.2 Artemisia tridentata subsp. tridentata
ATAGCCATAGCTTGTGTATTTGCTCGTCCAGTGGTTGCTAAGCTATGCTCTACTGCTTTTTCAGTCGAATCAAGAATCTGCACTCAAGTTTTAATATGTTAAAAGGTTCGGAAACCTTGAACAATCGATAGAAAAAACAAACACGACTTACTCTTTCAGTATTTTGTATGGATTTGTTCATAGTAAGACTGCTTTCTTTGAGTTGTCGTGCTAAAACCACCATTTCATCTGTCAAATCTTCTTGAAACTTCCTGTTTGATGCAAAAAAAAAAAAAATAATTCCTCTTCATTTGGTCAGTTGTGGGCCGGTTACCAGGTCAACCGAACTTTGAGTTGAAACAGGTTAAATTTAGTATGGGTGAAGCGTGACCTACAAACACTTTTTGTCCATCTTAACCCACCAACCCCTTTAGACGTTATATAAACGGGTTACCAGGGTCGTGTCAGGATTGCATTGGTTAAGCGTTGGTATTCGGGTTGGGTTTTTTGACACGATTAAGTAACGAGTTATGTTTGGCTTAAGATACCACCTTTCCAACCTGAACCCGGATGAAAAGTTTACCCCTAAACGCTGATTTGACATGTTCCCCTTAATACTAAGTTTGTTGATTTGACCTGTTTAAGATAAGAAACACAATCCAAATCAACTCATTCAACAACCTATAGACATCTGTTTCACTTATGTACCTGTGTTTTGTGATATGTGCTTGTGCTGCAGCATCCAATTTAACAGGAGATGACGATTCCGATGATTCAAAGGTATCTTGACCTTTGTGCTCAGCTGATGAGGCTCTAGTAAATCATCAAGAAACATATAAGTATAATAAAATCAAAACCATACGCCAATGCTAAAATCAGCAAAATCGTGTAGTTTCTACTTACACGAGTCTTCTTCTCAAACCTGGCGAGAGGATGATACTTTCTTCTTCGTCTTTACTAACGTTTTCCTTAAACGAAGTATTAACTCTGAGCTCTGGAAACGCTGCAGTATCCAACTGACACCAAATGTTATAAGACATAACTATAAAGAATCAGATGTGTATCCAAAAATTATGTATGTTATCAAAATGAAATAAATCTCACCACAGGGCTAGCCAGTTTAGCTGCAATCGCTTCGATTTTGTCAGAGTAGTCAATTACCGAAGCTTTTGAAACTCTATGGGCATAAGAGGAAGATTACAGTACTATCAGGATGAGCATTTTTGTTAAACTCGGATTCGATCCGTTTACTTTCAATATATTTAAATGCCTACAACCATCTACATTTTTATCAATTAACGCTTCAAACTACTACTGTAATAAATTGTAACTGGTCTAAAACAGAAGTGTTTGAGGGTCAACCGAACCCAGGCATACTAAAAATGACTGTTTTGACCCGTTCACCTATATGAGATTATATTACAGCAATGCGTGCAACAAAAGACACAAAAACAGACACAAAGCAAAGAAAAAGAAAAGGATTCGGGCCTGTTAAATCCTTCTGAAGTTTTCTCCATGGAAAGTTGTTCCAGTTGTTCTCTTAACGTAGCAACATACTGCAACATCACAATTGCGTTAACTCCAAAATCCACAATTTAAGATGTCATAAATGGCATTCAGTAAGTGTTTTGGATTGCTTATGTTACAGCTGAAAATGCTTAAGCTTTTTATAATAATAATCAAATAAGCACTTTTAAATACCAACTAATAACTTGAATATTCGATAATGTGCATTTCATCGATAATTACTCAGATAGACAGTTTGGATGAACAATCCAAACACCCCCTCAAATTAGTAGCTAATTCACAATGGAGTCATAAAAATCATGATCAGTAGAACATTTAATCAAAGGGCTAATGTCACAGATAACAAATAACAACGCACTTGTGTTTAAAGGACGTACATGCATAAGTTTTGCTTTATTTTGTTGTTGCGGAGCCGCTGCAAGCAATCTTTTTAGATTGATTTCGGTTTTACTTAATCCCATCTTCAATGACACCCTGCAAGATTCATTTTTCATCAGGTTAACTGCATCCAAATGTAACATACTTACAGTTTATCATCATTGTACACTAACAAAACTTTTCTTCTTTCGGTTCATTGCACATAATACACTTACATTTTGATGCAAATTTATAGAACAACATTACATCAATTAGAAAGAAGCGAAAGTGCGTTGCATTTTGGTGCAATTGATATAAAAGTGCCGTTATAAATGTAGTTTTACATAGTATGGAAAAAACAAGTGATAACGAAAGCATAAGCAACTATTCTGCGTTGTTTCTCTTATAGCCACCAAACTGCAAAAACAACTTTATCTACGCCATGTATATAAACAACCAAATCTGAAACGAAACCTCTTAAACGAGGTAGGAGAACAATTTAAGCTTTTTACTTTTCATTAATCTACTATACACAATAAGTCTAACGAAAGGGTGTATTTTTGTATTTACAAAACAATGTTGTTGTCGCTTTCTTGAACATGATATAAACGACACAATATACATATTTGGGCGGCCTATAAGTTAAACGTAAATAGTTAGTGGCTCCTTAAGACGTATCCAACGAACAAAAACGCAAAAAGTATGGTACATTTTGGTGCAAACTAGTAGTATTTTCTCGACGAAAAAAAGGAAACATAACTAAATTATTAGAAATGCAAACATATGCAATGAGAAAATAACATTTGATGTGGATCTATGTACCTTTATGGTATTGGAATCATATGTCAGTGGTGTCTGTGTATTTTTGTTTTGATTAATGATTTAATGTTAGTTATAATTGTCGTTAAAAGATGATTAATGGTTGCCGGTTTTTGCTCCGGTGAACTATATCTGATCTGAATGTTATTTGTTAGTTTTGTTATTTATTCTTTTATATTGTCCAGGAAATATCCTTCAACTATGGGTTTTCTGCTTTATAGACCTTGAACTATTTAAATGTGAAAATAGGGATGGCAAAAAAAAACCCGAACTCGACGTGAAAACCCTAAACGAGGATTTTAATTGGGTTTGGGTCGGGGAGCTGGACATAATATACTTGCCCGCCCCAACCGAAACATATATTCATGTACATATATTATAATTATATAATATTATGTTAGTATTTACATAATATAAACATTTCTCTAATATTTGTTAGTTTTATTATCTTTGTAAGATTATAAATTGTAATCATAGAACCTTGTTTAATGTCATATTTTGAAGAGAATTGTAATTTGTGATGGTCATGATTTATGTTTAATAGTATCGTTAAAGACATAATAAGGCTAGTCTGTAATTGATTATTAGCAGGTTCTCAATCATTTAAGTTATTGCTAAAGGTGTAAAATAATACTTACTTCGTCCCATATTAAGTGTCCACTTTTCAAATGCACAAAGTTTTAGGAAATTCCACTAATTACACTCTCCACCAATCAAATATCATTATTACCAACTAAAGTCTCTTCTCATTGGTTTGAATACAATATAGACACTTAATTTGGGACATCCCAAGATTCCATTGTGGACACTTAATATGGGACGGAGGGAGTAATAAACGTGAAACGATGCGAGTTTGGAGTAGTGTGATATATTAAGTGCAAGATTTTTGTTGCACCTCAGTCCTCATAGGTATATATCACATGATTTGAAGTAGTGTGGTGATTTTGGGTGCATATAAGCCAAATTCATGCGACAAAACTGTTACATAGCTTTTTGCTTGGCCATACATGTGCGAGAAATCAAATTCGTATAAGAAAATCTCGCAAGACTTATTCTATGCGACACTTTAATTACTCGCACCCCTTTTGAGAAAAATCGGTATTTTGGCCTTTTTTGTTGAAAAATGGTATTTTGATGAAATAGATGTCGGATCATTTTCCTAAATAATTTTCGTTATACATTTTACTTTTTTTTAACCAATAATTTATCAATGCGCCACTCGTTTTTATTTGTTTTACCTTATTCTTGATATAAGCCTTTAATCTGAAAGGCTATGAGAAATCACGATATTAGCTCCAGTGGTGCTAATAAAGAAAAGAGTACCAAACTAATTGACTAATACATCTAACATTTATGCTTTAAACAATCTCTAGTTCTGTCTTATTCTATGAAGTATTTCGGCAAGTATTCAATAACTCACATGTAATACCTCGCCCAGGCCGAGTACCAACCAAGAACGTGATCGACTACTCGACTAACGTCTAGCAATTTTTGCAATAAATCCAAGCAAATGTTCTGAATTTTTGTATAAAGTACAAGGACCAAAAAAACAAAACATTGAAGTTGACTGCAAACATAAGCTAAAAACATAAAAACACAAAAACTAGGTTTTGCTTTTTGTTGCTTTGAAGCAACAAAATCAAGCTTAACAATGTCAAGTGATTCAAACATGTTCCAAGTAACTCAAGAAACTGAAAAGTTTCTATGTGAACGATTATTGGATCAATCTCAGCCAATTTCTGAGCGTTTCAGAGTCTTGTTTTCGCTTCGTAATCTTCGCGGTCCTGCGCCACGTAACGCTTTGATTAGTGGTTTGTTGTTCTTACTCACTTTCTTTTGATTAATTTATGTGTTTTTCTTTTTTTATTTGGTGTTTTGGATAAGCTTATTTTATGTGTTTTACTTTATGAGCTTATGATCTTATATAGGCCATAAGCTCAAAAAAACTGAGCTTATGAGCTTTCCCAAAATCAAATACGCCCATAAGCCCATAAACAAGCTAATCCAAAGACCCCCTTACGTGAGCTTGTGAGAGCTTGTCAAAAGCTTATTGTGAATAAAACTGAAAAGCTAATTAGAGGTGTTTGGATAAGCTAATAAGATAAATTCCTTTTCTTGAGCTTTTTTGACTATTGAGAATGCATAGTATATTAATTATCCGATTACCCTAACATTCCCTAATATATATTTGCCAAATTGTTTCTCAACAATGGAGTAGCAAGAAAGGGTATCTGTTTGCTGACCTATAATTTGTGTGTTTAAAGTCGGATACTTGTTTTTGTCTCATTTGTTTCTAAGATATTAACCAAATTTTGTAACACGGAAGTTTCAGCATCACAAAAGCACTCTATTTATATGTTTGAGCCATTATATTGTGAATTCCAGTCCATATTCTGCAAATGTTAGTGTTTTATAGTACTATCTTTCTGCTTGCCAGTAATCCATTTGGACCATATTGTTTTTTTTTTTTTTTTTAGAACGGCAACTAAGTATCTCACAATATATACTCTACAAACTATCTCACATGTCCTAAGCAGGACTTGAACCCACAACCATATGGTTGGGGTGCTTCTCACATAACAAGGGGTACCATTGGGACACAAACCCTTTGATATTTGGACCATATTGTATGTTATGTTGTGAGTGTAATACTTTTTTGGTTAGTAGTATTAAGAGGTGTATAATATCGTTTATTGCAGCAACGCGAGATCCTTCAAACCTGTTGGCACATGAAGCTGCTTTTGCTTTAGGTCAAATGCAAGATGTTGAAGCTATTCCTGCTTTGAAGCTTGTTCTTAATGATTATTCTTTGCATCCTATTGTCCGTCATGAGGTTCACTTTCTACTGGATTTACTTTCTAATTTTTGTCAGCGCCATTTGTTTTCTTTTGCTAATTGCCGGATCACATTTTTCTTGTTATATTGGATAAATAGGCTGCGGAAGCACTTGGTGCAATCGGTTTAGAGAGTAATATTACTCTTCTGAAGGACAGTTTGGAATCTGATCCGGCACAAGAGGTTCGTGAAACATGTGAATTAGCTCTTTCTCGAATTGAGGAGCTGAAAAATGTTGGTGATAGTAATGAAGCGTCTACGATAGAGGCATCACCATTTCTGTCTGTTGATCCGGCTGCACCTGCTTCTTGTTCGTCTGTACATGAACTAAGGTTTGCAGCATAGTATTATAGGAGTTAAATTCTTGCTACCAAGTTTTTGCCACATTTTGTTATTTGATACCCTTAATCTTTTTCACTTAAAGTAGTCCTACATATTGCATAGACGTTTACTTAGAATTGTTATACGTTGATCTGTGCAGAAGCTGATAGTTTTGGGTTGGTGTGTCGGTTCCAGTCGAATTTGGTATCTATATTGGATATGGTTGGACTATATCCAGTATTTTTTTCATGTGTGAATGGGTCGCTTTGGACAGTGTTTTATTTCAAACTGGTCAATACAAAAATTTGGGACTGGGTTAAACAGGTTGCAAGATAAAAATCCTCCAAACTCTATCCACATACTTCTTATATTTCAATAGCTTATTATGATTATTGTAATAGTTTTGTATTGATAATCATAATTAACACTTACATTATTTATTATAGTTGGATAAAAAAACAGATGCTAGCGAGTCAATCTTGGTCGGTTTTGACCCATACTAAAAATTATCATCCTGGACCCATTTTGATCTGTTATTCAACCATCACACCCGCCTCTATAACTTTAGTAAATAGGGTTTCATTACTGATTACGTACCTGTTGGAATTTGATTTTATACAGGGAAATCATATTAAATGAAGAGAAGGGCATGTATGAGAGATACGGTGCTCTTTTTGGACTCCGAAATCAAGGAGGTGATGAAGCAGTTGCTGCTATAATAGAATCATTAAATGCAAAAAGTGCCTTATTGCGGCATGAGGTTAACGTTAAATATGTCTTCATTAATCATGATTTTGCCACATCACTTTCTTCTTTCAGTAGGCTAATCTATTTTCTGTGATTTCAGGTTGCTTATGTCCTGGGACAGTTGCAAAATAAATCTGCGTCAGATGCACTTTCTAGGGTACTTAAAGATGTGAACGAGCATCCTATGGTTCGACATGAAGCTGCTGAGGCTCTGGGCTCTATTGCAGGTTTGGTTATTAATGGTTTATAAGGAAATTGGAACCTTGTATTAAAAAATGTTGACGTGGTACTGTGGTAATTCTTATAATGAATGGGTTGAAACGAGTTATGTATTATCTCTAATGGGTCAAATTTGAAACAAGTTAGTTAACAAAGGAGACTGGTCAATGGTCGCCAAAATGTATGCTTAATTTATCACACCTCATGAATCATTGTCTTCAAAAGTTAGGTTATTATTGACATTATATATCTTTTGTAATCACATCAAGACAAACTACTTAAATATTAAAAACTATAAAAGATTGTCGAAAGATTGTTCAGTAAGCATAGACCAATTACCCAACTGGATTGGACATTCCTTTTTTGCCATCTTTAATTAGAATGTGTGTACAATAAGCTTATAAGCATAGGACCACATTTAGTAACGACTTATAAATTAGAATGTGTGTACAATAAGATTGTTTAGTAACGACTTCATAAATTGTTTACAGATGACCAATGTATATCTCTACTTGAGGAATTTTCCAAGGATCCGGAGCCCATTGTTTCTCAGAGCTGTGAAGTTGCCTTAAGCATGCTGGATTTTGAACGATCTGGCAAATCATTTGAGGTAATTCCAGATGATAAAAGTTAGAAACTTTTGGAGTGCTTGGACTAATCTACTATTCTACGTATGTTTTTTTTTTTGCAGTACCTCTTTATGCAGGCACCTCAATTGCAAGAGATAGTATGATGGTTTTACTTCATTGTGCCTTTCTGCCATTTTCCTTTACTGAGCTGTTAGATACTCGATGGCTGATGCTGTTGTGGGCTTGACCCTGATCATTGGCGTGTGTTAATTCTTAAAGCAGATATAGGGTGATATTCCAATGCATATGCTGCGTGAGATGTACTATCGACATACAACATAATTTGAGTGTCGGGGACCTCTTGAGAAAATGATATGGTGGTAGGCCCCCACCAATAACTTACAAAGCTGCAGTTTTTTTATATTTATTCAGTGCATTTGCAACTACATTAATCCAGGACTTGTAATTGTAACTTACATACATTTGGCTTGTGATATTCAACTTGGCTCAAATCTAAATGTTTTAGCCTTAGCGGTTGTGAGTTGTGCTGTTGTGCATCATAATGAGTTGCAAGCCCACAAAGCTATTATGGTCTGCAGTTCCCACTTACTGTTTTTTAAAGTTGTGTTATTATTTTATAGGCAGGGCAAATGGGATGTGTGGTAAAGTAAGTTAGGTAGGTACCGTGCATGGGTAAAATGTGAATGAGCCGAGTTTGAGGTATATGAACCGGATTCGAATTCTTGTATGGTTTTTTATGCAAGTGCTAATGATTACGTGTTAATTATCAATTTAGCGAGCTCAATAAGAGGTTCTAAGAAGTATTAAAGCTATGCAAGCTCTTGAATTAAAGCATGCTCTCTTAAGTATAGTTATTCGTGATATAATTAAAATAGCTCGAGCCTGAAAGCGTCGTCAAACTATTAAAGTGAGTTAGAGCTTAGCTAGCATGATCAAGTCAAGCTCGAGCTCTGCCTGTTTGCGGCCACAGTAAAAAGGTGCAACGGGTGGAAGAAAGATATTGCAAAGATGGATATTGTTGAGATTTCACATACAAAATTGCTTTGCTTATTACAAAGAAAATATTAAACTTATATAAGTTTTTTTCCCCTAATATAGTATTGAATACAATCCCACATTCAAAGGTTTACAAAAAATCACTAATCTAAATCCAAAAGCTGTCTGAAAAACAATAGCTTGAATTCCAAACATACAAATCGGTATGTATGCAAAGCTAAATCCAAAGATTCACGTACTCTCAACATGAATTATGAACATTGACATGAAATCAAGACAATCAACAATTTCTTCACTTACCAACCGATCAACATGATTCCTTATCCGTAGGTTGTATTGTAGTCATGGGTTCATTTCCTCTAATCACCCCTTGCTTCTGTATATACTCCCACTTCTCCTGAAACAGATACAAGAACCCGATGCACACAATCTCAGCTGTATAAAAGATAACCCATGGTGTTATACTTCTTGACGTGATCTTATTGTAAGCGTGTAACCCCGTGTATACATTGATGATACCTAGTAGGGAAACCGTGGTTCCTAGTATCCAATGTGCAAAAAACCATATGTTTCGTCTTTTATCCCCTCTGTAACACAAGAAGCATAACTTAAAACACAATTTCAAAATATGTGTATGTGCTAGAGGTGACAATGTTAACCCATTTATATATGAATGGGTCGATTTTGGCTGTGTTTTATCTCATAGTGTCGAAAGGGTCATATTAGGAATAAGCTAAAAGGGAAATTAGTCAACTTAGTTGAAAGGGTCCTAATTATTTTAAGGCATACAACCTCCTAAACTGTTTTATCCAACGATTAGACAGACTAATTGCTAATAAAGTTTTTCTTTGAAAAAAATTAGAGAGAAAGTATTTGCGCTCTACTAAAACCAACCTGAAACATTTTGACCCACACTTAATATGTTCCATTTATTCAAGCCGCACATCTTGCCATCTCTAGTGGATGTATTTTCTTACCTTTTTGGACGTATAAGACCACTAAGAGCTTGTAACAACACGAGACCATAAAGTGCTACCCCTAATCTTCGATGCGTGTTGTCAAAAGTGTTGCTGAAATTCTTTACAGACAGTACTGCTCCTGCTGTTACAAGAATCAGTGATACTACCTGCAATAAAGAAAACAAAGTTGATTTTTTATTTGCTCTACTTATTAAAAATACTTAATAGATAAACTTTGTAAAGCTAAAAAAGATGATCATCATTAGAGTTGAAAAGTAGGATTATAATGTAATCAACTATATTAACGAAACATAAATGATTGTATAAAAACCTTGCCTGAGTAACAGCATGTATAAAGAACATGATTTTGCGCCTTCTTCCATGTTCCTCACGGTTCGATAATCTGATGGCTAAAATCCCAACTGGAGTCAAGAAACCCAAGGAAGCCCATAGTAGAAATCCGTGCACAACTATCTGCGACAAAAGTTGATGATCATGAAGCATGTTTCTGTCTTTTTCTATATCTTCTTTATACTTTTATAGGAACTTATAACTTATGGTGGAAGAACAAGAAGAATGACACTAAAGTTTATAGCTTTAATGAAATATTCCAATGGCTAAAAAGTATGAGGTATGTGTAATGTCGATGATGTGATGTGTGTCCCTTATTAAAAGCATACAAATAGACGATATATAGTTTAGTTAATTAATTAGTACTTATACTTGTGATTGAGATAAAGAAAGTTGATAGATTGCGATTTGAGATAATAAAGCAGCTGAATTTGCATGGAGAATGATGGTTTATTGAAGAGTTTAAAAGTTGGTGTAACTAAGAAACAAATGGTCCCAAATTAGATCAGATTATCTCATGAGGGGTCACTTTTTCTGGAAAGAATATGGTGGAATTACAGAGCGAAATGGTCAGAATTCAATCAATATGTTTGAAAACAAAAAGATAATGTCAAAGTGGATCTGTGAAATCTTCTTTTTTTTCTGCACCCTACTAGCAACAACATGCATATCAGTATATTTAGCACCCAATATGCAGCATATCAGTATATATTGGCACTGCGTTGTCTATATCAAATAATCAGTTGTAACGAAAACATGTTATCGAGATAATGTTTAGATGTGGCTGTGATAATCAGGTGTTAACGCAATAATCGGATAATTACTTTCCAAAAAACAAACCGAAAAAGGTAGATAAAGTAATTCATGATTTCATGTAACCTTTCGGGTGCTAAAATCTGCTAGTGATTATTGCATAAAAGTCGCATGCATGTGGACCTTCCTCACCAATAGAGCCACTTATTTCATTTCAATCTAATGATTACTACTTTAAGACTCTTAAATTCGATGATTCCACCATGTTTCTTTTACTCTTTACTTAAAAAAAGTTAGAAGTCGTTAAGATGTTCATATCGAAGAAAAACTGGCACGAAAACTGAAAACAAAAGGGCATTCGTAAATGCTACTTATTAGATATAGTATAAAGAAAGTAGAACAATACGACACCTGAACGTGCATATCATATTCAACATGAATCTACAAAATCGCGCCATTCTGTATGGTAGCAATGTTTCTCTCTTAAGTCACAGTTTTTGCATTTGCTTTCTGAAATTGATTACTACCTAAGTCGTTCACAACGATTAGTTTTTCATGTTTAGATAAAGAAATATGATTTGGGATACCTGAACTTATGACTAACTATATATATGCCTAAACTTTCACGTCGTTGTTTATAATTTATTGGTTTGCGAGAAAGTGTGTCTTGCAACCATCAGTATTAATGTTACGCAAGTTTAAGCATAAAATTAAGCATGCATGTCAGTACCTCACATCCCTCAAGCATTTCTCTTAAATAACTTCATAAACATAAATAAACATATTATGGTTATGGCTATCTGACTATCTCATTGTTTAAGGTCAAATAATAACATAACAAGGTTGATTTCTAAAGTGAAATGGTTGTGGTGTGCATATTATTTGCATGGGGATTTGAGGTGTTTGTGTAGCTTGTTTGTTGGATTTATAAGCTTATGTAAAATTCGAATGAGTTCATAAGCTATTTTTTCTTCAATTTTTTGGGTTTATAAGCTTATCAAGTTGACTTGTAAGCTTTTTAAGACTCATAACCACATAAGCCTAATGTATATATTTAGTTAAATATTCTTGCTAAATCTTTGATCATAAAATAATGTGCTTCAAATACATATGCAATATACCTTCAAAATTGAAATAACATTCCAACCTATCACCATCCCCACGACCCCACCACACCCACAACTGTCCCCCACTGTTGAATTTCCAAAGGGTTAAACAATATACTAGTAGCATGGTTTGTTGTCTTTTTATAGTTTGTTTTTGTTTTATTTAAATTCTAGATATCTATCTTTTATATGAGACAAGTACTATAATATGGTCAGATTAGCTGATTAAGTGCAAATAAGTAAACATAACATCTTAAGACTCTTTCTGGAAAAGAATCGCATTTTTAGATCTTTGATTAACTTTTGAGTCATCAGTTTTGTGTTTGTTTATTACTCCGTATAATAAGAGTAAACTGCAAAATACATCACGTGTTTACAGTTTTTGAGACCTTACATCTCTGTCAGAAACTATTGGCATGTTACAGTTAGAGTTTTGGAAAAATATTAAATCGTGTATGACTAGAATCGAACCCGGGACTGAGGGATTGCACACTTTACGTATGAATGATCAAAGGAATAATTAATATATATATATATATATATATATATATATATATATATATATATATATATTATATATATATATATATATATATATATATATATATTTTAATTATTTGGACACGAAATATAACTAACGGACGTTAAAGTAATTAATAGAATTGACTAATGACTGTTAGTAAATAAAGGAGAGGGTTGAGTGTCAAGTTTTGGAACTTGAGGATGTATTAGACTCAAACTTGGAGAACAAGTTTGGAGGCTATAAATACACCCTCATTAGCTCTCAAACGATTGACACAATAATAACCTAAAAGAAAGTCAGTCGACACAAATTGTAACCACAAAGTCAGTCGATAATTAATACTCAAGAAAAGGTGAATCAACTTTTATGAATTCTTGGTTCTATTATATGCATCAATAAGTATACAGTTGATATCTTTGACTTATCAAAGATATGCATTGTAATACATGATGACGATAACATATTATATCTTGAATATATGTTTCGAACAGTATATGCAAGAACCTTTTATATTATTTACTTCCTTCTTGAATAATAGATTTAAGGTTTATTGAACAAAATAGTTTTGGTTTAATAAATTGTGTTCATTCACTAGCATCAACCTTTGATCGAGTAATAGTACGTGTGTACAAGATCTCGGATATAACATACTTTTGTTATTCATCTTGGATTGTGGAACAAAATTGTAAGGGGTTCCACGTTAATCCTTTGGTTGTTCAAGAGACGAGAAGTTCAAGTTTGATCTTTGTTTTGCTAAGATCAAAAGGTACGTTTCCTTTATTATTCGGTTACTACTTTGTACATGTTAATTATGATCCTTGCTTCCGCTGTATACGTGCTTTGATGTTTATGGTTTATTATTTATTTGAATGTCAAATTATTTAAATCCAACAGTGGCATCAAGAGCCGTTTAACATGTAATTGTAATTATCGAAACACATAATAAAAATCAAATCTTGATTTGGATTTACATGTTTTATTAGTCGATTTTTTTTAGGGTTTTATTCTAGATCTTGAAAAAAATAATAATTCGAACTATACAATTAGGAAGGGGGTTCGACCCTCTTTTGTTAAAAAGTTAGTTTTGTAACCCTAATTAAGAACATGTTTATGTGATTATTTGAATAAAGGGTTACGTTCCTGGTTGATCCATGATTTTTTCATGCAAAGAAATCATGGATTAGGGTTTGTTCTATTTGCTACATGTTTAGATAGATCTAAAATTAGGGAAGACCTAATATATTAATTAATGAATCAAGTTATGTGCAATGTGGTGTATTATTAATTAAAGCTTACGCGGTCAATTGTTGGCGTCTGTGGTCCATTGGGTACAATGCGCTCGAAAACCAATTGGAGCTTTATTAATAATATACATTAATAAATTACACATATAGATTATTAATAGGATTTATCAAAAGGGTTTGCATGTGGCTATATGTTTTAATAGTTAAGATCATATATGTGTTATTTGTGGTTATTTATTTTTGTTAAAAATTACTTGTTCTTATTTGTTTAAATTATTTATGAATTATAAGCAAAAAGAGGGTAGTTTTTTGGAATAAAAATAAATGGACCTAATAACTATGAAACCCTGTTGTAGTAAATTTTTGATTGCCAAGTCTTATGTGCCGATAGTGGTTCGCTTCGCACGGTAATTTGCTCCCAGGCGAGACTAGCAATTAATAATTTACTACATGATTTTGAGCTTTAAATCATAAATTGTTAATTGATTGATGCAACTGTACATAATGGTCGAAGCGGCGGACCTAATTTTGACAAACTATAAAGTGGGTATAAGGTTGGTTTCGCATTAAATTGTGGCCTTAAAGAGACTCCATTCTGTCTCTCCGCTCGCCTGTGCGTCAAAATTAGACTTACCAAGTACACCATTGTAATGTACGAAGCATCTTAAGGCAATGTTGTAAGTCTCTCAACGCCATCGATTAAAATTTTGTTGATTTAAGCTTATGAAAAAGTAATTAAAATTGTTTTGAAAACTTTATGATACGAAGATGAGTGCATGCTTCTTCGTACATATTTTGATTGTCACATCAAAATAAATACCCTAAAATTTAAGTCACATGCTATCTAATTATAAGAGACACTTGAAGTTAATATCTGGCGTAAGTGAGACCTTGACACAGATATTGATGACAAGGTAAATTACATCTTTTTATTGCCAGCAGATCAACTGAGTGTAATAAAATTATGTGAATTTACATGTTTCTAAATTAGACGACTTAATTAAGTTATAAGTGAGACCTTGAGACTTAAAGCATGAGATGGGAAGAAACATGCTTACATTGCAAAATTGTTTGGCAAATGTAATTCCCATAAATTTAGGAGTCGGAAAATTGTTTCGCGATTATTGTACGACAGTTACCATCTTTTGTACTTTCACTGCTAGCAGATCAACTGATGTGGTGGAACTATGGAAAGTTGGATCCTAGTTTTCAAGAAAATTAAATGGTTATATTTATATTTCCTGGGTAATTTTCTTTTCTTGAAAAATTATTATCGAAAATACTAAAATTGAATTTTGTAAATTCTTTTAATGTATTAATGCAACGTTAAAACCGTAAACGTGGGGCATTCTTTTAGAAGTAAAATTGATCTACACCCGTAAGGGTTTTGGTAAGAGTCAACCTTACTAAAAGAATAAACCAAGTCTACTTTCTTTGAGAAGAGTGAGACTTAAACCATATAACTTTTCATTAATGAGAAAGGTATAATGGGAAAATTAGAATTGTCTAAATTCTAAGGAATAACTCATAGCAAAATTTTAATAGTTAAGAAAATTGCACATTTTACGAGTTATTAAATTAGAAGTTAGACTAGTTACCGCAAAATTGGTAAAAGGCAAACTAGCACACTTTGTCTAGTTGTTGTGCTTTGACCAATTTTAGATGCTACATACCATTGTGGGGATGGTAGTTAAATTAAGGAAGAAATTGCATGCCCAATTATTTCCAAGTTAATTGAATTGATGGATAGTCCATCATTTACAAAGTAGATTACATTCTTTTAATACCTAAGTAATTGTTACGTATGGGATTACTCAAAGATGTAGGAAAGTAAATAGCACACTATTAGCTTTTACTGGTTATGAAACACTTATAATGTTGTCAAATCCAGTGGGAGCATTGTGATGTAATTACTGAATAACATATATTAATGTAATGATCTGTAATTCAGTGGGAGCTACGAGCTTGTTATCTTGGTAGTAACCCAAATTATCTCTAGAATGTCTTGAGATAATTACTTTCCAATTATAGACACTTGTGGGTTTAAGGATAGTTATGTGCGTTTCCTTACTAGACAAGGTGGTTCTATATCTACGAACATCTATGACACAATCATATTAATCACATAAACAAACGATTGACGTGTTGTTTATCTGATACATGATGTTGTTCCATGCACAAGTGGGAGAAATCTTAATTGTGTGCAAGCAACAACACAAAGAAATATGATTTAAAGAATTCTCTTGACTGCAAGGTAAGAGAATAAATGTTCTAATGTGATTTTTAATCACATCTAATAAATAGAACACTTGGAATTAATATCTAGCGTAAGTGAGACCTTGACATAGATATTCATAACAAGGTAGATTACATACTTTCATTACTAGCAGATCAACTGATGTAATGAAACTATGTTAATTTGCAAGTTCTAAATTAGATTCTTATTAGAACAAGTGTCAATATGATAATGAGACTACTTCAAACTAAATATTTATGTATTACTGAAATGACATAAATATATTAAGTAATCTAATACTACTTCAAATTTGAATGTTTATGAACTCTTGGAATGTCATAAATATATGAAGTAATAAATTAACTTGAAATACTATTGAAACCAAATTGTGGTGTTCATGATTACTTTAAATTATGCATATTTATATTTTATTGTAATGTTATAAATATGAAGTCTTTTAATTGTTACAAGACTTATAATAAAGTAAGACGTTAACTTGTTATGTTTTTTAATGAAACATATACAAGAAGTCATTGAGTTGATCAATGATTAATAACGAAAAATGGGATTATAACAGTTTATGTCTTCTGATAAGACATGGACATGAAGTGACTTGGTCAAAAAGTACTTATGTTATATAGCATGCAATTGGTTTAGAATATCTATTTCACCATTAACTTGATTTAGTTGGGAAATAGGTGAGCCAAAACAAAATATATTTATCTTACATATTGTAAGATTGTCTTACAATATTAATCCTAAATGAAATACATAATGGTTATGGTATGTTCAGTTAGGGAAATCAAACTCTTATTATATTGTTTGATTAAAGATAACTATATCTTCTTTTCTTCCAAATTGTTATCAAGGTTAGGAAATTGAGTATGCATTGTATATACTCAATTAGACTCCAATCTAGAAGATTAATAAGACACCATTTATTATGGAATGTGATGAATCACATTAAGTCTTAAAATTAAAGTTCTGAATTTGTTAAAACTATTTTGAGTAGGTTATTAACAAACTTCATGTAAGGAACTGTCAATGTGTATTTGTAATGTCCAAAAGAGAACAATTTTGTGTTGCTCTACTTGCTAAGTATTTATAGATAGTCTATAAATAGCAAAAGGCAAGTGGGAGGTTTTATCTTGAAAAGATAAAATTACAAGATACATGATCTTTTAAAATACACTAGCAAATGTCATGCTGAGGATTAAACATATTAATGTTAAATCTCAAGATGATGGAATTCTCATTCATAGATCCGCATGGATATCTCAAATATTTCTATAATATGTTGAGAATTATGAGATACAGGATTATGGTAAACCTGTTGACAAATTGCAAATATTGAATTTGGCAAGTTACTCATACTATGAATGATTAGATGCAGTCCATAAAGATAATTAGTTTTGGAAACTTAATTAATCTTAAACTCTATACTTACACTATAGAATGATGATGAGTTTCTACAAAAGAAATGAAAATCCTAGAGATTTAAATTTTGAGTAGAAATCATAATGGACAAAATTTTGTATACATATTTAATGTATGGAAAGATTATCAAACACACTTAAGCAATTAACTGTGATTGAAATTATTTCTAAACACATTAAATATATAAAGATTATGATTGTCATTCTTAGTTTCATTTATATGAAATTAAGAATGGAAGATCAAAACTCTTTCTTGAGTAATTACTTGTGCGAGGACGATAAGTAATTGAAAGGAGTATTTGAATTCAAATAATCTTTAGTAGTATACAAAGTGCAATCATTTATGAATAGATTAATGCATGCGTCTAAGAGATATACTTATGTTTAGTTATTAAATCCATATTTTGATTTATAATTAAAATAAGGCAATCTCTTAATATTCCTGAAAGCTAGTGGGAGTGTTAAATTTATTTTCTTATTTCATGTATGTTGTGTAACATATAGGAAGTAACATTCCATAAGCATCAAATGTTAAGTCTTAGTTTGGAATGAAACTTCACGTGAAGATTTAGAAAATAAACATACAACCTTGAAATAAATGTTTATAGTGATAAACATAAGCGGTAAAGTATTGATTCTAATAAACATGATTATACTATTAGAAAGTCTAGATAGATAAATATCTTTGAAAAGATATGACATGAATAAATCTAAGTTTGACGCAAGGATTTTTCATGTACATCATGTTGTTTGTTGTATCATGCTTGATGAAAGATGATTTGACAACATTAATATCTAATTAAAAGTTATTCGATAACTAAGTGTAATGGATATGGTTAGATTTAGAATTAACATCCTCATCCTGGAATAGCTCCAAAATTCTAAGTATGAACCATATGGCAATTGTTGCGTAATTGATATAGCCAACAAATCTTGTAAGATTTAAAGGTATCAAACATTACACATTGGATATTAAAGTTTACGGGATTTTAAAGAGCATATTGTTGTTTGCATACAATGATGCTGATAAGATTGAGATGACACTCAATACTAGTCATGGTAGGATTTCATCCTAGTTAATGGCCATGTGTACTAGTTATGCTTAACTTTAAGCATAGTTGCATTTTACATTAATGAATTAGAATACTTTAAACTATAAAAGGTTTGATAGTTTGCTTGTCATAAATTCGTGGTTGAGGATGTCACGTATTTCATGAAATATTATGTGGCATTATCAAGATAATAGATAACACACATACAAGAATTTCATTAATTGAATTCTTGAAATAAGTATTCTCAAAATTCTCATAGATCAAAATTAGTTGATTTTATACCTTGTCAACAAGTATGTTTGACATGACTTGAGGCATAATTCATTAATTAGAATTATCATGCATTGATCTATTTAATATTTGGATAATGGGATGTTATTGAACAGTTATTATTTTAATGAAATAAAATAATAGTTATGTTATTTTCATTTTCTTATAATTTCCTATTTTCATGTTATATATCCTGAATATTATTTTTTTTGATTATATATTCTAAACTGTCCGTTGTCAGTTAATGATATGGGAATATCATTAAATTAAGACAAATCTGAGTATTGGTATAATATACTTATAGTATATTGATGCGTTGTCATGCCAATTTCACATGATATTCAAAATGTTTGAATATAGGACTTAATCCCGCCACATAAGTTTACTTTATGGATCTTGTCATCAAGTAAGTCTTATATATATATTTATCCTCAGACTTGAGATACCAGATAACTGTCATGCATGTAGTGCATTTCTGTGATTCAATTTAACGCTATACGTAACTGGTAGTTATACGGATTGTTTTCAGAAGCGTTGCGAAGTGCATGAGTTATGCTCGTAGTCAAGATAGAATTTGTTCATTCAAATTGTTTGAAGTTTAATACTGCTGGGCCCCTCGTAGGGTTGACAAGATGTTTGCATGGCCGTGCCCAAGATCTCCCCTGAATAGTTCAGAAGATTTGGTAATCTTGCTCAATCATAAACAACGAGAAACATAATTATTAATAAAGAATGACTTAGATCCATATCTTTATTAATGTAGTATTAGAAAAAAAGGATAAGTATGATGATTAATCATCAAGTGGTTTTTCCAGGAGACCACCACCCGAGTTGTACTAGGGGCATTGGCGTGTTGCTAGACGCTAACCAATGTCATTACCCTTTTTTAATAGATTTTCAAGTGGGAGCTATTAGAGTTTTGGAAAAATATTAAATCGTGTATGACTAGAATCGAACCCGGGACTGAAGGATTGCACACTTTACGTATGAATGATCAAAGGAATAATTAATATATATATATATATATATATATATATATATATATATATATATATATATATATATATATATATATATATATATATATATATATATATATCTACATATTATATATAACAGGATGCGTATGACGTCATCAAATGCAGGATTGATGAATAAGCGCTGGATTGATGAGTAATCATGCTCTTATTCCACCTAAGCATGCCATGTAGGCAAAGTTTGACCAAATTAATTCGCATTGACCAAATTAAATTCGGATTAAATTTTTAAAAAAATTGTCATTTGCAAGATTTGAACCTGGGTCATTAAATCCACATACAAATCCTTCAACCACTAGACCAAGCCATTTTTTTGTGATTTACAATACAAAATAAGTAAGTCATGCTTAAATTTTTGATATTTTTAAGCTATATTTAAGGAATAGATTATGCATATAATTGGTTGACAATAATCTCAAAACCCTAATATGATTCATTCATTATATATATTTTTTTATTATGTAAAAAAACACAGCCGCTTATCTATTTACTTGGCTTTTCAACCTTTTTTATTCATGTATTAATGATTATGATGATGTAAAACCGAGAGAGAAGAGATGGAGCTTTCAAGAAGAAATCAGAAAGCTATTGGTATGTGTATATATGTTTTACTTTCTTTCTTTGCTATGTAACATATACATTTACTTTTTTCATTTGACAGCCAGAATGTATTGGGGATATGGCCAAAAATAAGAAAAACCCTTGGACAACAAAAGTATGCACATATTAAAAAACCAACGGATGTTGGAGAGGTAAAATTTCCAGTCAATCACGGTTTCTTGAATGTTTTTGTGTGCTATTTTATTAGAAAACTTGGGTACTCCTCTCCTTATTTGGATTATTGTTATTTATTTGTTTCATTAACACTGCTGGCTCAAGAAAGTTAAAACTGTTAGCTTTATCGGATATATTGTTAGTACTGCCAGCTTTGTCAGATATCGGAAGGTGATGAGCTTGGAATATAGTTATATGTAGTATACATATCAATGTATCAATTTTTGTACATACCAGGACTTGATTGGATTGGAAGGTGATGAGCTTGCTCAATTCATACCATTGGCTGGAGAAAGGTATGCAAAATTTAAGTTATTATAGTTTCATATTGTAAGTGTAAATTGATTAAAAGCTAATTGGTTTTCATTGTGAAATCTAAACCTTCAAATATTGATATTCAGTTAAACACAAGAGGAAACAAGTTACTTGCGGGTACCAGTGAAAGATCACATACAATTGGTATGTATACCATTGGCTTTTCTTTATGTGCTTAAGTTTTCTTTTGAAGTATATGTCATGTTTGGTGACTTAATTACGTTGAATTTCATTCAGCTATTTATGTGTTACATTTGATACACCGAAAGTAAGTAAATACATAATTTGTTCAATCTTTTACTCACGACTTTACACAACACTTTTGGATACCGGTGAACATATGTATACTCCTGTTTTGCAGGTTTGATCACATGCTAATTGCAATATACATTGTTGTCGAACGTTCCCTCCATAAGATTGAACAAGTAAGCTTACAAGTCTACAAGCTTCAGTTTTAAATTAGCTACATATATTGCATTTATTTCAAGCGATTTTCGTCATTCAGTGGTTTGTGAAGAAGCATAAAAGAGCTCTCTTTGAATCACTAGATAAGATCAAATCAGGTACGCCTTCGCTAACTTAACCAACACGGCAATAATCTATGGTTAATGGGCCACTTAGATGTGACAATCTAACAGAAGGATATATATGATGGGTCAGTTAGCTTGAGTACCATGCCATGCTATATGTTTATTTCACTATGCCATAGTATCACATATATTATGATCTCCTTAGTTTGAGAAGAATTTAGATGGTTTCCGAAGTATGCTTCAGCAACAACTTGAAATAACATTAATTACTAATGGTCAAACATGTGACGGCAGAAGCAACACCAGCAAAAGCGAGAGAGGTGCAAGAATGGAAAACAAGTAAAAAAAAACATATTTTAGGATCTTATGAACATAGTAGGCAGTCGAGAAGTTTTCATTGATTGATAACATATTTTGTATGATGCCATCTGATATGCCTTTCTCAGGTTACAGATCGAGCAGGAGGCTTGGAAACATATCGGTATAGCTGCCCCGGGATTTTGAATTCAAATCGTTAATGATTGGCCCCATGAAACTTCAATTACAGCTAGAGAAGGTATGTATGGAACTGACGAGGTTTGGCATGAAACTATCTCAAGGGAAGCCATTGAAAATTGTTTTGAAGGGCCTACTGATCTATCGATAATCCTGCATACGGTTATTAGGCTAAGCAAACCTCAGGTCAGAGATGCTATGCTCTACAATTGATCATGAGATTAACAAAACTGTTGCATAGCAGATAAATAATTATTTTTGGTCTTAGAAATTCTGATAATGCATTAATCCAAGCCATTTTTTTCCCGAAGTGTACCAGATTCCCATGCCTTAATCCAAGATATAAATCCCTAATAGAATCAATCTTTAAATATGTTTATCCAAACACTCCGTAAAATACAAATTTAGAGTACTTTAGGGTTATATGGACATGGATTACGTGTATTTCCTTCTTAATTTATTGCGAACGTAAGAACATAGCAACCTTCATTGCAACTTGAACTTTGATGTTCTAGATGTAAATGTAAACTGGTACTGATATTGAATGTGTTGATCAAAAGGTGCCAACTCTGTAATATGTGACATGTTGGGTGTGGCAGCGAGGATAATGCTCACGCAGAATGATCACTCTCCCATTTTATGTATTATTTGATGTTCTTAATATATAATAGTTATTTTACTTCGTTCTTAATATTGTATAAAACTACCAACTAATGCAGCAGACCCTACTGCACGCAATACAGACGGCTTACGTAATCCACAACGGCAGAGATCATGATAGCTGGATGTTCTTCATTGGTGGAATCACAAGGTATTTTATGAGCTTACTTTGTGAGCAATTTGTTTTACGACAAAAACATACCTTACAGTTGGTTGCTTTAAACATACTCGCTAACTATATCTTAAATCTTTTGCTATTTACTAATATTTAATAATTGTTCTTGCAGCCTTCGTAATTCTTTATTGAAACTACTGAAGACTATAGGAGAAGCACCACTGATGGTATCGCCGCAACGCGCCGGGTGCCATCTTTCTCGCAAGTGTACTACCAACAGATTAAGACAGTTGCCGGAATTTGGAACAAAAAGTAGACGTAAGATCAACTCTCTGGAATCATACTTAAGATGGAATGAATAAGCTAATTGCAGGAATTGCAGTGCACTTTTTCCACTGATTTTTTTGCCAACTGCATAATTGACTGAAAAATAATAATAATTAGTTTCAGGTTGTTATAGCTGCAGGAGTTCACGAGCAGGATGATGATATTCAACGATCTGTAAGGAAGGCTGCATATGGTTTACGGCTAACAATGGGGTGGCCATGTCTATTGATGTCAAGGCGGTAAGTGTTACTTAATGATCGTTGCAGTATTGGTACATGTTGCAACATGAGCGGGTTAAATATCAGGTCAAATGGGTATTTTGGGTTGAATACCAGGTTAATTAGGTATATTAGTTTGAAAAGCGACACTTTTGAAATCTCAAAACATAGGAGGAAAAAAAAGAAGTCTGGGTAATCTACACAGTTGGTTTATTTTGATATAAATACATACGGCCTCCTGAGTCACCATTTGCTTATTTGTCACCAACATCTGCTCCTTTTTCTGTATGCAGGAACGGATGTTCAAGTGCCATACGGGTTTCATACATAATGAAAATTAAACTCAGAAAATTTCAAAAATACGTCGGCTAACAAGGTACCACTTCATCAATCATTTTCAAATAGTTATAGGCAATCCGCGTTTTGTTAAATAGCTCAAACAATCCACTATATACCAGCTTTGATTGGTGAAGTAACAAAGTTGGTTCAAACATTTATAGTGGTTTGATTCAGTCCGTTTTTTCCTTCCGTATTGCTTCATATAACGAAACTATTTATGCACTGAAGTATGTGTAGGTGGAAATACCCACTGAATTTGATAGTGATATTAGATGCTTATCCAAGCTTATGAAAAAAAAAGCTGCAATAATGGATCAGTTGAAGCATGGAGATGAAGTGGCTATGTCCAATGGAACTCATATGCAACAAAGTAAGTTGGTTTTCGTTTTAACATCTTCCTGAAAAAGTGCTTAGCTATAAACTTTATTTGTTGGCTGTAGCAGGCACAAAAGAAAAAACAACTATTGTTATTCTATTAATAATTTTGTTTCTATTTGTTTGCGATTATTGATACTTAATTACTATTTATTCTGTGATTGTTTTAGTTGTCATCATGGTAACGAAGAGGAGAATCGAACTTCCCGGTGCAGGAGAGAGCTCTGAACCTCAGCATGCTGCTGGTGCCCAACGTCCGCCCGCATAGCAGCAACCACAACAACAGCCGCAACTGCAGCAACGGCCACCTGCACAACAGCAGACCCAACAAAGGACCACAAGGTGGCTATCAAGGTGGACAGGGCAAACAACCACAAGGAGGACAACCGCAACAGCTTTTGTGTAACACTATCCACCTTATTCATTGTGGTTTCAATGACCTTTAATGATTAAACAGCTTCAGATGCAACAGCCAACTTTGGTGGGGACAGTAAGTTCACCCAGCCGCTCTAATTTATCTGTTTGTTGTTCGGGTTATTATATTGTGTATTTACTTTTGTTTCAAGTCATTAATCATGCTAAATATTCAATGTTAAATGGATCTAATTGTGATGTTATCTGACTATCCCTATTTTATATAGTAATATAGTATACGTTGCTTGCAGACGCCACTTTAGTCGAGTTTGTTGGCATTGTTGTTTGTATTCTGAATCAGGTTTCCTCACTCAAATCTTTACATCACATGTTAATACATAATAAAAGATTTTAAATTAGCTTTATATTCTTTATCTAATATGATGCAGCCGTAAAAAAAGAGGGGATAGACGTATCCGATGTATTTGCTCGAGCATTACAAGATCCCACACGACTCGCTGTTGCAGCAACAACCAGTGGGATGACGTACCCAATAGAAAGAAGAACACAACCAATGGGAAACATTGGTGGTGGCAGTAGCATCGGAAGAAGCATGAGCTCTGTTAGAGGATTTTCAATCCCAGGCCTTACTTCTCGATTAAATCTATTAATCTAACCACTAATAACGGGTCTGAAAATTTAGGCGTGCAGGGATCAAACAGATTAATGGGTTGTGTTTTCCACTAAATTCAGTGGTATTTGTATAGGTTAGAATCTATAACATACCGGATCGGCATGTTGTGGACTGTCTTGATCTTCATGAAATGGTGACCAATGTTGGCTATTCTAATGATGGCAAGGTAGAAATTATAATCCGAAAAACTTCTTTTCTCTTTGTAGATTTTACAACACTGCTATGCTCATTTGTACGCTCTAAGGTGGTCCCTTTGTTTGCTTATATTATTTTTGCAGTTGAAATCATCCTGGTTGCAATCATTCTCAACCGATGCACACATTGATTTCTCGAAGGCTTTGCCAAAAAATTTGCCAAATCTGTAGCATTCATGTACAGGTATGAAGCATTTGTACGCGGCAGGACAATCATGTGTATGTTGTATCTGTTTATATAACTAATATTTTAGGCTAATTTATTTGAGGATGTAGGTTCACCTACACTAAAAGATAAAAGAAGAGTTTGTTCATCTTAATTAATTAGTTTTTTAATCTTATTTTTTATAATGCATATGTGTAGTTTACTTTGTGTCAAGATGGTTCACATGAGCCAACTGTAATTAAAGAAGCCAACAATTAGTTTACCTTAACAATAAATCCAAAGTGTCTTTCAACATTGGTATCCAATGAGCCAAATATGTTACATTAAAAACCAATGACTAGATTATGACTTTATTTAGAAATCAGTGGTATCTTAATTAGATATAAAGGTCTTATTTTTCTATTTTGGTGCAATTGTACACACTTGCAACTATGAAGACCTGCTACTGCTTTTGTAGTAGCACATTAACTAATATTTTGTAATGTTGAAAAGTTTATGGGCATGTAGTTTATAATCCAATACGGGTTAAAATGGTTATTGCGAAGTGCTTATAAGGTTTAAGGATTTTGATGTTCATACCAAAGTAATGACGTAGACCCAAATTACTGCATTATTTATGGTATCTCTATAGGATATGATATAAGAGTAATTTATCGCGACCCCACCGGCAGCGCAGAAACTATTTTATTGTATTTAACACCCTTAAGAGGATTGCTATTTTTTAAAGTTCATTTTTTTCTGTAAGTTCATTTTTATCTACAAACACCCTTAAATCGATTATTCCGTATCACTTTCAGAACTCAAAGCCAAACACCCTTAAAATGATTCTACAGACAAGCTACTTTCAGGATACTCCTTAACCAATTATAACATCTAGGATTGTTACTTTGACATGTGCCACATCAGCACATTGATGTTATTTACGTGGTTTTTTGTGGTTTTGTAGGCTTATTCACCCAAAATGGTTTACATTTCAGGAAGAATACGGTTTTGTTGTACTTTTTTGGGCAAAGAGTCTAACCCCTCAAATGACAATGAACCCATAACGGATCCACCAGATTACTTGGGGAAGGTTCATACGGAAGAGTCTATTTTGCAACCTTGATAGGGAAAACGTGTAGCTGTAAAAAAACTTTATGTATCTACTGAGGTTGAATCAAATGGTGAGTTCTTGACTCAGGTGTGCTAACAATACTATCAATTGACATACTAAAAGGCGGGCAAATTGCATAAAAAGTAACCAATTTAGGTATAATTTCTAAGTAGGATAACATACTATGCTTGAACTTAAGGAATGCTCAACTTTCAAAACGTTTTATATTGAGGATTTTTTCAAGTTGACAAGTTTTCATATCTCACATCAACACCAGGTTAGTTCCATATCAGAAAAAGTCAGCAGGGTACCGATAATAGGGAAAACGTGTAGCTGTAAAAAAACTTGATGTATCTAATGAGTTTGAATCAAATGGTGAGTTCTTGACTCAGGTGTGCTAGCCATACTATCAATTGACATACTAGGACCAAGTGTTGGAACATTAATATACAATAACGGATTAAAAACAACATATGTTATTGCATAAGGATTGTTTATTTTGGAACATTAACAAAATATGGGATTGACGTTAGGATTTATGTTAATGTTCCAGCTACTATTATTGCATAAGGATTGTAAGTGAGAGTACTTATTTTCTTACATTTTGATTTATAGTTGATGTTTTTAGTTCTCCACACTAATATTCGATTACATATAAGAAATTTCTGATCCTGTAAAGGAGAATTTGAGGAAGGAGGAGGAAATGGCTTAGGAGAATAGGAGGAGAGAACAGGAGTTGATGGTGGTCAAGTATGATGCCGATACATCTTACTTAAAAACAGCACATAAAATATATTCACATGTATGTGGTTGTCGAGAATATGTAATCATTCATATTTAATGATGCTATAATTAAAGGTTTCAAATGTTTTTCTGTATAATTTCAGGGATTAGTAGTGGCGGACGGAACAACCGTCTCATTGCCATATTTTGTATGCTTATCTACCAAATTTTTTAGAGAGTCATTATTAGGGCGGAATTGGTGTGTGACGGAAGAAATTAAGTTTAACTATAGGAATTATTATTAGGAATAAGGGTAAAGTCCTTATCAGGTAGACGATTAGGGTAATGATAATGAATCTTTTGTTGGAAGTCGTGGCAGAATGATGGTGAGCTTGGGTTAATAGTTAGTGATCATTCCAGCCGGTGTGCGTTTCACAGGTGTAAAACAAAGGCCATGGTGTTAACTCATTTTCTTCAAATGATAAGCTTTAAGGAAGGTTCATTTGATGGCAATTTCAAAGGAACTCACTAATGCTAATAATATTAACACGGTTTGCTAATAATATTACCTGATTGTCTATGTAGGACAAGTTTTTCATGACTGACTTTACCATTTGATGACCAACACTGATTGGATAATTTATTGTTACAGGAGGTTTACATGGGATCAAATCCTGAAGATGGTGGCGGTAGACGAACACTCATTTGGTGACAAAGACGGTAACTACACAAATTGCACCACGAACATTGTTTACAAACAAGTTCTTCATAGGCTATAATCAAGTTAAGTCCAGTGTAATATGAGTATTAAACAGACTTGCGCGGTGTGTCATTGGGATTAAACTTTGATGTACATTTACTACAAATTTACTTTGTATTTTTTAATTTGTTCTATAAAATTTAACGTTCATTTGAGTTTAATTCATATACTATGTTGTTATTATGTCCACTTTTTGCAACCATTTTTTAAAACCTTTCTTATGCTATACAAAAATATGTCAACGATAATTATAAGTAAAATTTAACGTTCATTTGAGTTTAATTCATATACTATGTTGTTATTATGTCCACTTTTTGCAACCATTTTTTAAAACCTTTCTTATGCTATACAAAAGTATGGTAAACCGTACTTAAAAAACACATTTCCGTTAAGTAACACCATCAGAAGTAAAGTTATAACAACCCAATAAATAGTGGCCCGGTACAATATTAAAAATAATTTACCACTAACTAACACAATCTAACATCTTATAATTATGATATTAAAAAATAAAATAAAACAAACGTCCTTAAAAATAATTTTAGAATAACTAAAATCATCCAAATTATAATTACAAGTCATGCCCGCCCATTGGGCGGGCTTTGAAGTCTAGTATATATATATATATATATATATATATATATATATATATTTTAATTATTTGGACACGAAATATAACTAACGGACGTTAAAGTAATTAATAGAATTGACTAATGACTGTTAGTAAATAAAGGAGAGGGTTGAGTGTCAAGTTTTGGAACTTGAGGATGTATTAGACTCAAACTTTGAGAACAAGTTTGGAGGCTATAAATACACCCTCATTAGCTCTCAAACGATTGACACAATAATAACCTAAAAGAAAGTCAGTCGACACAAATTGTAACCACAAAGTCAGTCGACAATTAATACTCAAGAAAAGGTGAATCAACTTTTATGAATTCTTGGTTCTATTATATGCATCAATAAGTATACAGTTGATATCTTTGACTTATCAAAGATATGCATTGTAATACATGATGACGATAACATATTATATCTTGAATATATGTTTCGAACAGTATATGCAAGAACCTTTGTTAGGAACATGTTTTAATTAAATACAAGTCTTGTTCATTTAGATTAAATGTTGCACGTTAAGGACTATATTGTTTGTAATTATGGTCCGGTCCATTAGTAGTCCATGGACCGGCCACATTAGATTAATTATTCTAGAAACATGCAAGGGAATATTCTTAGCATAATTCCCCTCCCATTGCCTATAAATAGAAGGCATGGGATGCATTATCATTGTTGGTTTTTCATGTAATATGCGAAAGCTCTGCTAGTGTAACATTCGATTAAGTGAAAGCCTTCCACTCTTCTTATTCTCTTCTCTAGTTTGCTTATTAGCTTATTTCTCTCTTTACGTAGCATAATATAGTGTAGTAGTTCGTGTGCTTATTAGTCCTAACGAGTGTGTGTTTGAGATATCATTGTGACCTACAAGTGGTATCATTCGCCTAGGGATAATTAGGATCGTGTGTTTGAGTAATTAGTATCATTATTTACGTTGGTTTTATAGATTTTGTAAGGTTTTTGTTCAAACTTAACGTTAAACTCTCGTTTGTATTGAAAAAGTAGCTTTGAGATCGTTAAACTTTCACTAATCTTCATCGGTTTTCATATTTTCTACGTTAAAAAGCTTAATCTTCATTAAATCTTTTGATTACTAATCGTTTAAGGTAAAAAACAATCGGGTTTATTGGTTATTTAGACGATTTGGTGTAATCCGTATTATTAGCGTATTGGAAAAGTTGATGAAAAGTGATAGTTTTGGTTTCTGAGTGAACTTCGACAAGTTAGGGTTTCATCGCATTTGGCAATCAAGATAACTAAGGGTTTTATCGCAGTTGCAATCCAGATAACTAAGGGTTTTATCGCAGTTCGAATCAAGATAAGTTAGGGTTTCATCGCATTTGGGAGATCTTCAATTATCGCATTTGGGACTCAGTATTGTACTTTCTTGTATTAGAAAGTTGTAATACTTCGACTTGGTTGCTTCTCTTCTCTTGTACAAGAGTTGAGAATTATCGAACTTGGATTTGTGATAAATCTATCGCACTTGCCATAAATCATCGCAGTTTGATATCTTATCTTATCGCTGTTTGATATTTTATCACAATTCGCAATAACCTATCGCACTTTAAGATAACATATTTAAATTGTCATTATTTATCGCACTTTATAGATTTATCGCATTTTCTATTTTCGTTATCGCTATTGAAGGTTATCGCACTTGGTGTAGTGTCCTTATCGCACTTGGTGAACTGATCTTATCGCACTTGGTGAACTGTCATTATCGCACTTGGTTATCGCACTTGGTGACTTGACCTATCGCATTTGGTGAACAGTACTTATCGCATTTGGACAAAATCTTTTGATTTCCAAACCAACTTAACATATATCATCAACACATATCTTAATTATCTTAAAAGATCCAGATATGTCTCAACCACCTCATTTCAATTACTACTACCAGCTACAGCAACATCCACAACAACAGCAATTTCATCCTCAGTATCAACAACAACAAGCATTCGTGCAACAACATCAATTTCTCTCTCCACCACAAGTGTCCCCACAACAAATCATGCAACAGAATCAACAACTGCAGAATTATTCATCCTACTCCAGAGAACCTCATTGGTTTAACAAGATGTGTGAGGCAATTAGTAGTCAGCAATCACGTCATGAAGCTGGAAGTCAAGAAACTCCACCAATGCTAACTCCGGGCAACTACGTGCAATGGGCTAGTAGATTCCTCAGATTCGTTGAACTCAAAAAACCTCATGGTCAATACCTCAAGAAAGTCATTGAAGAAGGACCCTATCCTATTCCAGCTACTGTTGTTCCAGCAACTTCAGAGAGAGAAGAAACAACCACTCCCACTCCTGTTGCCAACTACACAACTGAGCAAACATTACAACAAGAAGCAAACCAATTGGCAATGTCTTTCATACTTCTAGGAATTCCCAATCCTATTTATCGAAGTATTGATGCTCAAAAGACAGCCAAAGATATGTGGGAACATGTTCATCTTCTCATGGAAGGAACAGAGTTAAACCAGGAAGATCTTGAGTCAAAGTTGTATATGGAGTACACCCACTTCATCATGGAACCAGGGGAAACCATTGAATCTTACTACCACCGTTTCACCAACATTATCAATGACCTTGATCGTCATGATATAAAGTTACCAAAGATTGCTGTCAACTCTAAATTCCTTGGATGTCTTGGTCCTGAATGGCAGAAGTATGCAACTTTTGTAAGACAGACAAAGAAAATTGGTGATGTCAAATATGGACTCATGTATGATTTCCTCCGACAACATCAATCAGAAGTGGATAAAGAAATTGCAGCACGAGGAGGTTTCACACCCGCACCAACATCAAACTCACTTGCTCTCGTTGCTCAATCTAACTTCTCTTTACCACACCAGGAATTTGGCCAATCATCTTTTCAACCAAGTCTTCCACCCCAACCTCATAACCAAATCATTCCTTATGAAGCACCACAACAATACTCTGATAACCAGCTGGTTCCATACAACAACACCGATTCAATACTGTACTCAAATGCAGATTATGATGAAGAAGAGGATGCTTTCAACTCTCTTAATGAAGCATTTGGATTAATTGCTAACGCATTTGGCAGATTCACCAAATCCAACAACCGTCTTCGTTCATCCTCAAATACCAGGAATCAGGCAGTTGTTAATGATGGCAGAGTAGAAATTCAAAACAGGTCTTCAGGCAGATATGGTTCGGGAAATCGTGGATATGGTACTCAAAGGGTTCAGTCAGGAGGAAATAGGTTCAATACTGCAGGGGCAAACAGAAACAATTTGGGGAATAATCAGAGAGGAAATTCGACTGTTGGGAATGTTCAGAGAGGCATTGCAAATACGTCTATTACATGTTATAACTGTGGGGGGAACGGTCACATGGCAAATGCTTGTCCGAAGCCAAGAACAATGGGCAGTGCTTATCACAAAGAAGCTCTTCTGATGGCACTCAAAGATGAAAAAGCTGCTGGAAGGTTGACTCAGAATGATCAAAGTTTTATGGCTAATGTGGAATCAGATGATGAAATGGAAGATCTAGAGGCAAATGCTGCAGTCATGCTTATGGCTAATATGCAAGAAATGAATATGTCCGAGTCAGGCCCGGTCTATGATACCGATGGTCTTTCTCAGGTACCTGATCCTACATGTCTCATCCATGAAATTACTTTACCAGCTGCATCTTCATCTACAAATGAAACGTTTGATCAACATGATTCATTCTCATCACCATCCGATGATCAAATCAACACGGTTGTATCATTTGATGATGATAATACCGTTGTTTCATTTGATGATCTCATTGATGATGACAATTGTGATCATCTTGATCAAACAGATCCTTTGACTGATCAAGATTCGGAGTTACAGGCCTTGTTATTGACCACCCAGTCACAAATAGAAAAATGCAATGACATCAATCAGAAGCTCAAAGATAAAATTGCATTGATAACAAAGGATAATGAGTGCTACCAACTACAACTTTCGGGTTATCTAAAACAAGATAAACGTGAAAAAGGTTTTGAAATGGCTTTCCAACAAGAATATGTAAAGGTTCAAAATTTAGAAAGTCAAGTTCGTGAGTTAACCGTTGCCAAAGCTGAGCTTTTCTCTAAAAAAGAAAAGGATCAATTTGAATTCAAAAAACAAATTGATGCTTTAAATTCTGAGTTGTTAAAAACTCAATCTGAGCTTTCTACATCTCAGAAGGATCTTCTTGAAGAAAAGCAAGCCACTAGGAAACGTGTTGACTCATATCTTGATCAAATTCTGGATTTGGAAACCAAACTCAAAGAATTTCAAAATGTTGTGTATAAAACGGGTAATTCTGTAACACAAATTCAAAAACTGACTGTGAAACCAAGTCCTAAAGGAGTAAGTTTTGCACTTGGAAGTGACACACCCCGTAATTCACACAAAGCACTCAAAGACAATCCTAAGTTATACGATGCCACATTTTTGTTTGATGATATCTTTCAACGTGTTGTTATGTATTCTGTTGATGAAGAAACTGATTTTCTGGCACAAAAGATTGAGGGTCGATCAAATTCACAAAAAGAGTTTTCAAGAGTACATTATGATTATAATGCACTACCTCATTTGAGCAAATCATTTGTCCCTCCTAAGGACCATCCAGAACAAACGTTAACATACACAAACATAAGTGCTCCTTCGTCTATAACTCCTGTCCCCACGACTGCTGTACATTTCAAAGAGTGTCTGACAGAGGATCTTGCTGATCCACAAATGCCTCCAAAATGTCGGGTTCTTCGATATTTTAAGACATTTATGGACGACATTTCTCGTTTGGAGAATGAAATTGAGTTTAGTTCTCAAATTCCTGTCTCTTCTTTTCTTTCTCCTGTTCAAAAAGAAAAGAAAGAGATTCTTCAAAAGAAAATTCTTCCTCATGTCAGAAATCTGAAGAAATGCGCAACAAAATGGGAAGAGGAGTTATACACGGAAGTAGCATCTATGCAAACCATTTTCAAAGCTAAAGATGACAAAGTTCAACGTCAAAAACTTCAAAGGAAATTTTTAGCAAAAGAAAATGATCGACTCTTGGAAAAAGTTTTGTGTTATGACGTGGTGTCTGTGATTATGAACTCGCTCTATGAATCTGGTAATGCTTTACTTGTGAATGATCATGCTGTGGATAGTAAGATGTTGCGTATGGAGATTGATAATCTGGTACATGAGAATGAGAATCTTCGACAGATCAACAATGATGTGGAAAACAAAGTTTTTATTCTTCAAAAAAGGCTTGACTGGTGTCAAAAACAAAGTGTTGAATTTGAACTTAAATTTCAACATCTTATAGCGTCTTTATCATTTCAAAACAGTCATGTTCCTGAAAAGTTTAAGGAAACAAAAGCTTTCTTAAGAATTAAATTGTTTGAAAATGAAAAGGAACTGGATGAAATTCTTCAAAACAGAAATGACACAGTCCGCCTCAACAGAAAATTAGACTCACAAAATCAAGAATTTCAACACACCATTATTGATCTGAAGAAGAAAATCAGAGTTTTAGACAAAGGCAAAGCAAACGTTCATAAGATTGCCCCAGGGATGTATGTAGTAGACAAAGAACATACCCAAGCATCTGATATAACCACTAATTCAGCTACTTGTACTTCCACAGGACTAGAAACCACATCTAAGGTCAGCCATTCCAAGACTCACAAGAAACAGAGGAAGAATAGAGTCAAGAAACCTAGGAAGGAGTTATCTAAGTCTGAAGAAGTTCCAGTTAGTAGTTTGAATAAGACAAATGTAACATCAGGAATAGAATTGCACTTATCTGAGTCTAGTTCTAAGATTGATGTAACAGATGCTAAATCTTTAAATATTAATGAAGATGTTTTGGTTGATGCTACTTGTGTCTTTTGTCGTAATAGCATATTATCTGGTGATCATACAAAATGTATTGCTAAAACTTTGCTGACTAAGAGAAAGAAACGAACTAGTGGCGCTTCCTCTAGGCTTAAAACCAGTGCAAAATCCATTTTAGGAATGCCCCCACTAGCTGTTTCTGAGAAGACAATAGACAAGCCCAAATCCAAAACAACTGCTTCACCTAGTGCATACATTAGGAAAAAGGCAGAGACTAGTTGGACCTGGCAACGTTGGTTACAGCACACATTTGGTTTTAAATGGTTATCTAAAGTACTAACCTCTTGTGTTACTAACCCATCGGATCCAACCGTTACCAATTCTCCACCTGTTTCCAATGTTTGTGATGCAGGTGATTCAAATCGTCCTTTGGATTGTTGATAGCGGGTGCTCCCGACACATGACCGGCAATCTCAAACTTCTTCAAAACTTTATTGCAAAGTTTATCGGAACGGTCAGATTCGGGAATGATCACTTCGCTGCAATTATGGGCTATGGGGATTACATTAATGGGAACATCGAAATCAGCCGTGTGTATTATGTTGAAGGCCTTGGTCATAATTTATTCTCCGTGGGACAATTCTGTGATGGAGACTTGGAAGTAGCATTCAGGGAGAAAACTTGCTTTATTCGTGATCTTCAAGGCAACGACCTCATGCAAGGGAAACGCGGAACCAGTCTGTATACTATCTCCCTTGAAGGCATGACAGCTTCTACTCCTATTTGTTTACTCTCCAAGGCTCATCCCACAAAGGCTTGGTTATGGCACAAAAGATTGTCTCATCTCAACTTTAAAACCATCACTGACCTTGCCAAGAAGAAATTAGTTGACGGTTTACCAAAATTCAGATATGCCAAGGATCACTTGTGTTCTGCGTGTGAACAAGGGAAAAGTCACCGTGCTCATTTTCCTCCCAAAACAGAACACAGCACAGACCATGTCCTACAACTGCTTCATATGGATTTGTGTGGTCCGATGCGAGTTCAGAGTATTAACGGGAAGAAGTATATTCTGGTAATAGTGGATGATTACTCAAGATGGACTTGGGTCTATTTTCTTCGGACTAAAGATCAAGTTCCTTCTATCCTCATCACGTTTCTCACAAAGATTCAAGTTCAAGTCCACAACACCGTCCGCATCATCAGAACAGACAACGGGACTGAATTTAAGAATCAAATCATTCGAGAATTCACTGAGAAACATGGTATTGTTCATCAGACTTCAATAGCTCGCACTCCAGAACAAAATGGTGTAGTTGAAAGACGAAACCGTACGCTCGTGGAAGCAGCTCGAACTATGTTGATCAATGCTCAATTACCGGATTATCTTTGGGCTGAAGCTGTCAATACTGCTTGTTATACTCAGAATCGTGCCATGATCAACAAACGACACAGCAAAACACCATATGAGCTTATACAAGGAAGAAAACCAAACATCAACTATTTTCACGTCTTTGGAGCATTGTGTTATCCGAAGAATGATAAAGATGATCTTGGTAAACTTAAGGCTAAAGCAGATATTGGGATATTTGTTGGATACTGTGAGAACTCCAAAGGATACAGAATTTGGAATCGTCGGACTGGGGATATTCAAGAAACCATACACGCTAATTTTGATGAACTCACTGAAATGGCTTCTGAGCAAGACCGCTTAGAACCCGTACACAACCGTCTAAACTTCCCTGAATCTTCAGCTGCACCCCTACCTTTCAACAGGAAGGACCTGGAAGATTTGTTTGCACCAATGTTTGATGACGTTCGTGTTACTAGTGCATCAGATGCTTCCACCAGTTCCGCTGCTCAACATGTCATACAACAAGCACCTGATCCATCAGCATCTACCTCTACCGTAGTTGCTGCCGATGCACCACAACCTGAACCATCATCATCAATGGATAAAACACCTCAACCAGCAGTTGAAGATTCTTCCCCCATTTCTAATCCAGTTCCCACACCTTCAGATTATGACGGGAATGCATTCTTCAATCCATTTGCTCCACCACCTACCATTCCAGAATCAGGAGAATCATCTTCGAGCAATATGGACCCGTCAGATCACCATAACAACATTCAACATTTTCCATCCACCCACAAATGGACAAGAGATCATCCTTTGGTAAATATAATTGGAAATCCTAACAATCCAGTCATCACAAGACAAAAACTCCACTCAGACAGTGAACACTGCATGTATGCACTCACTGTTTGTCAATCTGAACCTAAAAACATCAAAGAAGCCCTTACATACGACAACTGGATTGAATCCATGCAAGAAGAGTTGGAACAATTCAAACGTTTGGAAGTTTGGGAACTAGTTGAAAGACCAGATGGAGTTTATGTTGTTGGGTTGAAATGGATTTGGAAAAACAAGCTAGGTGCAGATGGTACAGTGATTCGTAACAAGACCCGACTGGTAGCAAAAGGATACAGCCAAGAAGAGGGAATTGACTTCGAGGAATCGTTTGCTCCAGTAGCTCGGATTGAGGCAGTTCGAATGTTTCTGGCATACGCAGCCCACAAGAATATCACAGTCTATCAGATGGATGTGAAGACGACATTTCTCAATGGACAACTCCGAGAAGAGGTGTACGTGTCACAACCAGAAGGCTTTGTGGATCCAGATCATCCTAACCATGTATATCGGCTTAAGAAAGCCCTTTACGGCCTTAAACAAGCCCCGAGGGCATGGTACGATAAACTGTCTGCATTTCTTCTTGCTAATCATTTTACCATTGGAACTGTTGACCCGACTTTATTTATACAAACACACGGGGAAGACATTCTCATTGTACAAATTTATGTGGATGATATTATTTTTGGTTCAACCAATAAAAAATATTCAAACGCTTTTTCTAAACTAATGAAACAAAACTTTGAGATGTCTATGATGGGTGAACTTAATTTCTTTCTAGGATTGCAAGTTCATCAATCACCCCGTGGTATATTTCTAAGTCAGTCAAAATATGCTCAGGAAATCCTGAAAAAGCATGGTATGACCAGCTGTGACACCTATAATACCCCAATGTCCTCCTCATCCCCAAAGCTAGATGCTGACATACATGGGACACCCATTGATCCTACGAAGTATCGTAGTATAATTGGCTCGATCATGTATCTCATAGCTAGCAGACCGGATGTTGTATTTGCCACATATCTTTGCTCCCGATATCAGTCTAGACCGACTGAACGGCATTTGTCAGCCGTTAAAAGAATCCTTAGATACATAAAGGGAACCATTAATTTGGGGATCTGGTATCCAAAGGATTCTGGGTTTGAACTTGTTGCATTTTCAGACGCTGACCATGCAGGATGCTTAGACACACGCAAGAGTACATCAGGGGGAGTTCAATTCTTGGGTGACAAGCTCGTCTCTTGGCAATCAAAGAAACAAGACTGTACCTTACTGTCTTCAACAGAATCTGAGTATGTAGCCATGTCTGCCTGTTGTGCTCAAGTCATCTGGATGAGATCACAACTGATGGACTACGGGTACATATTCAACAAGATTCCGATGTATTGCGACTCCAAGAGTGCCATTGCCATTTCATGCAACACAGTCCAGCATTCGAAGTCCAAGCATATTGATCTCCGGTACCATTTCATCAAGGAACACGTGGAAAAGGGTACTGTTGAATTATACTTTGTGGGAACTGAACACCAACTGGCGGATCTGTTCACAAAAGCCTTGCCTCATGCAAGATTTGTGGATCTGGTTCACCGGATTGGTATGAGATGTTTGACGCCAAATGATTTGGAAAAGTTTCTTAAAAATAATTAACCAAGTCAAACATTTCCAAAACTATCTTTGTAAATATATTAAAAAATAATAATAATAATAAAAAATAAAAAATAAAAAAATTGCAAGTACAATCCCTCATCCAACACGTTGTTTATTTTTTACAATGTCTCTAATTATTTTTTAACACGTGTTGAGGGGGAGATAATTTTTTCCACAATTCTTTAGAATTGTACTTGCATATTTTCAGAAATTGTTGTTTCACAAAATTTGGTGATAAGATTTTAAGATAAAAAAGTTGTATGCCTTAAATGTCAAAAAAAATTGAGACTTAGTGTTTGCATGATGGTGGTTTAGGACCTAGTGATCTAAATAATCAAGGTTAGGGGATTATATGTGTAAAACGTGCAAAGTTAAATTGGTAGATATTTAAGTCAAGAAAATTAATTATCGCAGTTATTACATCTGCCAAACTCACCAAACCCATTCAATACACCCCACCCACCATCATCGACGGCGTACAATCATTCCACTAATCCGCTCAAGATTTTCGATTTTTGTGAGTGATCTTATGATTATTATGTGATTATAAAAGATGGTTTTGAACAGATTCTTGATCCAACGGCTAGAACAATCAAAATCGTAATATGTAGTTCTAGGGTTTTGCGTTAAATTGGGGATTTTGGATTTAGAGTGTTTGTGTGTAAAACAATTGTACGATAATGTTGATACATTGTTTAGGAACCTTTATTGCATGCTTAATTATACCCAATCACTATAAATCGTTCAAATTGAATTTTAGGGTTTAAGCGTCAATTTGGGGAAAACCATGTTTAAGCGTTATTGTGTAATGTGTTTATTGGAATGTTGTTGTTTGATGCTTAATTGAATGTTGGCATGCTTGATTTGTACCCAGAAACAATTTAAGTGAATCGATTCGATTTTAGGGTTTATGAAGAACATGAACACTAGCAGTTTGATCTATGCGTATTTGTGGTTCATTTTTGTTATAACTTAGCCAAAATGCCCATAATAGTCATTCAAATTGTTTGGAAAAATCTGAGGACACAAATCATGAGTTATAATGAATCACGATAAAGATTTAAGCGTATGTTCATCGACAAATATGTTCGTAAACTCTTGTACAAGAGTTTATCGAAGTTGGCCAAAATTATCGCAGTTGGGATAGTTATCGCAGTTGAGATAATTATCGCAGTTGAGATACTTATCGCAGTTGAGATAATTATCGCAGTTGAGATTATTATCTTGATTGACATAACTATCGCAGTTGGATAATTATCGCAGTTGAGATACTTATCGCAGTTGAGATAATTATCAGTTGAGATTATTATCTTGATTGGTTAATTATCTTGATTGACATAACTATCGCAGTTGGATAATTATCGCAGTTGGATAATTATCGCAGTTGAGATGATTATCACAGTTGGATAAATACTGCAATTAGGATATTTATCTTGATTGAATATTTATCGCAGTTGTCATAATTATCGCAGTTGACATAATTATCGCAGTTGTGATCTGATATAGAATTTTGATCAATTTCCTTAGGTATATCCTTTTATACTTATTAAAATTAATCAAATTTTATAGAATTTGGCTAACTCTTGATAAATTCTTTGACCAAGCATGTAACAAACAATCATTAATACAATAGGGTGCTATGTGTTGTTCTTAAAAGCTAACAATTTTTCTAACAAACATGCATTCTGTATATTCGTATATGATTGTTGATTCAGAAACACATCAATGGCAACTTCACAACAACAACCTCTTCCTGCTCTCACCAAAGAAGAAGTCTTTCCTCGTGGGTATACTCTGGAAATTGGGAAGAACAATTCACGAGTAGAACTGGACAAGATCAAGTGTTCTGACTCAAGTTGCCAGATTGCAGTAGAGATTCTCAAAGCTCATAAATGCAGGGATCTTCTTGATAGCTCAGACACAATTCCAGAGCTATACATTCATCAATTCTGGGATACCTTCACAAGAAGCAATGATGACAAGTACTTCACTTGTACACTGGATCGAAAGAAAATCAGAGTTACACCTGCTACACTCCATAAAGCCTTAAAACTTCCAGAAGCACCTGAATCTTCTAACCAATACCACCCGACACCTTCAGAGTCTGAGGTCATGCAATTCCTGGAAGACATTGGTTATGATGTTCAACCTGATACACCATTAACCACAATCTCCAAAGTCAATGCTAGATACATTCCTCAACCCTGGAGGACTATCTTCTTCATCATAACCCATTCCATAACTGGAAGAGATAGTGGGTTTGAGCATCCAAGACTTTCTCATCTTCAAGTCTTATGGGGATTTCTAAACCAGGAACCAATTGACTTTGCTGCTCTCATCTGGGAAGACATAATGTACTTAATGCGAAAAGCATCCAAGAAAATTCCATTTGTACGATACACCAAAGTTCTTATCAGCTATCTACTTGATCAACATGAAGACCTTGATAAGCGTCCTACTGATCAAGAGGTTCATGAGTACAGCATGGATAAAACATTGAGCAAAGTCTACTTCCCAAAAGAAAGCACACGCAAACAAGGTGCACGGTTGCCAGAATTTCTAATGCCTGATGAGGTGAAAGAAACTAAAGCTTATCATGATTACGACAAGGCATACCGTGAACGTCGTGTGGGTCTTGCTAAGTTGGTTGAAGAATCAGGATCTTCAAAAACTCGTTCTCGAAGTAAGACTAAGACGGGTAGTGCATCAAGTGTCTCTGAACCTAAGCAAAAACATCCCAGAACCACTTTCATCAAGAGGAGAGTACCCAGTAAACCCCAGCCAAAACCTGAACCGAATAGAATCATTGATGAAGATACTGAATCTGAATCTGAATCATCTGAATCCGAAGAAGAACATGTCTTTATGACTGCTGAAGAGGCTGAACTTCACAATAAGATCTCTCATGAGAATGCACAAAAGCAGAGTCTCAAATCACTAAAAGAAGATGAAGAGCGTAGAGCAAGGAAAGTATTGGAACAACAGATGGAGTATGAAAGAACACATGGAGTTGGAGGATCCCAAACTGTTCATGAAGCAGTTTTGACCCAAGATGATCCGGTTAATCAACCCGGAGGATCTGGAGCTGCATCAACCAAGGTTCAGCCTGATACGATTAATCAACTCGATAAGGCTGAATCGGTCTCTTCTCAGCAAACAGGTTCGGTTAATCAACCCGACTTGGGAGCACCAACTCAGGAGGAGAAGGAAAAAGATCAGGACAGCAATATTGTTTTATCTGACAAGGATATCTCTGATTCTATGTTTGACGACAATCCCGAGGAACAACCACGCAACGATGATACAGACGATTGGAACATAGAAGACGAAAAAGACATTCTGGGAGATAAAGCAACTAAAGTAGCCAAGGATCTTGAGGAAGAGGCAAGACAAGAGGAAGAAAGGAAACGTAAGGAGGATACTCAAGCTAACCTGGAAGCAGATAGCTACATTCGTTCTCACACTCCAACACCTCCTCCTTCCCCCCCAAAGGACACAGCCAAATCTGCACTAACTATGGTCGTTCATAACCCACAACAACAGCAAGAACAACCACCAGTTCAGCCCTCGTCTGCTTCTTCACCTAAGACACCTCCTGGATCACCACCTAAGAATCCAACACCTCCACCCTCACCTCAAAAGGAATCAAATACTAAATCTGATGAACCAATCCCTTCACTCACTCCATCATCTTCGAGATCTTCATCACCAAAATCAAAAGCAACTGCTTCTGAAAATATTCATAAGGCCTACAAAGGAAAGAGCAAGAGAAGAATCGTCCATGTTACAAAAGTTGAAGTTGTGTCTCCTGCAGCAAAGAAACTCAAACAGGCAGTAAAGAGAGCACAAGCACAACGAGACAAACAAGCGACAACTAAATTGGCTGAAATGGAAAGTTTAGTCAAGAATTTGTCTCAGCAAATGGAAGAGATGCAGGAAAGTAAGAAGAAGATAGATGAATTCCTTGGTTTTAATATCAAAGATCATATGACACGCAAGACAAGGAAATTTGTTAAGCAATTTCTTCCTGATCTTCAACAAAACATAAATGAACATATTGATTCCCAACTTGAAGAAAAGATCAAAGAAGCCGTCTCTTCTTCTTCCCAAACCAAACCACTTCCAGATCTCACCACTGAATATATCGAGCTTGTGCTTCTCGACAGACTCTTTGAAATCACCTCTCCTTCTCAAGAAGAAATCAACCTGATTGCGGCTCTTCAAGCACACATTGAGAAGAAATCGTGCAAGGAAGCTGCTGACAAAGGAAAACGTATTCGAGAGGATGATGAAGATGATCGGGACCCTAAACCCGAACATAAGAAACACAAAGGCGGGTCAGGGATTCATATTCAGGAGCCAACTGGACATACAGCATCATCTCTACCTCCAAAACATCAATCCTCTGGTCCCAATGAAACCGAACATCACTATGAGCATTTTACGGCAGACGATGAGGAATTCCAGCCACAAGATGATCAACCTCATTCACCACCATCACCACCAAAACCAAAGCCCTCCAAATCCAAGCCTTCACACAGCAAAAAGTCATCTACTGAACCAGCTGTTGTCACATGGCTAGATAATGATAAGGATGAGCTAGGGAATGAATGGTTTGATCATCTAGCAAGTGCTCAAGTTCAGACTGACGAAGCTTCCCGAATTGAAGACAACACGTTTGCTGTTACTCAAGAGATTAAAAGAAGTCTTAACATTAAGAAAATGACCAAAAGGGAACTTCGTCGGATCAAGAACGATGCTTTCCTTCTTCTCAAAGATAAATCCAACAGCGCAGCAGAGCTTGAATATCACCTTGAAAACATTGCACGCGCAATGTCAAGTGACTTCGACTGGGCTAATCCAGACGTAGTCAGGAGAGTTGGCAAGAATCAACCGTTCATCACTGATTGGACTAAGCCGCTTTCCGTGATACGAAGATTTCATCACTCGGAAATTCCCTTCCAAATGTTCTTCAACAACGATCTGGAACTTTTAAAGAATGGAGCACAAGGGACGATAAAGTACGCTACGTCAATCACTTTCACACCAGCTGCTCATTACACACAGTCAGCTATTGAAGAGGCAGCTATTAACAAACATCTGTTTGTTAAAAAGCTCGTCAAATATGATCGTGATGCAGAGTTGGGGATTCATCACTGGTACTCTAAACGACAAAGCTGGTACAAGTACAAACTTGCTCTCCAGAAATCCCGAGAACCAGTTTACAGTGATCTCAGAATAATGGCCGTCATCAATGTAAGCGGATCCAGAAGATGCGATTATATATTTCTCGAAGAGATCACAGTAAAAAGAATCGAAAATAATCTCTACACATTCTCAGAGGCGGATTTTCCTGATTTAAATCTGAATGATATCGAAGACATGTATCTGATGAAAGTTCAAGACAAATTGCAGCATCTGACTAACGAGCTTCGATATGCACTCAGTACTTCCCTCTGTCATTACATCAGGAGAACCATCATCAAAGAACGTGTAGAAGATCTCCAGCTTGGTGTTGAAAGTTATCAGACTCAGCTTAACCTTGTTGAACCACAATTTCTTCTAAACAGCAAAAAGGACCCTCAGTACACAATGCTACATAGCCCAGTCTTTGGGTTCGTTTACAGAAGCACAACAGATTTCCATCGTTTCATGGCATTCAATGAAATTCATAAGTTCTGTGACGATACCCTAAAGAGTGTACGTGATGGGTTAGCTAATCGAGTTCGAGATTCGGCGTTGGGTAAATCAAGAAGATGGAATTCGAAGGAGCTGCGACAAGTCAAGGAATTTATTCGGAAGATGGAAGAACGGTTATACCATCGGGATCAGATGAGGAGGCTAGAAAGCTATGTTGGGGGTCGTCCACCGTTCGCTATCAGACTATTTCAGCGGACTGACCCAGTGTTCACAACTTTTGGCAAAGGCGGTTGATGTAAGAATCAATTCTCATATTTCATAATATCATTATTCTTTCCATAATTGGCCTGTGCATTACGGCTTGTGCACACATAACAGTGTACAACCCGGACCTCAAAGAAAGGACCCTGAGGTACGCTTCAGTGCCTCAATCCTGAAAAGGAGCGAAAGCTTCTTACTTATGAGCAGAATTAAAACCAGAATGTTTTCCAAAGTTTTTTCAAACATTCTGCTCATAAGGACAAATATTCCCTTGTTAAGGGGGAGTATTTGAAAATATAATCTTTGTTCAAAGAATTATAAATGTTCTTGAAATTCTTCCCTAAAACTCAAAAATAGCATATTTTAATAATAAACGTTTTCCAAAAACATCATGAGTATGCTATTTTTTAGGGGGAGAAGTAAAAGATGATTAAAATATGATGTCTCAATTGCTGGAATTTCGTGTGCTCAAACTCAGAATTGACTCTCGAATTGACGAATAGGAAAGTCGGTAGTCGAAAGGACATGTCCCGGACGGGTAATAATTTCAAGCCAGTTTAACTGGTGATGTAAGCGTGTCTCGCAAAGGATGTGTCTGAGTAGAATGTACCGATTTCGAGCGATAATCTTTGAATCTGATCTGGACGGGTAATAATTTCAAGCCAGTTTAACTGGTGATGTAAGCGTGTCTCGCAACGATCAGGTTCATTGAAAGTCAATCAATTCAAAAGTGCCAACTCTTTCCGGCATGTGCAAATTTCAAAATTTAATACTTATGCGCACATGTTAAGGGGGAGTATTTCTGAAAATCATCAAACTCTCAAGGTGTCAACAAAATGTCTTTACAATTATCGACACTTTGAGAGATTTTCAATGGTTTGGTTTATGGCATCATTAGGATAGTCATGGAGTTATAAGGTGACTAAGGTTAGGGAAAACCGTCCTATGATCCGCCAGAGCCGGAGGGATCTACCCAAGGACAATACCAATAGTTTAGAACTAGAAAGTCCTAGGTATGATATAAAAAGGAGAAAATGAATGAACGGAGAAAGAAGGGGTTGAAGAATTAAAAAGAAAAAGTAAAGAAAAGGGTGAAAAGAAATAGCCCTCCATTTGTTCAACCTTAGGGCAGACACCGGGTTCAATTCATAATCTACTGGTTGATGAGCATCACCGGTATTGAAGACTAAAGACGTCATGGACCCAGTGACGCACTAATAAACCTTCTAAGCCACTCAAGTGTCTCTCAAAAGACATTTGTTTCATTCATACGGAGAACCCTTCATAATCTATCGACCTCTCATTACGAAAGTGTTGTTATTGAAAAGGAGGCAATCTGCTCCACGCCTCCGATGACCAAATAAATGTGCACTTATTGAGTCTAGAGCCATGAGATTCATCAAAGATCTCTTAGGTACACTTAGTATTACTCTGCTGTTCTACATCATGGGCAGCAGATGTAAAATTAAAAAAGTGTCCTTCGCAGATCTTAGCAATCTGCAAAGAACATTCATGAGAAAAGTCACAATTGTGATTATCAATGATTGAATGGAAATCCTGCCAGAGCAACATCAAACAACTCTGTCAGCAGGTCACTTCGGTAACTCCTTGTGGGTTACGCTTAGTGTTTGCTCCAAAATGGTCTACAGTCGTGGGGTGATCTCTAGCGACTCACTGAATCGTGGGTGCACTTCGGTGTGTCCGTGTAATCCCTTTCGGGGAATCCGCTTCAGAACGGTCTGGGTTAGGATTTGAGAAAGTCTTCACACTATGCTGTTGATGATCTCAAGTGAGACCTTGACATAGATATTCATAACAAGGTAGATTACATACTTTCATTACTAGCAGATCAACTGATGTAATGAAACTATGTTAATTTGCAAGTTCTAAATTAGATTCTTATTAGAACAAGTGTCAATATGATAATGAGACTACTTCAAACTAAATATTTATGTATTACTGAAATGACATAAATATATGAAGTAATCTAATACTACTTCAAATTTGAATGTTTATGAACTCTTGGAATGTCATAAATATATGAAGTAATAAATTAACTTGAAATACTATTGAAACCAAATTGTGGTGTTCATGATTACTTTAAATTATGCATATTTATATTTTATTGTAATGTTATAAATATGAAGTCTTTTAATTATTACAAGACTTATAATAAAGTAAGACGTTAACTTGTTATGTTTTTTAATGAAACATATACAAGAAGTCATTGAGTTGATCAATGATTAATAACAAAAAATGGGATTATAACAGTTTATGTCTTCTGATAAGACATGGACATGAAGTGACTTGGTCAAAAAGTACTTATGTTATATAGCATGCAATTGGTTTGGAATATCTATTTCACCATTAACTTGATTTAGTTGGGAAATAGGTGAGCCAAAACAAAATATATTTATCTTACATATTGTAAGATTGTCTTACAATATTAATCCTAAATGAAATACATAATGGTTATGGTATGTTCAGTTAGGGAAATCAAACTCTTATTATATTGTTTGATTAAAGATAACTATATCTTCTTTTCTTCCAAATTGTTATCAAGGTTAGGAAATTGAGTATGCATTGTATATACTCAATTAGACTCCAACCTAGAAGATTAATAAGACACCATTTATTATGGAATGTGATGAATCACATTAAGTCTTAAAATTGAAGTTCTGAATTTGTTAAAACTATTTTGAGTAGGTTATTAACAAATTTCATGTAAGGAACTGTCAATGTGTATTTGTAATGTCCAAAATAGAACAATTTTGTGTTGCTCTACTTGCTAAGTATTTATAGATAGTCTATAAATAGCAAAAGGCAAGTGGGAGGTTTTATCTTGAAAAGATAAAATTACAAGATACATGATCTTCTAAAATACACTAGCAAATGTCATGCTGAGGATTAAACATATTAATGTTAAATCTCAAGATGATGGAATTCTCATTCATAGATCCGCATGGATATCTCAAATATTTCTATAATATGTTGAGAATTATGAGATACAGGATTATGGTAAACCTGTTGACAAATTGCAAATATTGAATTTGGCAAGTTACTCATACTATGAATGATTAGATGCAGTCCATAAAGATAATTAGTTTTGGAAACTTAATTAATCTTAAACTCTATACTTACACTATAGAATGATGATGAGTTTCTACAAAAGAAATGAAAATCCTAGAGATTTAAATTTTGAGTAGAAATCATAATGGACAAAATTTGTATACATATTTAATGTATGGAAAGATTATCAAACACACTTAAGCAATTAACTGTGATTGAAATTATTTCTAAACACATTAAATATATAAAGATTATGATTGTCATTCTTAGTTTCATTTATATGAAATTAAGAATGGAAGATCAAAACTCTTTCTTGAGTAATTACTTGTGCGAGGACGATAAGTAATTGAAAGGAGTATTTGAATTCAAATAATCTTTAGTAGTATACAAAGTGCAATCATTTATGAATGGATTAATGCATGCATCTAAGAGATATACTTATGTTTAGTTATTAAATCCATATTTTGATTTATAATTAAAATAAGGCAATCTCTTAATATTCCTGAAAGCTAGTGGGAGTGTTAAATTTATTTTCTTATTTCATGTATGTTGTGTAACATATAGGAAGTAACATTCCATAAGCATCAAATGTTAAGTCTTAGTTTGGAATGAAACTTCACGTAAAGATTTAGAAAATAAACATACAACCTTGAAATAAATGTTTATAGTGATAAACATAAGCGGTAAAGTATTGATTCTAATAAACATGATTATACTATTAGAAAGTCTAGATAGATAAATATCTTTGAAAAGATATGACATGAATAAATCTAAGTTTGACGCAAGGATTTTTCATGTACATCATGTTGTTTGTTGTATCATGCTTGATGAAAGATGATTTGACAACATTAATATCTAATTAAAAGTTATTCGATAACTAAGTGTAATGGATATGGTTAGATTTAGAATTAACATCCTCATCCTGGAATAGCTCCAAAATTCTAAGTATGAACCATATGGCAATTGTTGCGTAATTGATATAGCCAACAAATCTTGTAAGATTTAAAGGTATCAAACATTACACATTGGATATTAAAGTTTACGGGATTTTAAAGAGCATATTGTTGTTTGCATACAATGATGCTGATAAGATTGAGATGACACTCAATACTAGTCATGGTAGGATTTCATCCTAGTTAATGGCCATGTGTACTAGTTATGCTTAACTTTAAGCATAGTTGCATTTTACATTAATGAATTAGAATACTTTAAACTATAAAAGGTTTGATAGTTTGCTTGTCATAAATTCGTGGTTGAGGATGTCACGTATTTTATGAAATATTATGTGGCATTATCAAGATAATAGATAGCACACATACAAGAATTTCATTAATTGAATTCTTGAAATAAGTATTCTCAAAATTCCCATAGATCAAAATTAGTTGATTTATGCCTTGTCAACAAGTATGTTTGACATGACTTGAGGCATAATTCATTAATTAGAATTATCATGCATTGATCTATTTAGTATTTGGATAATGGGATGTTATTGAACAGTTATTATTTTAATGAAATAAAATAATGGTTATGTTTATTTTTCATTTTCTTAATAATATATCCTATATTTGCATGTTTATATCCTTGAATATATTTATATATATTCTAAACTGTCCGTTGTCAGTTAATGATATGAGAATATCATTAAATTAAGACAAATCTGAGTATTGGTATAATATACTTATAGTATATTGATGCGTTGTCATGCCGATTTCACATGATATTCAAAATGTTTGAATATAGGACTTAATCCCGCCACATAAGTTTACTTTATGGATCTTGTCATCAAGTAAGTCTTATATATATAGTTATCCTCAGACTTGAGATACCAGATAACTGTCATGCATGTAGTGCATTTCTGTGATTCAATTTAACGCTATACGTAACTGGTAGTTATACGGATTGTTTTCAGAAGCGTTGCGAAGTGCATGAGTTATGCTCGTAGTCAAGATAGAATTTGTTCATTCAAATTGTTTGAAGTTTAATACTGCTGGGCCCCTCGTAGGGTTGACAAGATGTTTGCATGGCCGTGCCCAAGATCTCCCCTGAATAGTTCAGAAGATTTGGTAATCTTGCTCAATCATAAACAACGAGAAACATAATTATTAATAAAGAATGACTTAGATCCATATCTTTATTAATGTAGTATTAGAAAAAAAGGATAAGTATGATGATTAATCATCAAGTGGTTTTTCCAGGAGACCACCACCCGAGTTGTACTAGGGGCATTGGCGTGTTGCTAGACGCTAACCAATGTCATTACCCTTTTTTAATAGATTTTCAAGTGGGAGCTATTAGAGTTTTGAAAAAATATTAAATCGTGTATGACTAGAATCGAACCCGGGACTGAGGGATTGCACACTTTACGTATGAATGATCAAAGGAATAATTAATATATATATATATATATTTTTTAATTATTTGGACACGAAATATAACTAACGGACGTTAAAGTAATTAATAGAATTGACTAATGACTGTTAGTAAATAAAGGAGAGGGTTGAGTGTCAAGTTTTGGAACTTGAGGATGTATTAGACTCAAACTTTGAGAACAAGTTTGGAGGCTATAAATACACCCTCATTAGCTCTCAAACGATTGACACAATAATAACCTAAAAGAAAGTCAGTCGACACAAATTGTAACCACAAAGTCAGTCGACAATTAATACTCAAGAAAAGGTGAATCAACTTTTATGAATTCTTGGTTCTATTATATGCATCAATAAGTATACAGTTGATATCTTTGACTTATCAAAGATATGCATTGTAATACATGATGACGATAACATATTATATCTTGAATATATGTTTCGAACAGTATATGCAAGAACCTTTGTTAGGAACACGTTTTAATTAAATACAAGTCTTGTTCATTTAGATTAAATGTTGCACGTTAAGGACTATATTGTTTGTAATTATTGTCCGGTCCATTAGTAGTCCATGGACCGGCCACATTAAATTAATTATTCTAGAAACATGCAAGGGAATATTCTTAGCATAATTCCCCTCCCATTGCCTATAAATAGAAGGCATGGGATGCATTATCATTGTTGGTTTTTCATGTAATATGCGAAAGCTCTGCTAGTGTAACATTCGATTAAGTGAAAGCCTTCCACTCTTCTTATTCTCTTCTCTAGTTTGCTTGTTAGCTTATTTCTCTCTTTACGTAGCATAATATAGTGTAGTAGTTCGTGTGCTTATTAGTCCTAACGAGTGTGTGTTTGAGATATCATTGTGACCTACAACCTTTTATATTATTTACCTCCTTCTTGAATAATAGATTTAAGGTTTATTGAACAAAATAGTTTTGGTTTAATAAATTGTGTTCATTCACTAGCATCAACCTTTGATCGAGTAATAGTACGTGTGTACAAGATCTCGGATATAACATACTTTTGTTATTCATCTTGGATTGTGGAACAAAATTGTAAGGGGTTCAACGTTAATCCTTTGGTTGTTCAAGAGACGAGAAGTTCAAGTTTGATCTTTGTTTTGCTAAGATCAAAAGGTACGTTTCCTTTATTATTCGGTTACTACTTTGTACATGTTAATTATGATCCTTGCTTCCGTTGTATACGTGCTTTGATGTTTATGGTTTATTATTTATTTGAATGTCAAATTATTTAAATCCAACAGTTACATCATTCATTAGCCAAACGTTTGCCACCCTACATCCCTCGTTTACAATGAGGACTAACGGTGCAAATTATTTCTCCGTTATCTCTTAACGAGATAGATAATGTTACACCGTTAGCCTTCAGGACTAACGGTATTTGCACCGTTAGTCATTTTTTTACGTTATCTCCTTTTTTTGTACGTTTCTTCGTTTTCTGTACGTTTTCTCCGTTTTTTTGTACGTTTTTATCCGTTTTTTGTACGTTTTTATCCGTTTATTTCCCTTTTTTTGTACGTTTTATCCGTTTTTTGGTACGTTTTACCCCTTTTTTTACGTTTTTTATCCTTTTTTTTACGTTTTTATCCTTTTTTGTAAGTTTTATCCGTTTTTTGTGCATTTTACCCACTTTTTTTAACGTTTTTTATCCGTTTTTGTACGTTTTTATCCGTTTTATGTACATTTTATCCATTTTTTGTACGTTTCTACCCGTTCTTTTACGTTTTTATATCCGTTATTTTACGTTTTTATCCATTTTTTGTACGTTTTATCCGTTTTTTATACGTCTTACCCGTTTTTTTACGTTTTTATCCATTTTTGTACGTTTTTATCCGTTTTTTGTACGTTTTATCCGTTTTTTGTATGTTTTATCCGCTTTTAACATTCTTTATCCTTTTTTTACGTTTTATCCGTTTTTGTACGTTTTTATCCTTTTTTGTATGTTTTATCCGTTCTTTTACATTATTTCTACGTTTTTATCCATTTTTATCCATTTTATACGTTTTTACGTTTTTTGTACGTTTTATCCGTTTTTTTGTTCTTTGTACGCTTTTGTCTCTTTTTTTACGTTTTATCCATTTTTTTACGTTTTAACCATTTTTTATACGTTTTTATCCGTACAAAAACAGATAAAACGTAAAAAAACGGATAAAACGTACAAAAACGAAAAAATAGATAAAAACATAAAAAAACGGATAAAAATGGAAAAAACGGATAAAAAACAGATAAAAACCTAAAAAACGGATAAAGACATAAAAACGCACAAAAAAATGGATTAAAACGTTAAAAACGGATAAAAAACGTAAAAAAGGTAAAAAAAATGAAAAATTGTACAAAAACGGATAAAATGTACAAAAAACATTAAAAAAAAAAGGGATAAAACGTTCAAAAAACAGATATAAACAGATAAAATGTACAAAAAACGTAAAAAAACGGATAAAAACGTAAAAAACGGATTAAAACGTTAAAATTGGATAAAACGTACAAAAAACGGATAAAATGTACAAAAAACGTAAAAAAATGATAAAACGTAGAAAAAATGGATAAAAAAGTACACAAACAGATAAAACGTAAAAAAATGGATAAAAACGTTAAAACGGATAAAACGTACAAAAAACGGATAAAACGTACAAAAAGGTAAAAAAAATGGATAAAACGTACAAAAAACGGATAAAACGTACAAAAAATGGAAAAAATGTAAAAAAAAGTGATTAAAAAAAAGGTTAAAACGGATAAAACGTACAAAAAATGTAAAAAAACGGATAAAACATACAAAAAACGGATAAAACTTACAAAAAACGGAGAAACGTACAAAAAATGACTAACGGTGCAAATACCATTAGTCCTGAAGGCTAACGGTGTAATATTATCTATCTCGTTAAGAGATAACGGAGAAATTATTTGCACCGTTAGTCGTCATTGTAAACGAGGGATGTAGGGTGGCAAATGTTTGGCTAACGAATGATGTAACATGTAAATAGTTTCTGACAGAGATGTAAGGTCTCAAAAACTGTAAACCACAGGGATGTATTTTGCAGTTTACTCTTATAAAAAGCAATATGTATATTTATATTACATGTGAAGAGAAAACACATTTCATTAAAACTTAAAAACTTAAAAAACATGTAATATTGTTAGACTAGAATAAAAATACATTTACTTGTAAAAGACAAAGAGTATAACAGCCCGCGCGTTGCTGCGGGTTTTTGTCATAATTTTTATTGCTACGTGTGTTTCGTTATATGTTTTTTGTGACGGCGCGTTGCGGCGGTAACGAACTATGTTATCTTTTTTACATTTAGTCCTATGTTTGGCTACATAAGTATTATACGCCTCGAAGATGCAGATTTTTAGTCGATTTCATCTGTTTTTGGGCAAATACTTTAAAGTTTACTTAGGCTTTCAGTTACCAAACCAAAGAGAGTCCCACAAATAGTATCCTAAAAGGACACCCAAATCAGTTCTTACACAAATAGCAAACTGACTATTTAGGTTCTTTGCTAAGGAAAGCTATTCACATAAAACAATACCTTGAGCATCTTTTATGTGCAGTACATACTACGGATGACCTTTTGGGGTGAATTTTTGCATGTAGCCTTTAGAAACCTTAAAATATGGTATTTATCCAAACATGGTGACCATCTTTATATCCTAATGCATCAGATTTACGTAACCATATAAATTTGTATAATAATAGATTAATAGGAATACATATGTATGTTCATCGCAAACAGTGTTTGGCAAACCATTTTAAGAAGTATGCATACATTTTCTCTCTCGCAGCTTAAAATTCCCACCTTTTCCGTTGGTAGCGCAATATCCTTGGTGGGCATAATATCATGTATATCCTTCCCTGGATGAATAATTCCATATATATCCTTTTTACCAGTTTTTGATGCATAAAGTACAATACTTTTAATGCATCAAAAGGATATATATGTAAATTGTAACACCCCAACCCGATAAGGGTAAAGATATCACAATAATGGTTTCATATCAGATTAAACAAAGCATACATCAATAGTAATACAAAAATTCTCAAAGATTACTAATGAGATACAGAAAACTACAAGGTTACAAATGAAAATTTCGATAAACACTAATTCTAAAATATGATAACTTCTAATCATCTCTAATCCAGAATAGTTATCAAATCTTCTGTAGGATTCTACGAAAAAAACCCTTGTAGTTAATCTTAATGATTAGTGATAACCTTGTATTGTCATTTAATAAAGCCCATTTTGCTGGGAAATTTAAACTTTTCTATTATTGTTATTAATAGCATGATGCATTCTATATATATATATATATATATATATATATATATATATATATATATATATATATATATATATATATATATATATATATATATATATATTGTATACATCGAACTCGAGGTAATAATTCTCACGCAACAACACATTTTCACGAGCAATGACAAATGATCAACACTCACAATAAAAGTTAACATATTTATTACACTACACTTAACCAAAACTAATATCACCAAATACACTTAACTAAAACTAAATTACAAACACTAATATTAACCTTAAAATTACATAACCAACCGGACCCTTACTGTTCGGCCCATCAATTCCACACAAACCCAATCAAATTTCACAAGCCCAATCACCACACCACTTATTTTCTTTTCTTTCCTTTGCTTTCTTTAAACCCGATCGGTACTACTCTTCCAAAAACCCATTTGAACTTCTAAAATAACAAACGTAAACCTTATATGTTTTTATACCTTTGTGATCACCACCCAATAAACTTCCCTTGTGCAAGTTCATAACTGTGAATGTCGTGCCTAGATGCCATAACTAAAACCCATTCGCTCGTCCCATACTCGACCCATATATATACCTATAAATGTCGAAACAATACCAATTCGCATCCCACTTGTTCCTATGACCTTTCAACCATATTCCTAACTTATTTTAATACTTCAAATGAGAACTAAACCTCAGTACACAACTTGTAGCTAGCAAGTCCAAACCTTGTGTTAATATTTGTGGAAACCGAATATAGAAACCCTCCAAGAACTAGAATACAAAATCCCAGCTACCAATACTCATTTCACACTCAATTTAGGATAGCAAGATACAAGTGTCCACTTTGTAACAGTGTCTTCAATGATTGGGTCAATTAGTCAATGAAATATGTGGGATATTTGCCTATAAAACTACTCATTCGGTCTTCCCCTTTTCCCTACCACCTATCACTTTCTATTACCCTCAAAACATTCCCTAACTAGGATAAGAACCTTTCTGTCGAAGTGTTGGGAAGCAAAAGCAGTGGGAGTCAAAGCCTATAAAACCTTTTCGAGCTCACTGTTTTCTTCTTGTGCCTCATCTGATCAACCTCAATACTCTTCACCACCTTTTCTAAAGGTGTGGTATGAACTTTACTCTTCATTCTTTACACATGATATCACTCACACATCACTTGCATGCACATACTATACTCGAACATACTTTATTTATTTAGTAGCATGTAGTCGTTAGAATAAAGAAAAGGATGATATGTTAAACTCACTTTAAAAATCACATGAGATCAACCAAGTAAACGACCACAGTTCATACAACATTTTTCGTTCGAACGTATAACTAGTGTACATTATTTACTATGCATGCATTATATAACTATCATACACAAACATATAAAATCCTTGTTCATTTAGTGTTAGTATCACATGCATATATATAAAGAAATGAGACTTAATATAGCCTCACTGTGAAGGCTTGAGAAAACACAACACACACCACCCTCACTTTTAGAAACTTGCATGGCATGCTATCATCTTAACTCTCACGTCTAATCTCACTTCATGCATCATTAAAAAAAAAATATATATGGAAACTCTAATAACCCACGAACAGACGCTATGTAAAACTCGAACACAAAATTTAAACACATACACCAAACCGGGTAAAATGAGATAGAAAAACATAATAGACCTTACTAGTTAAAACTGGTTCGAAACTACCCACTTCACACTTGATTTATTTCGAAATCTTACATATAACGTGTGTAAATTTTCACACCTTTCGATAGTCTACATGGCCTAGAACATTTTTCGTATTCTAAGATTCCACTCATAATTTCATCTCGACATTTAAAATGAACCATTTTGAGTACTACTCGACCAAACATTTTGGAAAGTAAGCAAAAATAAAGTAAGTGTTTTAAAACCAGAAAAAGCGCATCTACATAGCCCAACTCATGAACCATTTATTTCGAATTCATGAAAATAACATATATATATATTTTTACTTCTCTCGATAGTACACCTGGAAAACTATATTTTTCGTGTTTCAACTTCAACCTTACAAGCCCCTTTACACGGTCGAATTTAAGCCATCCATATGCTACTCGCTAGTGTCAACAACTTTCCATTTCAGAAATTAAATATAACCATTCGGTTGGGCCGAATCAAAGCCCAACAAGAGTTTGCGATAGATAAGCCCAACGGGCCCATGTAATATGTTTTCAGAATCAGAAAAATAGCCCAAGTCTAAGCCCAAAACAGTTTACACGCCCTCGCCTCTAAAATTCTTAATGGGCCTTAAGTTGATTCGCTACTTGGCCCAATAATGTGAAAATAAGCTCTTTTCTGAAATGAGAAATTGAAATAAGTTAAAATGAACTTAATAAAGTTATAGAAATTTTCAGAATACTTTTCCCGTTATTTTTATGCAAAAAGGACTAAAAATGTAACGCAACTTGACCTAGAAGGACCAAAACTGCCAAACTATGAAACTTAGGGACTGAAGCTGTGAAAACAGTTTATAGAGGACTTAATTTGACATACCATTGAACTCCAAGCCTTATATGGACATATGGACAATTATTGGACTATTTTGGACTATGGACTTGACAAGGACTAACGACGTAACGCAAGCCACAGTTAGGGTAAAAGATGTAAAATCTGGGAGGAACAAGTACTAACTGTTATAACTTTACATTCTTATTCTATTTTTCATTTTTGCACCACATCTTTATTTCATATGCATATTTGCACATTTTATTTACACATTAGTTAACTTTCGTTAGTTACTATAAATATTACGAGTTAGTATCCACTTTAATTCATGCATTTAGAGAATATCATATCGGGAAGATAGATATAAAAATCATGAGCATTGTACATACATATATGTCTTTACTTTAATAGGCAAGCACGCCAAGCATGAACCATCCACACTTGACATTCAAATCATTATCCACCACCGATATTCATCGTTCACCACTCACTTCACAAACACCACTAGTAATTAGTCAGATACTCAGACATTTATATATTTACCAGGTTCCGTATCGAAGTTGTTGTAATCACCCTTGAGTTTACTTGCACCATCACCAGTAACGCTTAAGGTGAGTCATGGCCTCACTTTTTAAACTCTTTATACTTTTTAAACTCCGTGAGGGGGATACATGCTATAAACAGATCACAAGTATTTTCTGTACGCTACCTGACTTGATATATGCCTAAGTTACCTTATTGCTACAAGACCCTTTTATCATGAGCCATTAATCACTGCGGTGAACGCGAATATAATGAATAGATCTATTAGAGGCTGACGACCTATCCCACTAATACTTGGACGGAATGCTTTTTGCTAGTCGTATTAGTCACGATGCATTATATTTGAGAGAAATAGGAATTGGCAAATCACCTATTACACGAGGGCAAAACCTTCATCATTAATTTGATGAACACCTCCGTTTATGCGGTACTTTATTAACGTTTGCGTGTCATGAGACTTAGGGCAATATATGAACTGCGATATCAACTTTTAAACTGATTGTATCTCCAATACAATCCTACTTGTGAATCGAACTGATATTTAAATTTCAAACTCCATGATTTCACTCAACATTATGTTGACTTTTAAGCATGTATCTCAGGAAACTAGAGGAGCAAGGCAAGGCATGGAGCAGGCGTACCCTATCCTAAATAATGGTGTAAAATAAAGTTGTAATTCAGTTAAAATGATGTTTCTTTGGAGAAACCTTAACACTCTGATGTAACGCTTTGTAACTGAATTTGTATTATGGACCTATGTAAATTAAAAATGCCTTCTCAGGCTGTTTTTCTATGATTTTGTTTTCGATCCTCACGGTAACACCCAAATTAATCTTCCGCTGCTATATTTAAAATTTGGGGGTGTTACAGATTGGCATCAGAGCTTCGGTTATAGAGAACCAAATGTTTTTTTTAAAACGTTGGACTATAACTACATTTTTCAAACAAATTAATTATACACCATGTTACCTTAAGCCCTCCATGCCTGCTTGCTGCCGCGCTCGGTATGTTATACATTAGGATTATCTTATATAAGCCTCTGCATACTTGATAGTTACTGTGCACAACTAGATCATTTCTTGCTTATATTACACCACTTGATGTTAGTAATTACTTATTTTACCATATATGGATTATTACAGTACCATGTCATTCATCACCCACTTTAGTGTATCATCGGAGCCGGACTCCGAGGGATCACTAGCATCAGTCACGTCCCCCATACTTCCTGGTACTGTAGCACCAGAGGTTGTGCCTGACGCGATCGAGCCCTTCGTGGAGGGTGGAGCCGCCGCCATACCTTTATTGGAGGACCCCCATGTGCCAGCTTTTCCAGCACCTACGTTACCACCACATTTTGTTTATGACACCTATTCTCCTTTCTATATACCACCCCCTGACGACTTGTACTATGAGAGTCAGCAATGGCTCCCTGCAGATGATACACCAGTAGAGTTCCATCAGACTGCACCATCCCTACTCCCTGACCATCTATTTGATACATGTACTCAGACATACCCACTGCCACCTTGTCAGCAGGACCCTATTCCTGCGGAGGATATTCCCTCATCGAGTCGACCCCGCATCTCAGACCAGATACACCCATCCTCACCATCACTGCCTTATCCTCCTGGTTTCACTCCCCCAGCTCAGACCCATGATGCTTGGGAAGGATTTAGACCAGTAGTCACCCACACCCTTATACCATCTACAGTGGTGACACGACTAGAGAGTCACGGAGAGCAGATTGATTCGCTCCTTCGGATGATCGACCATGTACCATTGGATTCCCCGGGGACTATCACTGACACTCTGCATAGGTTGGCTTCCAACAGAGCAGTGGTACAGCAGTGCTTGAGACAGATGCAGACAGACTTGGCAGATACCCGTTCCCACGCGATATCCATACGTAGAGAGGGACAGGACTTAGCTTGGGAGGCTCACCTGGCACAGCGTAGAGCTGACACATTGGAGAGAGTCATGGGAGATATACAGATGGAGCATCAGGCTGAGATACAGAGACTCAGAGACCAGATCTCAGAGCTCACGAGGCGTACGGATAGACCTGATCAGTAGACATAGTTAGCATGTTGTATAGTTTGAGACATTGTAGTCTGCCGCATGTGGCAATTAATAAAGACTCTTGTATCGTTTTGTTGTATAACTCAACTGATCAAGTTATTAATGTTGTAATGTTGGTAGTAATGTACTATATATCTGTTAACTTATGTATTATGGTTGTTCGTATGTATTGTAATTGTATCCAGACATGTCGTGATGTTACCTGTTATTATTATTCTCTAATCGTGTAAATATTGTAAAAACTTGAACACATATAATATGGTGATATGAAGAGGAAGTTGATGAACTTCAGTTTGTATAGTTAAATCATTTGTTCCTTAAACAATCCCACGTCCGTAAATTGATAAATTACAGAGGCATCGTAACTGTGGGAAATATTCAATTTAATCACCATTTCACACCATGATTACATTGTGCATATACTCAGCTATTCTATCCAAATTCTAAATCTGTATTCTTGTAACATTAATAGAAAATGGAACATAGCGAACACGAAACTACCAACCCTACCGTAGCACTGACGCTTGAGGAGGTTCGAAGGATGATTGATGCCGGTATCGCCGCAGCACGCGAGGCCGATGCAGCAAACCGCTCAAGCAATACCATGGGAGCAACAACTGAAAGTGAGGCATCTACACCACGTAAATGCACTTACAAGGAATTCGTGAGTTGTCAACCAACCACCTACAGAGGCGTAGAAGGAGTGACAGAGTTAGCACAGTGGTTTGAATGCATGGAAACAATATTCATGAGAAGCAACTGCGCAGAAAACAACAAGGTCACTTTTGCTACTGGAACCTTAAGGGGAGATGCACTATCTTGGTGGAATGCTACTGTCAAAATAATGGGTACCGAAGCCGCATTTCAAATCTCCTGGACCGAACTGAAGAATAAAATGCTGAAAAAGTATTGTCCTCGTACAGACGTCAGAAAGCTTGAAGATGAATTTCACCAGTTAGTGGTGAAAAACAATGACGTCAGTGCATACAACCGAAGGTTTCAAGAATTATCTCTTCTGTGTCCACACATGGTACCTGACTTGGAAAAGATGTTGGAAAAATATGTGGAAGGACTACCTTCAAGTATTGAGGGAGACGTTACCGCATCAAACCCAAAAACCCTCGAAGCCGCATTCGTGTTTGCTCAGCGAATGATGAGTCGAGCGCTTAAACGAGGTTCTAACTCCACAGTCATTGGACAAAAGAGAAACTATGATAACCATGGCAACAGCAACCGGAACAGCAACAGTTATTACAATCACAACAGGAGCTACTGCAACAATGATCGAAGCAACCGCAACAGAGACTACCAGCAAAGCCGAAACGATAGACATCAGCAACAAAACCGCCGACAAGAAGCCGCTAGGGCCTATGTGGCTGCACCTACTGAGGGAAAAATGTATGTTGGGACAAAACCCCAGTGTAACAAGTGTAAGATGCATCATGTCGGACCCTGCACCGCTGTTTGCGGAAATTGTCGAAGAATAGGCCATATAACCAAGGACTGTAGGGCCACGGGGGCAAACGCACACCCAATAGCAGTGAAGTGCCACGGTTGTGGTGAAACGGGTCATTACAAGAGTCATTGCCCAAAGAACTCCATCAACGTTACCCGCGGGAGGGCTTACATACTTGGAGATGGAAACGCCCCACAGAATCCCAACGTCACTACGGGTACTTTCTTACTGAATCAACATAGTGCTAAAATATTATTTGATTCTGGAGCCGATAGAAGCTTTGTATCTACTTCATTTGCTTTATTGCTTAATATTGCACCTGTAGAATTAGATACCTCGTACGAAATTGAAATAGCCGACGGAAAATTGTTAAACACCAACACCGCACTCGAAAACTGCACCTTAACCCTCCAAAACAAATCATTTCCAATCGATCTCATGCCCATCCAACTTGGAAGCTTTGACGCAATTGTGGGCATGGATTGGCTATCCAAACATCGTGCCCGAATCATCTGCGACGAAAAAGTTATCCAAATCCCCACAGACAATGAAACGCTCACCGTTCGTTGTGACCACTATAAAACCCAACTCAATATCATCTCGTACATCAAAACGGTGAAATACATAAACAAAGGATGTCACGTCTTTTTAGTCCAAGTAACGGAAGATAAATCGAAAGAAAAAGAAAAACGACTAGAAGAAGTGCCAGTTGTAAATGAGTTTGCAGAAGTATTCCCTGAAGACTTGCCAGGTATTCCACCAATCCGGCAAGTAGAATTTCGAATCGAGTTAGTTCCTGGAGCAGCACCCGTTGCAAAAGCACCATATCGATTAGCCCCTTCCGAAATGAAGGAATTATCTAAGCAGTTGAAAGAACTGTCAGATAAAGGATTCATCCAACCCAGCTCATCACCTTGGGGAGCACCAGTCCTGTTTGTCAAAAAGAAAGATGGAACATTCCGAATGTGCATCGATTATAGAGAGTTGAACAAACTCACAGTGAAAAATCGATACCCATTACCAAGAATTGACGATCTATTTGACCAACTGCAAGGATCGAGTGTTTACTCAAAAATCGATCTAAGATCAAGATACCACCAATTAAGAGTCAGAGAAGAAGACATTCCCAAAACAGCCTTTCGAACACGATACGGACATTACGAATTCCGCGTAATGCCATTTGGTCTTACCAACGCACCGGCAGTGTTCATGGATCTAATGAACCGCGTATGTAAGCCATATCTGGACAAGTTCGTAATTGTATTCATCGACGACATTCTGATCTACTCACGTAACGAAAAAGAGCATGTTGAACACTTGAGAACCATTTTGGGGTTACTCAAGCAAGAAAAACTGTATGCAAAATTTTCCAAATGCGACTTTTGGATATCCACCGTTCAATTCCTAGGCCACATCATCAACAGTCAAGGTATTCACGTTGACCCCGCCAAGATCGAAGCAGTCAAAGGTTGGGCTTCGCCCACCACTCCAAATGAAATTCGACAATTTTTAGGACTCACTGGTTACTATCGAAGGTTTATAGAGGGTTTTTCTAAAATCGCAAAACCTTTGACAGAACTCACTCAGAAAAACAAGAAATATATCTGGGGAGAGAAACAAGAATCAGCATTTCAACTCTTAAAACAAAAACTCTGCGAAGCACCAATTCTAGCGCTACCAGACGGGAGCGACGACTTTGTAGTATATTGCGATGCGTCGCATCATGGTTTAGGTGCGGTGCTAATGCAAAGGAACAAAGTCATAGCTTACGCTTCTCGACAACTCAAGAAAAATGAGGAAAATTATACCACTCATGATCTAGAATTAGGAGCAGTAGTATTCGCTCTTAAAATGTGGAGACACTATCTATATGGTACAAAGTGCACGGTATTTACCGATCACAAAAGTCTTCAACACATACTAGATCAGAAGGAGTTGAACATGAGACAGCGCCGATGGTTGGAATTACTCAACGACTACGATTGTGAAATTCGCTACCACCCTGGTAAAGCGAATGTCGTGGCCGACGCGTTGAGCAGAAAAGAAAGGACCAAACCTCTTAGAGTTCGATCGTTAGGAATGACAATTCATTCACCACTCCCATCTCAAATCCTCATAGCCCAATCGGAAGCTCTTCAAGAAGAAAATCGAACTCACGAGAAAATTAAAGGCATGCCAGAAAGTGAGAACGGATTCATAAGGAGAGCCGATGGAATGTTGTGCTTCAAGAAAAGATACTGGATTCCTCTCTACGGAGGTATTCGAGATCTTATCATGCATGAATCTCACAAGTCTAAATATTCTATTCACCCCGGATCCAACAAAATGTACCAAGACCTCAAGCAACTTTACTGGTGGCCAAACATGAAAGCCGACATTGCAACATATGTTGGGAAGTGTTTGACTTGTTCAAGGGTCAAAGCCGAAAGTCAAAAACCATCTGGACTACTTGTACAACCCGAGATACCAGTTTGGAAATGGGAAAGAATCACTATGGATTTTATTACCAAGTTACCAAGAACGTCGACCGGATATGACATCATTTGGATTATCGTCGACCGCTTGACTAAATCAGCTCATTTTCTGCCTATCAAAGAAACTGACGAGTTGGACACACTCGCTCAGTTGTACTTCAAAGAAATCATAATCCGACATGGAGTCCCAGTCTCTATCATTTCAGACAGAGACAGTCGATTCACTTTAGGATTTTGGCAATCCCTACAGAAAGCCCTCGGTACTCAATTGGACATGAGCACCGCCTACCATCCTCAAACTGATGGACAAAGTGAAAGGACAATCCAAACCTTAGAAGATATGCTTAGAGCATGTGTACTTGACTTCGGAAAAGGTTGGGACAAACACTTACCATTGGTTGAATTCTCGTACAACAATAGTTACCACGCTAGCCTAAAGGCTGCACCTTTTGAAGCACTTTACGGAAGAAAGTGCAGATCACCTATCTGCTGGACGGAAGTTGGTGACATGCAGCTTACCGGACCAGAACTAATCCATGGCACAACAGAGAAAATATTCAAAATCAAACATCGTCTTCAAGCCGCTCGTGACAGACAAAAGAGTTATGCAGACGTAAGGAGGAAACCCATGGAGTTTGAAGTCGGAGATAGGGTTATGCTAAAAGTTTCGCCCTGGAAGGGAATGATACGCTTCGGAAAGCGTGGAAAACTCAACCCAAGGTACATTGGACCATTTAAAATCCTCGAGAGGATTGGCCCAGTTGCCTATAAGTTAGAACTTCCAGAAGAACTCAGTAGGGTACACCCTACATTCCACGTATCCCAACTTAAGAAATGCCTATCGGACGAGACTCTCGTCATTCCGCGAAAGAGATCAAACTGGAAGACAAACTTGTATTCACAGAGGAACCTGTAGAGATAATGGATAGGGAAGTAAAGCAACTCAAACAGAACCGTATTCCCATTGTGAAAGTAAAATGGAACTCCAAGAGGGGACCAACGTACACGTGGGAACGCGAAGACCAAATTCGTGAAAAATATCCCCACCTATTCTCGTAAACCGCTCTTATTAGCTATCTTAGACTTGAATTCCGGGACGGAATTCGAATGAGGGAGGAGTATTGTAGGATTCTACAAAAAACCCTTGTAGTTAATCTTAATGATTAGTAATAACCTTGTATTGTCATTTAATAAAGCCCATTTTGCTGGGAAATTTAAACTTTTCTATTATTGTTATTAATAGCATGATGCATTCTATATATATATATATATATATATATATACATCGAACTCGAGGTAATAATTCTCACGCAACAACACATTTTCACGAGCAATGACAAATGATCAACACTCACAATAAAAGTTAACATATTTATTACACTACACTTAACCAAAACTAATATCACCAAATACACTTAACTAAAACTAAATTACAAACACTAATATTAACCTTAAAATTTCATAACCAACCGGACCCTTACTGTTCAGCCCATCAATTCCACACAAACCCAATCAAATTTCACAAGCCCAATCACCACACCACTTATTTTCTTCTCTTTCCTTTGCTTTCTTTAAACCCGATCGGTACTACTCTTCCAAAAACCCATTTGAACTTCTAAAATAACAAACGTAAACCTTATATGTTTTTATACCTTTGTGATCACCACCCAATAAACTTCCCTTGTGCAAGTTCATAACTGTGAATGTCGTGCCTAGATGCCATAACTAAAACCCATTCGCTCGTCCCATACTCGACCCATACATATACCTATAAATGTCGAAACAATACCAATTCGCATCCCACTTGTTCCTATGACCTTTCAACCATATTCCTAACTTATTTTAATACTTCAAATGAGAACTAAACCTCAGTACACAACTTGTAGCTAGCAAGTCCAAACCTTGTGTTAATATTTGTGGAAACCGAATATAGAAACCCTCCAAGAACTAGAATACAAAATCCCAGCTACCAATACTCATTTCACACTCAATTTAGGATAGCAAGATACAAGTGTCCACTTTGTAACAGTGTCTTCAATGATTGGGTCAATTAGTCAATGAAATATGTGGGATATTTCGCCTATAAAACTACTCATTCGGTCTTCCCCTTTTCCCTACCACCTATCACTTTCTATCACCCTCAAAACATTCCCTAACTAGGATAAGAACCTTTCTGTCGAAGTGTTGGGAAGCAAAAGCAGTGGGAGTCAAAGCCTATAAAACCTTTTCGAGCTCACTGTTTTCTTCTTGTGCCTCATCCGATCAACCTCAGTACTCTTCACCACCTTTTCTAAAGGTGTGGTATGAACTTTACTCTTCATTCTTTACACATGATATCACTCACACATCACTTGCATGCACATACTATACTCGAACATACTTTATTTATTTAGTAGCATGTAGTCGTTAGAATAAAGAAAAGGATGATATGTTAAACTCACTTTAAAAATCACATGAGATCAACCAAGTACACGACCACAGTTCATACAACATTTTTCGTTCGAACGTATAACTAGTGTACATTATTTACTACGCATGCATTATATAACTATCATACACAAACATATAAAATCCTTGTTCATTTAGTGTTAGTATCACATGCATATATATAAAGAAATGAGACTTAATATAGCCTCACTGTGAAGGCTTGAGAAAACACAACACACACCACCCTCACTTTTAGAAACTTGCATGGCATGCTATCATCTTAACTCTCAAGTCTAATCTCACTTCATGCATCATTAAAAAAAAATATGGAAACTTTAATAACCCACGAACAGACGCTATGTAAAACTCGAACACAAAATTTAAACACATACACCAAACCGGGTAAAATGAGATAGAAAAACATAATAGACCTTACTAGTTAAAACTGGTTCGAAACTACCCACTTCACACTTGATTTATTTCGAAATCTTACATATAACGTGTGTAAATTTTCACACCTTTCGATAGTCTACATGGCCTAGAACATTTTTCGTATTCTAAGATTCCACTCATAATTTCATCTCGACATTTAAAATGAACCATTTTGAGTACTACTCGACCAAACATTTTGGAAAGTAAGCAAAAATAAAGTAAGTGTTTTAAAACCAGAAAAAGCGCATCTACATAGCTCAACTCATGAACCATTTATTTCGAATTCATGAAAATAACATATATATATATTTTTACTTCTCTCGATAGTACACCTGAAAAACTATATTTTTCGTGTTTCAACTTCAACCTTACAACCCCTTTACACGGTCGAATTTAAGCCATCCATATGCTACTCGCTAGTGTCAACAACTTTCCATTTCAGAAATTGAATATAACCATTCGGTTGGGCCGAATCAAAGCCCAACAAGAGTTTGCGATAGATAAGCCCAACGGGCCCATGTAATATGTTTTCAGAATCATAAAAATAGCCCAAGTCTAAGCCCAAAACAGTTTACACGCCCTCGCCTCTAAAATTCTTAATGGGCCTTAATTCGATTCGCTACTTGGCCCAATAATGTGAAAATAAGCTCTTTTCTGAAATGAGAAATTGAAATAATTTAAAATGAACTTAATAAAGTTATAGAAATTTTCAGAATACTTTTCCCGTTATTTTTATGCAAAAAGGACTAAAAATGTAACGCAACTTGACCTAGAAGGACCAAAACTGCCAAACTGTGAAACTTAGGGACTGAAGCTGTGAAAACAGTTTATAGAGGACTTAATTTGACATACCATTGAACTCCAAGCCTTATATGGACATATGGACAATTATTGGACTATTTTGGACTATGGACTTGACAAGGACTAACGACGTAACGCAAGCCACAGTTAGGGTAAAAGATGTAAAATCTGGGAGGAACAAGTACTAACTGTTATAACTTGACATTCTTATTCTATTTTTCATTTTTGCACCACATCTTTATTTCATATGCATATTTGCACATTTTATTTACACATTAGTTAACTTTCGTTAATTACTATAAATATTACGAGTTAGTATCCACTTTAATTCATGCATTTAGAGAATATCATATCGGGAAGATAGATATAAAAATCATGAGCATTGTGCATACATATATGTCTTTACTTTAAGGCAAGCACGCCAAGCATGAACCATCCACACTTGACATTCCAATCATTATCCACCACCGATATTCATCGTTCACCACTCACTTCACAAACACCACTAGTAATTAGTCAGATACTCAGACATTTATATATTTACCAGGTTCCGTATCGAAGTTGTTGTAATCACCCTTGAGTTTACTTGCACCATCACCAGTAACGCTTAAGGTGAGTCATGGCCTCACTTTTTAAACTCTTTATACTTTTTAAACTCCGTGAGGGGGATACATGCTATAAACAGATCACAAGTATTTTCTGTATGCTACCTGACTTGATATATGCCTAAGTTACCTTATTGCCACAATACCCTTTTATCATGAGCCATTAATCACTGCGGTGAACGCGAATATAATGAATAGATCTATTAGAGGCTGACGACCTATCCCACTAATACTTGGACGGAATGCTTTTTGCTAGTTGTATTAGTCGCGATGCATTATATTTGAGAGAAATAGGAATTGGCAAATCACCTATTACACGAGGGCAAAACCTTCATCATTAATTTGATGAACACCTTCGTTTATGCGGTACTTTGTTAACGTTTGCGTGTCATGAGACTTAGGGCAATATATGAACTGCGATATCAACTTTTAAACTGATTGTATCTCCAATACAATCCTACTTGTGAATCGAACTGATATTTAAATTTCAAACTCCATGATTTCACTCAACATTATGTTGACTTTTAAGCATGTATCTCAGGAAACTAGAGGAGCAAGGCAAGGCATGGAGCAGGCGTACCCTATCCTAAATAATGGTGTAAAATAAAGTTGTAATTCAGTTAAAATGATGTTTCTTTGGAGAAACCTTAACACTCTGATGTAACGCTTTGTAACTGAATTTGTATTATGGACCTATGTAAATTAAAAATGCCTTCTCAGGCTGTTTTTCTATGATTTTGTTTTCGATCCTCACGGTAACACCTAAATTAATCTTCCGCTGCTATATTTAAAATTTGGGGGTGTTACATCTTTTAAGTCCAAGATACTCTCCACTCATTCCCAGCTTCCTACTAAAACCTGCCGCAGGAAAAGAAATGCGGCTGAGCTACGAGAGCTCAGTGAACAGATATAACGATAACAAAGCAGTAGTGGAGGAAAGTACAATGTAACAGAAATAAGGTCATGCAGATGTAATTTGGGTTAAGGAAATAAGTAACTGAAATAAGATAAAGGAAACAAGAAAAGGAACAGTAATCCACCATGAGCCCAGAACAGATAATATCATAACCATGTAACCATATCAGTAATCCAGAGGGGATGCCTCTCAAGTAACCAGATAATATGAGGGGTGTCCTCATGTATCAAATGGAGTAGCTAGCTCCCAGAGATGTGAAAGACGTGTATCGCACACACCATCAGTCACCAGAGATATATATATAACCAGTAAATAATAACAGATAACAGAAACAAATCAAATTTAGGATGCATCCATGCGCCCCAGTAGGCCAGAATCTTCTCCTACATAACAGATAAAATCAAGGACGGGACAGGTCATCACTCTCCTGCCCTAGAGTCATGCCATCGGTGCATCAATGACATGGACATGAAACCCTCATTCCTAGTGAGGTGGCTCGGGTATCAAACCGTGGTCAGGGTCAAGTATCAAGTATCAGGTCAAAATCAGAGTGTCATATCAGAAGGTTCATAGCATAAGGTTAATGTCAAATAATTCAGAAGTAAATATCAGAGGTTCAAAATCAATTGGGTTCATATCAGAGTTTATCAGGTCAAGGTTTATATCAATAATCAAGTCAAGGTTCAGATCAAAAGTTCATTTCAGAAGTTTCTATCAACAGTCCATTTTAAGAAATCCGTTAATAATTGTTTTCATAAAAATGATCCTTCAAAACAGTTTTTCATAAAGATAGTCTTTAAAATAGTTTTCATAAAAGTTATTAGAATTTCATATAAAGTATAAGCATTCATTTTAAACAAATAACTTTTCTCAAAACATTTCCAGGTCATAATTTAAAAGGTTTTCACAACATAGATTCATATCAGAGGTCATAACAACGGGGATCAATAGAAAAGGTTCAAAGCAAAGGGAATCATAGCAATGGCATCAAATCAGAAGTTAAACAGATCAGAATATGAAAGGGATCGTATCAGAGTTCACAGAACAGGGGAAACATAGCAAGGTTCAAGGGAACAACAAGATATAAAGAAAAGGGTTCATGAGAAACCTGTGAGAAGGTCAGAATATCTGTACCTTATACCGCAAATGAAAACACAACAGAAAATATAAAGGTCGGAAGCAACTCCATCTTCAGCGAATCTACACGAATTCATGACTGACTTATTAAAAGCTTATTTAACTCAGATTACTTATCTTAGTCGGCTTTCCATTTTTAGTAACTTTCCTTTTTAGGTAACTTTCCAAAAATAGCAACTTTCCATATTTAGTAACTTTCTATTTTTAGCAGGTTTCCATAATTGGCAGGTTTCCATAATTAGGTTAAGTCATTAATTAAATGATATTATGGAAATAAGGTTTATTTTAGCAAGTTATAAAAGTTTAGGGTTAAATATGACAAGTTCCCATATTTTAGGGTTTTAATTGTAAATACACCAAAGTTAAAGGTCTAATATGCAAATATCTCAAATTACTCATTTTAATTCATAATTTATCCAGAATTACACTTTTAACCCTTTAGGTTTAACAATTTACCATTTATACCCCTTTAGTTATTTAAATTACAAATTAAACCTTATAATTACATAAATCACAATTTAACCCTTATCATATTTATACTAACACATCAAGCCATTTATTTTACCAAATTAAAGAATATACCCTTAAATTTACATGTGGTACGAATACCCCTTCAGATTCCATAATTTACACAATTAGTCCCTTTATTTTACAAAACTATAATTCGAATCACCAATTCTTAATAATTACATATTAAGCCCTTAAATTATTCAAAATTACACATTACACCCTTTATATCATTATTTACACAGAATAACCTTAAGTTTCCAGAATTTACACTTTTAGTCCCTCTATTTAATTTATTTTAAATTCGACAACATAATTACCCATTAAATCCTTTTTCTCGCAATATTTACACATAGGACCCTCATATTATAATTTTTATACATTACCACAGATCTAGATAACATTACAAAAATATCCCATAAGTTTCAAAGTTGGCAAAACACACCCTTCTAATTTAAAAACCTAATCGGTTTACACTTTTAATTACCAAACCTAAACCCTAATTCTTCCAATCATTGAAAACTCATTACACAATCATTGTACTGCATTAATTACTCAGATTTGACACTAGAAAACCCTAACCCTAATCGTTCCTAGGGTTTTTGCAATTTTTCTTGATTTTTCTTTAAATCTGATAACTAAATTAATTCAAGAATACATGATTTAAGCTTCCACAAATCAAAGGGCTATTTTTCCAGACTTATATGATCATCATAGAACTCAGAAAAATTATGAACACACCTCAGAAAATTCGTATAATCGTATTTGGAATTTAAGTGTGTTTTAGCTCTCTAAAATTCGTACGATTATTCTAGCTTGCATGATTCGTTCTTATCAATTTATATGAGTTATATGTGACCCAAATAACATCAGAAAAATACTAACTTGAATTTAGAACGTGTGAATTAGGAGTAGTAATTATGTACCTTGCGGATGAATAAATCGAACAAGAAAAATAACCTACGATCGAATCAAGCCTTCCACGACCCAACACTTATTTTTCTTGGCTAGATTAAACCTTGATGAACACCATAAAAATGCTAGCTCTTGTCCAAAAAATCGAATGGAGGCAAAGGGATTTTTGGTTTGTCGACTATAGGGTTTTGCGTAGGGGTGAGCATCAAAACCGAAAAAAACCGAATCGAAACCGAAAAAACCGAAAAAACCGCACCAAAAAAACCGAACCAAATGAAAAACCGACGGAGGTGGTTTTGAGTTTTAGAAAAACCGAATGTTTGGGGCGGTTTTTGGTTGCATATGAAAAACCGAACCGAAAAATCCGCCCCGCCCCGCCATTATGTATCTTTCAAATTTTACTAAATAATCTTATTTTTATAAAATATTTGATTTGATTTGTTACTTGCTTAAAAATAGTTTTGACTTTTGACCATATCTTCTACATTTTTAAACTATTATACGGTTCATATTCCTATTATTTCTAGGTTTCCACACAGCCACAAGACCACAACTTACCTTAGAGCCACAACTCAAACTCGAACATCTTAAGAAGAGAAAACCTTTCATTGAAAATTTTCCTCTTCCACATAGAAGACGCAAGCCATGGACGCGGGAAAGATGAAGGTTGTACTATTTTTTGTGATTACGCTATATGTTTTAGATTATTAAGTTACTACTCTTTGATCTTTCTATATTTTTTTACTGCTATTTTTTAGTTAATGCAATCAATATTAGATGATCCTTGATTTACCTTAATTGTTTTTTCCAATGGAACTATGTTTGACGTGTAAGAGATGGTGATCACCTACTTTAAAACTCTATAGCTGTTGATTTTAGGCAAGATTAAAAAAGTATTATAGAGATTTTATGGGGATGCTTAATTTTGCGTAGTTGAACTTATGAGGGATTATGGTGTGCTCGTGTATGAGGGATTATGGTGTGCTCATGTATCATTTCAGTTCGCGATCAGTGATGATAGTTTCCTGTGTGTCTGTTTGCAACTCTGTGATGACAGTTTGCATATATGAGGTTCTACATGTTTAACTGGTCAACGTTTTAGTTTGTACTTTGTGATGACAGTTCCTGCAAGTCAGTATGTAAATCTGCAAATATGATGGTGTCCTGGTCAATGTCTGGTTCTATTGTTTTGCCTGTCTGCATATAAGAGTGGTGATCCAGACTAATCTTTGCCACATGGTTGACTGGATTGGTGGGTTATGGGTCATTAGTGTGTTTTAATTGGGGCATGATAAATTAAGTGGTGCTCATGTGTTTTTGTTTAGTATTTAGTTTCCAGTTTTGGGCCTGAATGCCTGATAAATTAAGTGGTGCTCATGTGGTGCTCATATGTTTTTGTGATAATCTGATATTGCAACTACTAGTGAACTGATTATATTGCAACTACTTGTGATAATCCGATATTTGGCTTTTGATTGTTTGGCATGTTGTTACTATAATATTATTCAAGGATTTGCATGTAAATTGGCATATCTTTATATTGCAACTACTAGTGAACTGATTATATTGAACTATCTTATTTTTTATAGTTGCAATATGCACCAGAAAGTCATATCGAGGCTGATGTTAGCAACAAAAAAGATGAACTTGTGATTGATTTGGATAGCGAACAGGTTACTGAAACACCAATTGACGAACATGTTGTTGGGACTGATAAGAAGAATGGTGGCCGGAGATCATGGGTATGGGATCATTTTACCTTCGTAAAAGGTGAGACTCAAGTTCCATGTCCTTATTGTAATACGGTGTTGGCTGCTGGAACAAAAAGGAATGGAACTAGTACCTTGATTCAACATCTGAAGAGTGTTTGCAAGAAGTCACCTGTTTACAAGAAGTCCGACTTGAAGAACCAAGCTACATTAAGTTTCAAGCCGGTACCTATGGGGGAATCTAGCGGAGGTTTGGCTTCTCACACTTTTAGCCAAGCGAAATGTAAGAAATCTTTGGCTCGAATGTGCATCATAGACAATAGGCCTTTTAGTGTTGTTGATGATCAAGGATTACAAGAATTTGTATGGGATTTGAACCCCATGTTCAAATTTCCATCTAGGTGGACTGTTGCTAGAGATTGTTTGACTATATACAAAGAAGAGGCTAATAAGGTCAAAAAGCTTTTGAAAAATCAAACTGTGTCACTTACGACCGACACATGGACGTCGGTTCAAAACTATAACTTTATGTGTCTTACGGCACATTGGGTTGATGAAAATTGGACGCTGAGGAAGAAAATTATTAATTTCTGTCAATATCAAACCATAAGGGTGTGACAATAGGAAAGTTGGTTTATCGTTGCTTACAAGAATGGGGTATTGATCGGGTTTTCACAATAACGGTTTGATGACATAAATAATGCCTAAAAACATTATTCATATCTCTATGTTTTTATGATCACAAAAGATAAACTCATTAAACATAAACTTATCAAATAAACAAGTATTTAGTTGTAAATATTCACTTCTACAACTTAATCACTTAAGGTATGAATAAACAAGTGCTTAATGCATTATATGATCAAAGGAACATTTTTTTAATAACTAGATTTTTTATAAAACATCAAAAACATTTTATATATTTTTGAAAAACATTTTTGCATTAAATAAAAATGTTTAATCTTTTATAAAAATATGAATTCAAATTTTTAACCAAAATCAGTTAAAATGTTCCAGAAAAACCTTCCCCACAAATGGACAAAATTGGCCAACGGACAGAAGGGGCGGCCCCCTTAATTTTACTAGGCGGCCCCCTTAATTATTAAGGGGACCGCCCCCTATTTAAGGGGACCACCCCCGCTCCAGTAGAGTTCCAGCTGTCCAATTTTTCTCCTATAAATACCAGTCTTCTCCTGGACTTTTACTCACCTTTTGCACACAAAAACTTTCTGTTTTAAATCACATTTCATATCTTCAAAATCCTTTGATCATATAATCTTAAGCTTTGGTTTCTAAGTGATCCAAGCTTCCTCCATTCAAGTGCAAAAGAAGAATACTCCTTCAACAACTAAAGAAGAAGTATTGCAACTTAGATACCTAAGTTGTTTGTGTCATCACACATATTTGTATATAAGTTGTGTATTGTTATTAGATAGTTGTGTGTATAATTATTTGGGATAGGTTAGTGTGTAAGTAGAGAAGTTGTGTTGTTAAGGTGCGTAAGTAGTGAAGGTGTGAAGAAGTAGTAGTGAACATAGGTTGTGGTTAGTTGTGAAGTGTCGTGAAGAAGTTGTGAAGAAGTCGTGAAGAAGTCGTGAAGAAGTTGTGAAGAAGTCGTGAAGAAGTCGTGAACTAGTCGTGAAGAAGAAGGTGTGATTAAGTCGTGTTTAAGGTGTGAGATTGGTTCTAGCTACGATTAGAACTCGACATCTAGCTTTGTGTCGTTAAGCCGGTGTAAGCTAAAGTTGTGTAAAGGTTTTCTCCGCCATAAGGGAGCTTGTTGACATAGTGAAGAAAACTCTCGAGTTAGGTGCTCGGGGAGTGGAGTAGGGCAAGGAAGGTGTCCTTGTAGCCGAACCACTATAAATCTCTTATCTCTCGGTTAGATCTTTACATCTCTAGCTTTCATTTCATTTTATTACCTTACTTGCATTACTTAGTTATATTTACTTATATACGTATTGTTCATATTGTTCAAGAATTGAGATCACATAAATTCGAATCTAAGTTTTAAAAAGAAAATAAAGTTTTCACAATAAATTTATTAAAAGGACATAAAACTATTCAACCCCCCCCCTTCTAATTTTCCACAATTGGTATCAAGAGCCACGTCAAACAAGATTTTTAAAATTAACTGTATTTTAAAACTTGAAACGATCTATGGAATCTTTAAAATATTTAGAAGGGCAATCTATGCAAAGACCACCACTATTTGAAAGTGATGGTTTTCTTTATTGGAAAAATAGATTCGAAACTTATGTGAAATCAAAGGATCTTGATCTTTGGCATGTTATTACCTATGGTGATTTTCCCCCTATTCAATATAATATCCTAACTAAATTAGATGAAATTGTACCTTTTGAAAAATAAAATGATGATTTAAAAAGGAAACTAGTGAAAAAATAACGAAGCTAAAATGGTTATTTATAATGCGTTACCACGCAAAGAATATGAAAGAATTTTTATGTGTCAAACCGCAAAAGATATTTGGGATTCTTTACTAATCACTCACCAAGGTAATAGTCAAGTCAAAGATAATAAAATAGATCTTCTTGTACAACAATATGAACAATTTACAATTCCTGAAGAGGAATCTATTGATAATGCATTTGCTAAATTTAACACAATCATCACAAGTTTAAAAGCACTTGATGAGACTTTTTCTAGCAAAAATTGTGTAAGGAAATTTCTTAGGGCATTACATCCGAAATGGCGCGCAAAGGTCACGGCGATTGAAGAGTCAAAGAACTTGATAACGTTATCACTTGACGAGCTTATTGGCAACTTGAAGGTTCATGAAGAAATTATAAAGAGGGACTCGGAAACGGTCAAGAGCAAGAAAGATCAATTCAAGTCTCTCGCGCTAAAAGCCAAAAAGGAACTTAGTGATGACGATGATTCAAGTGACGATAGTGAAGACGAAGAATATGCAATGGCCGTTAGAGAATTCAAAAAATTCTTCAAGAAACGAGGAAGATTCACGAGACAACCGCGAGATGAAAGAAGATCGTTACAAAGAAATAGAAATGATAACTACGGGAAAAGAAAGTGCTTTAGATGTGGAAGTCAAAACCATCTCATTGGCGAATGTCCAAAGCCACCGGGTTACGATTACGAAAGCGCATTTGTTAGTGGAACATGGAGCGATAGCGACAAAGATGAAGCGGACAAAGCAAAAGACGAAAAGTGCCTTGTAGCTCAAGCCACCGATGAAATATGTCTAGGAATAAATTTGGAGCCCGACGAATGGATTAAGGATAGCGGTTGCTCGAAGCACATGACGGGAAACCGGAAGCTATTCTCCTCCTACAAGGCATACAACGGAGGTAACGTTATTTTCGGTAGTGATTTTCGTGGAAAAATCATTGGCAAAGGTACGATCTCTCAAGACTCCCTAACTATTGAAAATGTTGAGCATGTAGATAACTTAACATATAACTTGCTTAGTATAGGACAAATATGCGATAATAAGTGTAGGGTTACTTTTACAAGTAAAGATAGTGAAATAGTTAAGGACGGAAATGTCATAGGTAGAGGAGTTAGGAAAGGTGGCGTATATGTTATGAAGCTAGGAAATAAACCGGAAGATAAAATATGTCTAGCAACCTTAGATGAAAACTCTACATTGTGGCATAGAAGATTAGGTCACGCAAATATGCAACAAATACAATCCCTAGCTTCTAAAGAATTAGTTAGAAACTTGCCTAACCTAAGATATGACCAACACTTTTGTGATGCATGCAAAATAGGAAAGCAAGCACATGCTAGTCACAAAGCTAAGAATATAGTCTCCACTACTAGATGCCTAGAATTATTACACATGGACCTTTTTGGTCCAACCGCTGTGCGGAGTTACGGAGGTAATCGTTATACCTTAGTAATTGTAGATGACTATTCACGATACACGTGGACTAGTTTTTTAAGTGATAAAACCGAAGCCTTTAATAAATTTGAAATATTTATTAAAATGATTCAAAATAAATTAGGATGTTCTATAATAGCAATTAGGACGGACCATGGTCGGGAATTTGATAATGAAGTGCAATTCGGAAAATATTGTGATTTAAATGGGATTTCTCACAATTTCTCCGCTCCTCGCACTCCACAATCAAATGGGGTAGTAGAAAGAAAGAATCGAACCTTACAAGAAATGAGTAGAACAATGCTAAATGAACAATCTATCCCACAAAAATTTTGGTGCCATGCTGTAGATACATCAACATATATAATAAATAGAGTCTCAATTAGGAGAATATTAGGAAAAACCCCATATGAGTTATTGAGAGGTAGAAAACCTAATCTAAATTACTTTAGGGTATTCGGGAGCAAATGTTTTGTTCTCAATACAAAAGATTACCTTACTAAGTTTGATCCTAAGTCGTACGAAGGAATCTTTCTAGGGTATTCACAAAATAGTAAAGCATACATAATACTTAATAAACACACTATGAAAGTAGAAGAGTCCTTAAATGTAACATTTGATGAAACTCCACCACCACCTAAGACATTGCCCTTAGAAGATGATGATCTAGTTGAAGAAGAAGCTATTGAGGTTAGTAAAATTAAACCCTTAGGTGATGATAATGAAGATATAATATTAGGTGAAGACGAAATAGTAAATGTTAAGGAATCTAAATCACACCCGTTAGATAATATAATAGGAAACTTAAATCAAAGAACTCTTAGATCACAAGCTCAAGATAAAAATAACTTATTTTGTTTCCTATCTACTATAGAACCTAAAAATATAAATGAGGCATTAAAAGATGAAAGTTGGGTTATGGCTATGCAAGAAGAACTAAATCAATTTAATACTAATGACGTTTGGGAACTAGTCCCAAATCCCATGAACATGACCATCATAGGAACTAAGTGGGTTTATAGAAATAAGTTAGATGAAAATGGAATAGTTACTAGGAACAAGGCTAGGTTAGTTGCCCAAGGATATAATCAACAAGAAGGAATAGATTATGACGAAACTTATGCCTCTGTAGCTAGATTAGAATCTATAAGAATACTACTTGCCTATGCATGCGCCTTAGATTTTAAGTTATTTCAAATGGACGTGAAAAGTGCATTCCTTAACGGTTTTATCAATGAGGAGGTATACGTGGCACAACCTCCAGGATTCATTGACTTCGCAAAACCTGATTATGTTTTATAACTCAAGAAAGCTTTATATGGACTCAAACAAGCTCCCAAGGCTTGGTATGATCGATTAAAGGCATTTCTTATTAAACATGATTATTCCATGGGAATGGTAGATAACACTCTTTTCACCAAAAAGAAAAGCCCAAATCTCATCATTGTCCAAATATATGTCGACGACATTATATTCGGATCGACTTGTCAGGATATGTGTGATGAATTCGCCAAAATCATGCATGATGAGTTCGAGATGAGTATGATGGGTGAACTTAATTTCTTCCTAGGATTACAAATAAAACAATTAGAAGATGGAATATTTTTTAATCAATCTAAGTACATTAAGGAAATGCTTAAAAAATTTGGATTAGAAGATGCTAAGCCCATGAAGACACCAATGTCTACGGAAGTGAAACTCACAAGAGATGAAGAGGGTGAGTCCGTAGAAAACACAAAATATAGAGGAATGATAGGTAGTTTACTATACTTAACGGTAAGTAGACCGGATATCATGTTTAGTGTCTGCCTTTGTGCTCGCTTTCAAGAGGATCCCAAAACCTCTCACCTAGAAGCGGTTAAGCGTATCTTCCGATATATTAAAGGCACTATACACTTAGGATTATGGTATCCTAAGGGATCGGGCATAGAAACCATCGTCTATGCGGATTCGGATCATGCGGGAGACTATGTGGATAGAAAAAGTACTAGCGGAATTTGCACGTTAATGGGATGTTGTCTAACATCTTGGTTCTCGAAGAAGCAAACCACTCTTGCTATTTCTACCACAGAAGCCGAATATGTAAGCGCTGGAAAGGCATGTCAACAAGCACTATGGATGAAACAAGCTCTCGTAGACTATGGCATTAGGTTAGATGACGTCCCAATTATGTGTGATAATAAAGGTGCTATAGATTTAAGTAAGAATCCCGTTCAACACTCTAGGACTAAACATATAGAAATACGCCACCACTTCCTCCGCGATAACGTTCAAAAAGGAAACATATCAATAGAAAAGGTTGCATCAGAAGATAACTTAGCAGACATATTCACTAAGCCCCTTAAGCGTGAACTCTTTAACCACTTACGTTTAGGCCTAGGAATGATGGAACAAATTGACTGAATTTTCTGCATTTTTGGTAATTTTTTTTCCAGATGGGCGGACCCCTTAATGTTATAAAGGCGGTCCCCTTAATTATTAAGGGGACCGGCTTGTCATTAAGGGGACCGGCCATCTGACTGTAACATTTTTTTTCTGTTTTTCTCCCATCTGAGTCTAGGAATCTGTTTTGCACAAAATAAAAGATTGGGATATTTCTTTGCATAAACATATTTATAAACAAAACCCAATCTATTTTCTACAAATCATTCTCACATCTAGGAAAACACATTTTTCTTACATTGTTGAATAATGCTAAAAACATTTTTTCATGCATAAAGATCTCACATGACACTACAAGAAAAGTGGCTTTTTAGGACCCTTTGTCTGGGACAGTATGATAATGGAGTCCTAAAAAACTGTTTAATAGGACATATGAGCGTTTAGGGTCCTTTTTAAATATTTGCTACTTAGGCGGTGTCCTAAAAAGTTATATAATAGGATGGTTGATTATTTGGGGTCATATTATCATATAACTTAATAGGACACTTAAAATATGGATCCTAATAAATTACTTTATAAGACATTTAGTTGTTGGTGTCCCATTATGTGATAGTGTAATACGACACTTGATCACTAGATGTCCTATTATGACATAACCTAATAAGACCCTTGACACTTGGGTCTTATAACTTTAACCTTTATAGGACGTTTATTCATTATGGTTTTATTATAATACACCATAATAGGACACTTGAGTTTTGAGTCATAAGACATCAGTTAGTTAAAACGCTTATTCACAAAAGTTTTATTATAACAAAATTTAATAGGACCTTTGACACGTGGGTATTATAACGTTAACCTTTATAGGACGCTTATGCATAATGGCTTTATTATCATACACCATAATAGGACATTTTATTTTTGAGTCATAAAATATCAGTATTTTAGAACGTTTATTCGCAAAAGTTTTATTATAACAAAACTTAATAGGACCCTTAAAGGACGCATATTCATTATGGTTTTATTACAATACACCATAATAGGACACTTGATACATAAGTCATAAAACATTAATTATTTAGAACGCTTATTCGCAAACGTATTATTAAAACATAACTTAATATGACACTTGACACTTGGGTCCCATAGATTGATACACCATTATATGACACTTGATATTTGAGTCATAAAACATCAGTTTTATGGAACGCTTATTCGCAAACGTTTTTTATTATAACAAAAGTTAATAGGACCCTTGACAATAGGGTCTTATAACGTTAACCTTTATAAAACGCTTATTCAGAATGGTTTTTTTTATGATACACCATAATATGACACTTCTTTTTAGAGTCGTAAAACATCCGCTTTTTGTAATGCTTATTCAAATTAAGTTTTATTAAAACATAACTTGATATGACACTTGACACTTGGGTCTCATAAATTCATCCACCATAATAGGACACTTGAAATTTGAGTCATAAAGCATCAGTTTTATAGAACGCTTACTTGCAAAAGTTTTATTTTAACAAAACTTAATAGGACCCTTAAGCCCTGAGTCTTTTAACATTAACCTTTATAGTACACTTTTTTGTTATGGTTTTATTATCATACGCCACAATAGAACACTTCTGATTTGAGTCATAAAACATCAGTTTTTTAGAACGCTTATTTACAAAAGTTTTATTTAAACATTAGTTTATATGACACTTGATACTTGTGTATCAAAACTTGATACACCATAATAGGGCACTTGATATTTTAGTCATAAAAGATCAGTTTTATGGAACGCTTATTCACAAAAGTTTTATGATAACAAAACTTAATAGGACACTAGCTATTTAAGTAATCAAACATCGGGTTTTTACAATGGTTATTCGCAACAGTTTTATTATAACAAAAGTTAGTAGGACCCTTGTCACTTGGGTCTCATAGGTTGATACACCATAATAGGACACTTTAAATTTTAGTCATAAAACATCAATTTTATAGAACGCTTAATTGGAAAAGTTACATTTTAATAAAACTTAATAGGACCTTTGACACTTGTGTCTTATAACCTTAACCTTTATAAGACGATTATTTATTATGGTTATATTATCATACACCATAATAGGACACTTCATATTTGAGTCATAAAATATCAGTTTTTTAGAATGTTTATTCGCAAGAGTTTTATTTAAACATTACTTAATATGACACTTGATACTTGGGTCTCATAACTTTATACACCATAATAAGACACTTGATATTTGAGTCATAGTATATATCACCCTATCCACAAAAGTTTTTATTATTTTTTCTTTTCTTTTTTTACTTTGGTTTACATTTATGCGTTATTTTTTTTTATTAGTTGCGGTAACGTTATTAGAAAATCTGTTTAGTAACATTTTGTTTCTATCTTTTTTTTATATTAATATTTTTTTTATTTAACAATAGTGATAAAATAGCCATTTTTTTTTTATTATTTTTTTATTTTTAGCTAGTGTTTGCATTGGTTTCATGATAGGTTGAGCTTCCTACTTTAAATAACCAGTTTTGTTGTAGGAGTTTTTGAAAATCAGTGGCAAATATGGTCGGCCACGTGTAAGCTGGCCCAGTTACCAGAACCGTTGCTGTACGTAATAGAATATTACTTGGTAGAAAGAATGATCAGAATGAAAGAATGAAAACCCCGTAGTAAGTTACATCTCCCACGATATATATTTTTATATATTTTTTTTTCTTATGGTCTCGGCAACAAACCAACAAACCACACGGACCCTTGCTACTTCTCAGCAAAAGTTACATTTCTATAACATGTTTGCCGAGACCCTAATGATCTCAGCCTACTCTCTCGGCACTAACAATAACCACAACGACTTCAACAACAATAACAATCAAATGCCGAGACCCTAATGGTCTCGGCCTATTCCTCCTCGGCACCAAATGACACCAAACAGACCTAAGTCTTATTCGGCTATAACCACACCAACGACAACAACAATATCAATAACAACTACAACATCAATACCGCGACCCTAGTGGTCTCGGCTAACTCCCACGACAACAACAACATCAACACTAAGAGTCAAATCCAAATCCACCATTCTAATCCTAACCTTCGGCCTCAAATCCATTAACCACGAACCAAACCGATTCCAATCCGAGCAAAATATAAAAACAATAATAACAACGTAATACAACCATGAGCTTGAGCTCACGGTTTGACCCAAACTCGACAACCAAACATACCCTTGATACCAAACTCGTTTATATTTATATTTTTATTAATAAAAATGGTTTTTCCATTCATTTTAGCCTTAAACCCGTACCCAAAATAGCTTTAACGTGACTCGGTGAGTCCGAGTTGACTCACACCGAGTCACCACCGCGAGTGGCTCGGTGTTTCCTACCTTTTTCTCTCCGATCTACAAGATGGTGATGCTTAGAAGTTGTGGTGATAGTTATTTAGGGCGCGTGGTGAAAAAGGAGTGGCGGTGTAGGTTATGGCGCGTGTGGTGGTGATATGTGATGAGGAGGTCACAGGGATGCTTGTGGCGGTGGCGGTGGCGGTGTAACTTGGTGACCGGCGGTGGAGGCGTATGGTGGTCGCCAGAAAGTGTGGCCGGAAAAAGGGAGAGGGAGAGAGAGTAGAGTGCTGCTGTGAGTAAGGAAGAAATGGATTAACCCTAAATGATTTATAAAATTTGTTTATATAGGATTAGGACTAGGTATGAATACATAATGTCCCTCAGGGACTGAAAGTGTAAATCTTCTCATATTTTTAACGAAACACAAACGAGACTAAATAATTGTATTATAAATCTTTCCCGAGCATCCGAAAGTTATTCCGTTAACTTTAAAATCATTTTTCCATTAAATTTGGTTATAAATACGTATATTTTTTTTTCGTCGCCCAAAATAATTAATATTCGCGTTTAAAAATAGGGAAAATTTGTTTATATAGGCTTAGGACTAGGTAAAAATAGGGAAAAATAGGGAAAGTTATTCCGTTAACTTCACGTTTTATGGTCAAATAAGTGAAGAAAAGATTCGTATATGAAAAATAGGGAAAATCTCGTATAAAAATATATTTGGAAAAGTACGAGGTATTACATAAACCTATACTACATTTTGCATGGCTCGATTCTTCACATTCCAAAGAATCGAGAATGACAAATCTCACTTCCTAATTCGAACATTTGATCACTAAACGATACGCAAAGTAAACCTCACTCGACACCTGAACAAGTCATTCAAGTATTAACCACATATAACTATGTTTCAATTAACCACAAACATCAAAAAACTAATACTTTATTTGACAAAACCGGCAGACTAATTCAATTAACCACAAATAACTATGTTTCAATTATGTTAATTGTTTGATAAACTCACACATTGTGTTTGATAAAAATTAAGCAAAAACGATTAGGGTTTAAATTATGAGGTATTACCTGGTCTTGATGATGGTGCTGATTTCCGGTTGTCGGATATCAATTGACGGAGATGATGGTGGTGAGTTCCGCTGGCAATTTTGGATGGTGAAATGATCATGTATTTGGAGATGGACAATGTGATTTTGATTTGATGATTTGCTCCCAAAATAATGATTTTTAATAAATTTTAGTCCTTATTTTTTTTTAAATACCTTATATTATATCTATAACGAGGAAGGGCACTTTATTACCTCTTTGAACGGCTTACTCAAGTCATCATCCACCACTGCCTTCCCTTTACCGTTCGGCGGCCCCTCGCCCGATTCTTCATCGGTGTCATCATCACCAAATCTCAACGCTATGGGGCTTATCAAGTTGCGGTTGCTTGGTTTCTTAAACAATTCTTTGAGGGCCGATAGGTGACCCTCAATTACGGCCCGAACATCTGGAGGGTTTTGTCCCCCGCCTCCGGGTCCTTCGGCCCCTCTTGTGTTCTGGATGGGAGTAATAGGTGTGGGGCTAGTCATTCTGAACTTCAAGTAGATCGAAAGGAAGGTCCCATGGATGGCGCCAATTTGTTGAAGCAATTTTCTGCAATCACTTCGGACAAGTAAGGGAGATCCCTTCGGACGAACTGAGCTGGGTTCTTCCGAGAGGATTGGATGTGGGCCTCTTCGACTTTATGACGTCCTTCGAAAACCTGCGCACAACAACACGCTTTAGGCTCGCCCCGGGTGCTATCCCAGGACCGACCTCCGGCGTGAGAGTAAGTATAGGGTATTCCGAGAGCCTTAAACAGTTATGTGAAATAAATGCAGGTAGTCAGATTAGCCGGGAGTAGTAAATGAGCTGGTTATTTATAGTACCCAGCTTTGGTACCTGAAACGGCGGCGCCGAATTTTCTGGGAACATGTCGCAGACATGATCCCGCAAATCCTGGGGCGGTGACGGCGGTGTCTGCTGCTGCCATCTGTCACAAAGGTGATGCCACTTTTTGCTAATATTTATATTTTATCGTTTTGACTATCATTTTTTGACCCGATTTAGTACATTTTTATAACTTTTAATAAAAATGACAAAACTAATATATTCTAACACATTTCTCCACATTTTCGTCAAATTAATATATCTAGTTATCAATCATACCTATCATCTAGATCCGTTCTTAAATGATTACTAATAACTTTTAGCCGTTCTTAAATGACGGCTAATAGCATTCAACCACCATCCTCTACAAATCCCCACCATCTAAATCCCCCACCAAAACTTTATCAAGCATCCTTTCAAATTCAAGGACTACTTTCAAACCGTTCTTGTGCAAAGTGATGCTTGATCTAACCACCCTCCATCCACCATGCAAGCCACTTCCATCATCACTAGTCTTCAAGGGATTTTAAACAACACACATACTCCAAGACGTTGTGGGTCAAGAATCTCAAGTACCTTTGATCTGAAGGAGGTTTAAATGGACTATGACGTCCTATGTAAATGCCTTCATCATCAAAGATGTAACAACCGACAATTTTCCAAAACTTATTTTACGAGTCAAAATAATTATTTTTATTTCCCTTAGCTTTTAAATCTCTTTGAACTTGTTTGAGATGGAAAAATAGTGGATATCTAGTTAAAACGTGAGCATTGTTCATTTATCGAGCCGGCACGACCTAAAACACGTGAAACGAATCAAATTTGCCAAATAAATTAATTTCAAGAAAGTTATGCATATTTATACTCGTTTTTATTAGAAAAATTATTTCGGACACAATGACGCAAGTTTCATAATTTTTCGAGTCCGTTTGGTATGTCGAACGGGTCCCACAAGGTTTTTACTAAAAGAATTGCAAAATTACTAAAAGATTTGGCCCCTCATGGGTATAAATAGAACAATTTTAGGGTTTTCTCATTTTTACTATAACACCATCGCCGGATTTACCTATTCCGGCGCTGTCATCTGAGCTCCGGCCAAAATTCCGGCCACCTCAATAATTCTACCAAGGCATAGATCAATACGAGAAGACCGTTTCCAGAACATTTGAAGCCGAGAGACGCATAACTAATCCAGTTTTGGAGCTCCACCACCGCGACCACCATACCACCACCACACATTGCCACCTCTTCTCACCCCTCTCCTCCTTCCTTTCTAGATAAGTAAGTTCACGCGCCCTCATTTATTTTATTTCTTCTCACCCCTCTCCTCCTTCCTTTCTAGTTGGTGCTATAAATGAATCTTGCAAAATTTTAATCGACTATTATATTCGTGGGGCGGTGCTATACTTTTAATATATTATTCGATAGTGCTTACTCATGGATATATTATTCTTTGTTGTTCGATCGTATTCAGTTCTGTAACTCAATTTGATATATCTTTAAATCGATTCATTATTAATTGGTACGAATCGAATGGGGAGAGGTGGTTATCTTTGGCGTGCTGATATAAAACCCTATTTTTAGGGTTTGTTTTCGAAGTGACTGATGTTTCTTTGATATATCGACCTGTGCTTATTTAATATCTTTATCGTTCTGCTGTGGACGCTGCACGTTTGATTTACAAGTATTCTTGCTCATGGGGTTTGTCAAGTATTCCTGCAAGTTGTTATTGGTAAGTTCCTTTTAAGGATTATCTATATTGGTAAGTGGGTTGGGAGAGGGTTTTGACTTGGTTCTTGGCTGCTGCTGTTGGAAGTTATGGTTTATTCAAACCATATGGAGGTCGATATTATCTTGCTGCTGATTGGTTTATCATGGCGTTACTGCTATTTTCTGGTATAATGTCGATTGGATGTCGGGTTGTTTGGCTCGTTGGGATGTTAGGGTTTTGTTTACCCTATTGTTTGATCGCTATTGGATCCCGCTGCTACTGTTGCATCTGTGTTGCATCTGTATTGGATCCTGCTGGTGGTGTTCGTCTATGGTATGTTCTGTTCGTTAATGTTCTGATTCAAACCATAGTGGTATGTTTCGCATTCATTGATCGCTGTTGGATTTTTGGAGCTAATACAATTATTTATGTTTACCACTCATGTGATCATGTGCGGATTTGGTATTGGTAGTATGTTCGTCTGCTGGTAGCTTTGTCTCATGCTATGATTGTGGTTGTTCATGCATATTCCAGACTTGCTGGTTGTTATCAGACCTGTTTTTTTCTTAATACTTTAACATGACAACTTAAGTTTGCTATAGATAGGTTACTTGTGTTTACAGTGATTTTGAGTCTTACCAACATGTTTCTGCCCAAGTCATATCTAGTGATATCTATGATGTTCTGTCTTGCAGCAATTTGTTTTTATCTTTGACACTCTCTTTATGTAGGATAAACCATGGTAATAATCTACATTGAAAAGTTAAAGTAGGATATACCCACCAGATAAAATCATTTTTTATCTTTGACACTCTCTTTATGTCATACTTTCAGTGGAATTATTTCGTGCTCTTAGAGGCCGGTTATATGACAGAAACAAAAATTTAATCATGGCTACTTTGTCCTCTATAAGTGCTCTTGCATCTGCTATGGGACCGACAATAGAGAAATCAAGCAAGGTTCTTTGGATATGCCTATCTATATCTACCTGTCAATCTATATAAAGCAACAGATTTAATATGCCTTTAATTTCATTTTTGCAGGGAATTTTGTCAGATATTGTGAAATGTATTGGTGACAACAAAAAGCACATGATAGAATGTACGTTGGCGACTTTGGATTTTTGGGTCACTGCTACTCATCTTGAGAAGATGGTCTGTGTCTTTATTATCCTTAATTTTTTTGTTTTATGTATCTTTGTTATGTTTATTGATAGAGATAATAGCGTTGACTGTTGGTCCTCTTTTAGGTACCACATATTACTGCTTCTCTAACTGATGCTAAACTTGGCGTGGAAGGATGCAAGGACCTATTTGACTGGTTGTCCAAACAACTTGCAGGATTAGCCGATTTTCCTGATGCCATTCAGTTGTTGAGACCAGTCTCCGTTGCTATGACGGTAACTATTTTAATAAGAATAGAACACCATATTTATTATTTGATTTTGCCAATATATAATTTTCAATCACCGGGTTAAGTAATTTCTTTTTTTCATCAGGATAAGTCGGCAGATGTTCGCAAAGCAGCCAAAGTATGCTTCGGAGACATTGTTAGAGTCTGTGGACCAGAAACGGTGTGTAAAGCCATATATATTTTTGTTATGTTTGATTGTCTTTTATTGCGAGTATAGTTAGGTATGTGATGTACATGTGTATTTCCAGTTGTTTAGAGCTTGGGATAGGTAGGTAATATTACTTTTTTGAACACAGTAGGTAATATTACAGTCAGTTTCTTACAACATTTTTTTTTTCCGCCTAGCCAAAATTTATTATTAACTCAAAGTAATCAGAATTTTATTTTATATTTACATAACCATTTGCAGGTGAGGTTTTTATATGGAGACAAGTTAAATGCTGAGGAGTTGCAGCATCTAAAGCTTAGGATACAAAGTAACACGTACAAATATCTTAGTGTCTTGCTTGAATGGCGAGAGCGATTTGAAGAGGAGGCCTTGATGGAAGTTAAACCATCGTATTTAGGCAACAAAGAGTCTGTTCAAGGTATAAAACTCTATGACAACAACAATGTAATTTGTTGAATTAAAGGATCTAAGAGGTTTTATCCTGTATGCATTAGAATATTGGGAGAATTTCTTTAGCTAATTTTCCTGATCCATTTAACAGATTAGCGATGTGAAATAATTGAATCAAACCACTTATTAATCTTTATTTACTTTTGTTCTTTTGCTTGTACTTGTCAAATTTTTTTCCCAGAGTTCCCTAGTATGTCTTTGTTAAACTTGTGATACCAATAATTTTAATAACATGGAACATAATGCTTATACATGGATGTTTATTTGTAGGTGGTCCGTGAGGATTGAGAAAGGATGCATGATGACCTCGGACTAAGCTTCTTGTTGCTTTAATTTCTTGTTTAATGTTACCAGACTTTATGTTGGATAATGTTTATACCTTATTTATGTTTAGTGCTTTTGTTATGAAAATTGCTTATTTGAAATACAATTTTGTTTTATTCATTTAATTAGTTGATGTTTTATTCATATCGTAAAATAGAGTGTGCATGCTGAAAATAGCGGCCTATCATATGACTTGTTAGGACTTTGAAATTGTCCTATTAAATATATTAAGCGTCCTAACAATAAACTTTTAAGGACGTTTAACATTGTAAAAGTGTCCTAATATGTTGTTATTAGGACGTTATTTAGGTTGTTAATAGACATTTTATACGACCAAAAAATTGGTTTCATAATCTTCTTTGAGATATTAGAACCCTTTTCTTGGTGCTAAAGTAGCTATAATGTTACATGATAAGCGTCCTAACAATTATCTTTTAAGTACGCTTTTATGTGTATCAAAAGATTAAAATTAGGTAACCACATGTTAGAACATTGTAAAAGTGTCCTAATATGTTGTTATTAGGACGTTATTTGGTTGTTCATGGACATATTATGCGACCATAAATTTGGTTTCATAATCGTATTTGGGATATTAGGACCCTTTTCTTGGTGTTAAAGTAACTATAATGTTATATGATAACCGTCCTAAGAATCAACATTTAAGGACGCTTGTATGTGTATCAAAAGATTAAAAGTAGGTTACCACATGTTAGAACATTGTAAAAATGTCCTAATATGGTTTTATTAGGACGTTATTTGACCTATAATGCGACCATAAAATTGGTATCATAATCTTATTTGAGTTATTAGGACCCTTTTCTTGGTTGCTAAAATAGCTATGATGTTGCATCATATGTATCCTAACAAACTTTTAAGGACCTTTTTAAGTGTTTCAAAAGATTAAAAGTAGGTAAGCACATGTAAAAACATTGTAAAAGTGTCCTAATATGGTTTTATTAGAACGCTATTTGGGTTATTCATAGTCATATAATACGACCATAAAATTGGTTTCATAAGGTATTTGAGATATTAGGACGCTTTGGACCTATTACGACCGCCTTACATGAAACGCTTTCATCCTTGGTCCTATTAAATGAAAGGTCCTAAAAAGTACCATTTTAGGACGCTTATGGGGGTCTTAAAAAGCCACTTTTCTTGTAGTGTGAATTGTCAAAGTATACAATCTAATATATACATCTTTGATATTCATATATTGAGCTAAATCAAATCAAGGAGACCTTGGATTGTTTCTTAGGAAATTTTTGCATTTAGGAGTCGAAACAATCACATCTCCACATTTGTTGCATATATGCACACACTAGAACAAGCTTATTAATCACATCCCCACAATTGTTCCATCACTTATTCCCCATTAGTTTCTAGTGCCTTTGTGTCATTATCCTTGCCTTAGATAATTAATTCTCTTAATTGCTAGACATTAATTATTGCTTGCTTATTCATTTGTCTTATATGCCATGTATGCTTAATATGTTTTTCTATTGCCTCAAAGAGTGGGACTTGCCTAAAACCAAAAGCTCAAAACATAGCCATCCTCACCTATTTCTGCAGAAAAACCCATTTCTGGAACCCAGAAAGATACCAGATGGGCGGCCCCCTTAATTCATAAGGCGGCCCCCTTAATTATTAAGGGGACCGGCCATCTGCTGGACGGGTTCAGAGAATCTTTTTCTGCTTTTTAGCCCATTTGATCCTATACTTCCCCAAATTCACAAACACATTTTGTCCTAATCACCCAACAAGCCTTTTCATTCCTAAACAACACAAATCCTCCACTATAAATAACCCCATATCTCACCACATTCAATCATCCCATCATGTCATCTTCAATCAACCCAAAACCAAAAACCTCTAAGCTAGCAAGGATGACCTTAAAACCCGGGTGGAAAAGAAAACATAACCCTCACCACAAGCCCATCACAACTAGACAACCAACACCTCCATTCATCCCCAACTACTCTCCAAGATCACAACCTCACTCCATTGAACCATTTCACAAACCCTACCATTTTGGCCAAACATCCACATTCATTCCAAACTACTCCCCTAAACCTCAAACCAACTTCAATGGAATACTTGAAAACCCTCATCACCTTGGTCAAACATCAAACCTTTCACCTCAATACCATCCATTTCCAACAAATAACCAAATCCCCATTCATGAAAGACAAAAGCTTCATGAAGAAATTAACCAAATCCATGATCTTAATGATCTCCTTGCTATGCACCTCACACAACGCAACAAGGGACAACCTCCATCCTCACCTTACTCAAATTGCCTACCCCACTCTCTTAACTTGGATCAAGTTACAAATCACACACACTATTGCCCTTGTTGCATCTTCCTTCAAAAACAAATCCTCCACCTAAGTGAAGATATTTCTTGGATCGAATATCTACTTACTCGTCCCTATCCCATTCCTCCACTACAACGATATAACATCAATGGATCCGCTCCATTTCCCTCACCATCACATAACTAAAACCCATCCACATGTTTTCCGCCTCAAAATAAAATCCCTCACTCTTTTGTGTTGCAAGCAAGTCCAATCGCTCTCTTTGGCAATATGAGGACCATTAGTATTTCTTGTTATGTTGTAATCATTATGTTCCAAGTATTTCATGTAATGTAATGATGATTCATATGTTATATATGATCATCTTGAATGCATTTGTTGGTTTTTCTAAATATTTTGCTATATATATGTATCTTGTGTCTCCTAACTTGTTTTTGTAGCCAAGATTTCCATAGCTCGTCTCCTTGGTGCCCTCGAACGAGGGGGAGTAACCATCAAGGGGGAGTTCTCGTCCCGACAAATTTAATTTCTAAAACTTGTCGGCATAACCTTTTTGATTCTACAAAAAGGGGGAGAAGTGAATGTAAACTCACTAAATACTTGTCCAAAAATAAATTTTTGGATTTAATAAGTTTAAGTTTTGTAATCATCAAAAAGGGGGAGATTGTTGACATAAATAATGCCTAAAAACATTATTCATATCTCTATGTTTTAATGATCACAAAATATAAACTCATTAAACATAAACTTATCAAATAAACAAGTATTTAGTTGTAAATATTCACTTCTACAACTTAATCACTTAAGGTATGAATAAACAAGTGCTTAATGCATTATATGATCAAAGGAACATTTTCTTAATAACTAGATTTTTTATAAAACATCAAAAACATTTTATATATTTTTGAAAAACATTTTTGGCATTAAATAAAAATGTTTAATCTTTTATAAAAATATGAATTCAAATTTTTAACCAAAATCAGTTAAAATGTTCCAGAAAAACCTTCCCCACAAATGGACAAAATTGGCCAACGGACAGAAGGGGCGGCCCCCTTAATTTTACTAGGCGGCCCCCTTAATTATTAAGGGGACCGCCCCCTATTTAAGGGGACTGCCCCCGCTCCAGTAGAGTTCCAGCTGTCCAATTTTTCTCCTATAAATACCAGTCTTCTCCTGGACTTTTACTCACCTTTTGCACACAAAAACTTTCTGTTTTAAATCACATTTCATATCTTCAATATCCTTTGATCATATAATCTTAAGCTTTGGTTTCTAAGTGATCCAAGCTTCCTCCATTCAAGTGCAAAAGAAGAATACTCCTTCAACAACTAAAGAAGAAGTATTGCAACTTAGATACCTAAGTTGTTTGTGTCATCACACATATTTGTATATAAGTTGTGTATTGTTATTAGATAGTTGTGTGTATAATTATTTGGGATAGGTTAGTGTGTAAGTAGAGAAGTTGTGTTGTTAAGGTGCGTAAGTAGTGAAGGTGTGAAGAAGTAGTAGTGAACATAGGTTGTGGTTAGTTGTGAAGTGTCGTGAAGAAGTTGTGAAGAAGTCGTGAAGAAGTCATGAAGAAGTTGTGAAGAAGTCGTGAAGAAGTCGTGAACTAGTCGTGAAGAAGAAGGTGTGATTAAGTCGTGTTTAAGGTGTGAGATTGGTTCTAGCTACGATTAGAACTCGACATCTAGCTTTGTGTCGTTAAGCCGGTGTAAGCTAAAGTTGTGTAAAGGTTTTCTCCGCCATAAGGGAGCTTGTTGACATAGTGAAGAAAACTCTCGAGTTAGGTGCTCGGGGAGTGGAGTAGGGCAAGGAAGGTGTCCTTGTAGCCGAACCACTATAAATCTCTTATCTCTCGGTTAGATCTTTACATCTCTAGCTTTCATTTCATTTTATTACCTTACTTGCATTACTTAGTTATATTTACTTATATACGTATTGTTCATATTGTTCAAGAATTGAGATCACATAAATTCGAATATAAGTTTTAAAAAGAAAATAAAGTTTTCACAATAAATTTATTAAAAGGACATAAAACTATTCAACCCCCCCCCCTTCTAGTTTTCCACACGGTTGACAATGCCTCATCTAATGATGGGGCAATCAAATTTTTAGTGACTATGCTTAAGGGGCCTAATGCTATCTTAGATTGCAAGTACTTACATTTAAGATGTTGTGCTCATATCATTAATCTTGTTGTTAAAGATGGGTTAGAAGAACAGTTTGAATCCATTACAAGGATTAGAAAAGCAGTAAAGTACATCAGATCATCACCTTCTAGGTTTGAAAGCTTCAAGGAAAGTGTTGAGAAAGAGAATATCGAATGTAAAAGAAAACCATGTCTTGATGTAGAGACCAGATGGAATTCCACATTTCTAATGTTGGAAACAGCTGAGAAATACTCAGCCGCGTTTGATAGGTATATATTTTCCATTACGCTATAGTTAGATTATGTTACTGATTTATTTAAACTAACATGCTATATATGTTTATGTTGACAGACTTCAGGTTATAGATCCAAACTATAGATCCTACTTTCAAAATGAAATTGAGGATGATGGTGAGAAGATTACCAAGAAGAGAAAGAAGAGTGATCGAGTTGTGGGGGCTCCAAACGAAGAAGATTGGGAGAACGTTCGGTAAGTTATATTTGTTTCATTCACTTGTTGAAGTATGTTATATATGTTTTTCCTAGATAGTAATATGTTATCTGATTTTTTTGTATAGGTTTTTTTATGGAGTATCTGAAGATATTTTTTAATGTTACAAAGAAGGTTTCGGGGTCCAAGTACGTGACCTCAAGTTTATTTTTTGGTGAGCTCGTCACAATGCATGCAACAATATCTAGAATGTGTTTACAAGTCGATGAGAAAAAGAGAAAAATGGCGTTGTCAATGAAAGATAAATATGACAAATATTGGGATAACATAGATAACATGAACTTTCTGTTGCATGTTGCTTTGGTTCTAGACCCCCGAAACAAGTTGTGTTATCTTGAATATTGCATGGGGATGATTTATGGTATGAAGTCTAATAAAAGTGAAGTCGTCTTGGAACGAGTTGTTTCAACTTTAACCGATTTGTATAATCATTACAAGATGAAACTGGGCAAAGCAAATGATCGAAACACAACAACTTCTTCATCTTCTACTAGTTTTTTTTATAATGGCTATGAAGTTGATCTAGATGATGGTTATGAAAGGTATTTGGAAGAATGTGGAGAAGGGGTTAACAATACCGAGGTAGAGATTTATTTAGCTGACGGGCCAGAGAAAAAGGTAAAGGGGGATGAGACGTATAATGTCCTAAACTGGTGGAAACTTAATTCAGTTAAATTTCCTATACTATCTCAAGTGGCTAGGTATGTGTTAGGAATGCTGATATCTACTGTTGCATCAGAATCTGCATTTAGTACTAGTGGTAGAGTTATCGACAAATTTAGAAGCTCCCTTACCCCTAAGACAGCTGAAGCGTTAATATGTGCACAAGATTGGTTACGGTCCACACAAACGGAATTGCAAGATGTGGCCCCGAATGGTTTACAACTACAGGACCTGGTGGAAAAATTGGAGAATCTGGAAATTGGTAAAGATTTTCGGCTTTTCATTTAATTAACTATGTCTACTATCTGATGCATTTTTTTAATGTCTACTATCTGATGCATTTTTTCTCTTTGTAGATATGTTTGCTAAAGGAAAAGAGCCATGCGACGAAACTCCTATGGATGAAGAGTGGGACTAAGGTGAGTTTAGTAAAGGATATATTAGCCGCTTGTTATAATTTTACTGAATTTGTTTGTTAATATGAGATTATTTATTGATTTATTTTGGTGATTGATCTCAACTTAATGAGTTGACTTTATTAAAAAGTCAGACTGCATCGTTTTATGAAAAAAGTTTGGATACTAATACTATCATGTTTAAAATAAATAAAAGTTGTATGGTTTCATAAGTAATGTAACTATCATAAGTAATTCTTTGAAGACCTGATACTGAGATAACAGATATATAGAAATTCATTGAGGTGAGTTCATCTTATTATCTAGTAGTATATCAAGCTGATATCAAGCTATATTCCATTCTTAAGTTGTTATTGCAACAAATTGGCTGCATGAATTTGCAGACAAGATTTCCCTTACATTGTTTACTATCTCTAAATCCTAATTTTGATCAATCTGTATATTGGTTGTAGCTAGAATATGTGCAGCGGAAAGTGAACAAGTTTGAGTTTGGAGACTAATAAAAGAGTGAAGGAAGACAAGAAGGAGCTTATTTTCTATTTGGCTTTTTAAACTTGCATTTTAGATTTCTTTGATTGTTGGATTTTTTATGGTTGTTTCATACTTTATTTGCTAGCTTTGGATTGTTGGTGGTTTATGTCAAATGTTGGCTTGATTTCATGATTTACGATTTTACGTATGTGTGTACTTGAACATTGTATTTAGGAAGAAATCATTTGGGAAACAAGTGATGGATCATAACTTTCGAGTTAACAAATTGATAAATTTGAAAGCATACAAAAAACCAAAAAAAACCGACACCGAACCGATTTAATAAAAAAAACTGAAAACCGAAACCGAAAAAACCGAAAGCGAACGGTTTGAAATTCTTAAAAACCGAATTTTTCGGTTCGGGGTTTGGTTTTAGTCAAAAACCGCCCCATGCTCACCCCTATTATTTTTGTAGGTGACCATTAAATTTTTTTGTACATTGTAAAATGTTAAAATGTAGTAGAAAAATTATCTTACTTCATATGTAGATCATTACCAAAGGTTTGGAATTAATTTGGTGCTTTATATATGTTTTAATTAAATTTTAAAGTTTCAGGGGCAATTTGGTCATTTTGCATGCCTTTAAATTTTGGGTTTTACATAATTTTTGAAATTTGCAAGGATATATATGTAAAAGCTCCCCTATTTGGTGACACAAAAATTGGAGTTCCTGCTTTTGAAGAGCTTCATTCAGACAATATTTGAAAAACGCAGACAACATATGTACTTAGCTTCATACAATTTATAGAAAACTAAAAGGGGGGTTGAATAGTTTTTACCGTTTTATACTTTTCTTCGCTTTGTATACTTAACTTGATTTCAAAGTAAAGCAAACAATCAAGCAATATATATAAAGAAAGTAAGGAAATAAATGATCAAACCACACAACACAGATGTTTATAGTGGTTTGGCTACAAGGACTCTCTTCCTTGCCCTACTCCACTCCTCGAGCCTCTAACTCGAGAGTTTTTCTTCACTAAGAAACAAGCTCCCTTCTAGGCAGAGAAAACCTTTACACGTCGCTTACTCTTTATCCGGTACTAAGCTAAACACCGGGTTCTTTACAAGGGTACAACCACTCCCGTTGGTTCTTTAACAAGGGTACAACCACTCCCGACATTCTATGTGTTTTGAGGACTAAAACACTAACCGAACTCTACTGAATGAATGGTATAGACAATGATGTGTGAACACTAACAAATCACACAGTATCTAACTATCAAGACTTACAACAGTGTGTTGAAGCTTGTATGCTTGATCTTCTTTGCTACAAAAGAGAGATCACTAAGAATGAAATGAATGAATGTAACGGGTTAGTAATGTACAAATGAATGAATATATAATTTAAGCTATATGAGTGATAGTTGTCCTTGAATGATCAGCTTGCTATTTATAGGCAAAACTGATCAGACAACTGGCGGATTTGGCGGAACCAAAATGAGGGTTCCGCCCTTGTACTGGTTTGGTTCTGCGGGAACATGCCAGCTAAGGGATTTCCAAATCTTACCATATCTTGTCTAGTCATGTCAAGATCTTACAAAGTCAACTCCTTTGCTTCAAGATCTTTCCAAAATATATTGTAAAGTCAACTTAAGATTTCCTAATGAGGTATGCCATGATGTCATGTGTATTTCCATTTTTAAGAAATAAAAATAAACATGTAAATGTATATATGTATGTAATGTGTAATTCCTAGTGATCATGTGATATGTAAATGTGCTTTAAAAAGCTTGTTACTAAAATGTAAAAGACTTTAACATATACTTATGCTTTGCTAAAGATAAACCTTATAATTGTCATTAACAAAATAAAGCAAAGATCGTAAAATATAAATAACGTTTTTAGGACGATATTTGTATTAACAATCTCCCCCTTTTTGTTGATGACAGAACATAAAGTTTATTTTTAAGTAATGTAATAAGTAAAGTGAAAGTCTTTTAAAAATATAGATTAAGTTAGTTTTATGCAAGTTTTGAAAACTATTTTAAGCATAAAAACATGTACTGTGATGTTAACAGTGATGTATGAACTTAATCATTTCTCCTTCTTTTTGTCGAAACAAAAAGAAGATATGCGTAGCGGAATGTGGTGAACGTTCTTGGTTATAACTCCCCCTAACGTGGAGTACCAAGTATGGTAATGCAATGATTTTGAGAACTTAAAAGCTCCCCCTTGGATAATACTCCCCCTAATTGAACTGCCAAGGTTATGATGTATGAACCTACAAAACAAATGGTTAGTATATGATATGCTGCCCCTTGATGTATACTCCCCGTTGCTAGGGTACCAACGTATAAGATTCAAGGTTGAGAAAAGCTACAAAACAAAGGTTAGTTGTGAATCAATCCTACCAAGTAGCATAATACATATGTAAAGGTTCAACCAAACATGTAGTTCAACCCATTTGACTTAAAAAAGTCAACTAAGTAAAAATGTCCAAACCACTCACAAAGATACTTTAACCAACCATATATATAATCAACCAAAATATTATGCCAAATAGTGATCACCCATAAGCGTAAATATAACATCCATTAATTGAAAATTTGTTTGTGACAAAAGTCACGAAACATGATGTTACAACATGAAAAGAAAGCAACTTAAACAACTCCTAAAAAGGAAACTAGGAAGAAATTAAAAGTTCCTATTGTGGAGGATGCGAAAGCGCATTAAGGCGCTCGAGAATGTGGTTCAAAATGAATCTCATTTCATTTTGCAATTCAAGAACCGAGATGTTGGTTCGTTGAACCAAATGATCGGTCCTCTCACACATGATACAATCATGTCTTGGAGGTGGAAGGGTTGGTTCATGAGTTGGAGGTGGTGGTGATTGGGTGTTTGATGGTGGAGGTGGTGGAATGTAGTTTGGGGACATAATGGAGGCCATCAAAGTGGATTGGAGGTCCATAGCCTCATGGAGGTGGGAATCAACCATATTTGAGAAAGCATAGAGGCGGTCTAACTCCTCATTGATTTCTTGTTGAGATTGGGGTTGGTTGTTCCACATTGTCTCATCAATGGTATTGAGTGTGGATGTTGGTGAGGGTTGTTGAGGTTGTGGTTGTGGTTGCTCTTGGTCATGGTATAGAGGACCATGGATATCCCGATAAATGGGATGGAAGAGAAGAGGTTGTTGACCTTCAAAGGTCAAAGGAGGAGGATTGGTAGTTCTTGTTGGAAGGTCTTCCAAAGTTTCAAGATATGGGTGTGGAGAGGTTGGAGGAGTAGCAAATAACTCCATTGGTTGTAGTTTGGGTGAGTGTGATGGTGATGGTGATCTAGCAGGATGTGATGGAGCGGGTGGTGGTGTGGTGGCTATTGGAGTGATTGTTGGTGGTAGAGTATGGATGACTACATTTGATGGTGTGGGTGTGGAGAGTGTGAGGAAATTCTCATCGGCTATGGGTGAAGAGGTGTTGAGAGGTGATGACTCCTCTGATGAAGTTGCTAAGTTTACAAAACAACACTGTTTAACACTTATGCGAGCAGTCCTGCGTGGTGGTCTGTTGGTAGAAGAGTTGTTGGATTTGGTCATGGTTAAAATGGGAAGGATTGCAAACAAGTACAGAGATGATACTTAGAGTTGATGGTGAATGTGTGAGTTTTGATCAATTAAAGGTTCCAATTTATAGGCATGAAGGATTATAGAAATTGGTGTTTGGATTTGATGTTCATCCATAGAAGGATTGAGGTTCCTAATGATTTAGAACAAAATAATTGTGCTAGTTACATCATCTAAGTCAACCCATAGAGATGGAGTTGAGTAAAGTATTGAGGATATGCAGTTAATGCAAGGTTTGAGTGGGAAATCTATTGATGTGATGTTTCCACGGATTGCAAGGAACCAAATTGAGGGTTCCTTTCTTGTTACAGAAAGGTAACTTGATGGAAAATTTGAATTTTCAAATTTTGGTGGGAAATAGATTACTTATGATTTTAAGTGTTCCTAAACCATCCTAATGTGCCTAATGATCAGTATGATAATCCTAAGAACTAGAATCAACAATCTAAGGATCAAGATTAGTCGGGAAATTTGAGAAAGTTACTGTGGAATTGGCGGATCCAAACGATAACAAAGGCAGAACCAAATTTTTGGTTCCGCGGAATCCGCAGGGTGAAAATTGGCGGAGCCAAGAAATACAACAGACGGAACCCAGAAATTGGTTCCGCCAGACGAAATTCCTTAACAGTGGGCATTTTAAACCACCCGAAACCCGTTGAAATCCCGAAAATTATCCTAAATCATGTGTAATTAATTAGTTGTGATTGTTTAAAAACAAAAACACAGGTTCTAACACATGAGAACATATAGATCAAACTGATGAAATTGAACTTACCATAAAAGGGTGTTAAGCCAAACGGTGGCTTAAACATGAAAATTGATAACAACACGTGTTATCGTCCTGAAAAGTTATGTTAGTTCACAGAAATGTATCATACCAACATAATATTCTAATAATACAAGAATTCAACACATCATTGTCTCAAGATTGTCTTATACCAAACATTCCCTAGCCCTCACTTCTTGCTAAGCTTTTTGTGGAGCTTCATGACCCACCGTCCAAGATTCTTCATCATTCCTCGAGTTTGACGAAACTCCTCAGATTGGTTGTCGATGGGAGGTAGTTGACTCATATACTCGGGTGGAGGAATCCTAGAATTTGGCAAACCATCATCCTCGCTAATCGATGATGATGAGGTGGGAGGATGAGCTCGTTTTCCTCTTGCTACGATTACCCTATGATCACTGAGTGGAATAAAGGTGTGGTTAATCTTGGTGTAGTCGGGAACAAAACCTCTAGCGTTTCGAGGAATGGGTGCAAAAGCTCTATAAAGACGGGTGAGAAGCATCCCGTAGGGCATGGCGGTGGTGCCTTGAACTGGAATATCGGCCATTCTTTTGGCGATATAGTAAGCAAGGTTGAATGGTTGGTGGTTAGACACACAATAGAGCATATAGCAAAGGCTTGCGTTCACATGGTCTCTATTTCCTATGGTGTTAATCACGTTTGCTCTAAGAACTTCCTCTAGCTTCTTGAATTGTTTGTGGTTAGACACACAACGGATCACGAGCTACCTCTTTTCCTCGACTAGTCCTAGTGTGGGAGGTTCTTTCTACAAAAAGATGCTCACGAATGGTTTCTTTTGGAGTTAGGGGTGTGTCATATGGTGGTGTACGATCAAGGTTGGAATCGAGGATAGACAATGACCATTTGTCCGAATAGAAGCAAGTTCCTTGACTAGGAACACCTAAGTCTTCTCCAAATTGGTTTAGAGGGATATTGAATTGAGTTTGGTTTACTTTGAAATGGATGTTTATGTAACCATAATCATTTGTGCTAAGACCTACAGTTTCATAGAATTCAAGTATGAATCTAGGGATTATGGGTTCATCAATATCTAGGAGACAATCGAATTGTATTGTGGCAAGTTGTTCTCTATGAATGGTTCCTTCTAGGAATGAGGGGTCTACCGTTCTACCCTCATGTACATAGCGTTTTTCTAAGGCTTTAAAGATTTCAACTTGTTCCTCGGTGAGTCCTTTGGTTTTATGGTGTGGAGGTAGGTATTTGACAGTTTCTTTGTGATCATAATAAGTCGCGGGAGGCATGATTATCCTAGACACGAAAATTGCATAGTTTAGTTAAAACTATTGAAAATACGTATATAGATTTCTAGTGTGTGCCTATATGGGGACAATGTGGAGGTGTGGTTATCTCGACTCTTTATGATGCATGAAAATTTTGTTAATGCAAGTTTTATGATAAAACAAGAGATAACCCAAACGCTCCTACTTCAATGTAGCTTCGATTGAATATACCCGAAAATACATATTAGTTATGTATTCCCTTTAGCATTCAAGAGACATTATGCAAGTGATGTGTAAAAACATAACGTTTTTGTATTTGTATGAACAATGTTCAAAAACCGTTTTTCCTAGTCGTGAGAAGATTTTGATAACAATTTCTCATGGGGTTTTTGATGAATTATGATAATGCCTTATAAGATGCAATTCCTAACTAAGGAAAACATTATTTGTTATGCAATTTAGTAAATATGCTTAATGATTTTACTAAAAATATGCATAAACTCCAAGTTTTGATTTTGTGCATGAAATAGAAATCCTAGACTCAGATCAGGAATATAGACGTGATTAGGATACTTACAGAGATGATTAGAGCACAAATTGGTGGAAGGAGATGACCTAAATCGTGAGTTTGGTTGATTTTGAGTCGAGTTCCAGTAGGTGATATGTTTTTGGGAGTTGTGATGTACAGTACATGGTGTTTATTTAATATACTAAAAAACTGACTCAGGTGGCCGCGGATCTGGCGGAACCAAAACAAGGGGCCCGCCCTTGTTGTCGGTTGGTTTCGTGGATCAGGCTCAGGTTTTTTTTTGGTTTTTGGTTAATCTAAGGTTCAAGCTAAGGTTTAATCAACTCAATAGGTTCCATTAGTCCTAAACCAAGTCTAAGAAAGTTAAAGGGTGTTCTTTTAAGAGGTTTAGTGAGAATGTCGGCAATGTTGTCCTCTGAGGAAACTTTCTCGATTGAGATGTTTCCCTTCTGAACATTGTCGCGTAGGAAATGGTAACGTATTTCTATGTGTTTGGTTCTAGCGTGTTGGACTGGATTTTTGCTAAGGTCGATAGCTCCTTTGTTGTCGCAAAGAATAGGAATGTCATTGAGTTCAATTCCATAGTCGATGAGAGCTTGTTTCATCCACAGTGCTTGTTGACATGCCTTTCCTGCAGACACGTACTCGGCTTCAGTTGTTGATATTGCTAGAGCCGTTTGTATCTTGGCAAACCATGAGGTGAGACAATGCCCAACAAAAGTACAAATACCACTTGTGCTTTTTCTATTGACATAGTCACCGGCATGGTCTGAGTCGGCATACACTATGTTTTCCATTCCCGTTCCTTTGGGATACCATAATCCTAAATGTGTAATACCTTTAATATATCTAAAGATTCGTTTAACGGCTTCAAGATGGGATGTTTTGGGATCTTCTTGAAAGCGTGCACATAGACAAACACTAAACATAATATCCGGTCTACTAGCCGTGAGGTAGAGTAAACTACCAATCATTCCTCTATATTTAGTGCTATATACGGATTCACTTTCGTCATCCTTGGTGAGTTTGGTTTCGGAGGACATGGGTGTTTTCATGGGTTTGGAATCTTCAAGACCAAATTTCTTAAGCATATCCCTTATATACTTAGATTGGTTGAAGAATATTCCATCTTCTAATTGTTTTATTTGGAGACCTAAGAAAAAGTTTAGTTCCCCCATCATACTCATTTCAAACTCATCATGCATGATTTTCGAAAATTCATCGCATAACTCTTGACAAGTTGAGCCGAATATAATGTCATCCACATATATCTGGACTATGATAATATGTGATCCCTTTTTCTTGGTGAAAAGAGTGTTGTCTACTAGGCCCATGGTATACTTATGGTCAACTAAGAAAGTCTTAAGTCAATCATACCAAGCTTTTGGTGCTTGCTTAAGTCCGTATAAAGCTTTCTTAAGTTTGTAGACATGATTAGGTTTTTCAAAATGGGCAAAGCCGGGAGGTTGTGCAACGTACACTTCCTCATTAATAAAGCCATTTAGAAAAGCACTTTTAACATCCATTTGGAATAGTTTAAAGTCGTGTGCACTTGCATATGCAAGTAGTATTCTAATTGACTCAAGCCTAGCGACGGGTGCAAATGTCTCGTCGTAATCTATACCTTCTTGTTGATTGTAGCCTTGAGCTACTAGCCTAGCTTTGTTTCTAGACACTACTCCATTTTCATCCATTTTGTTCCTAAACACCCATTTAGTTCCAATTATGGTTTGATTTCTAGGTTGAGGGACCAATATCCAAACGTCATTCCTAACAAACTGATTTAATTCTTCTTGCATTGCTACGACCCAAGATTCATCTTTTATGGCCTCATTTATATTTTTAGGCTCAATAGTTGAAACAAAACAAAAGAAATTACTTTGGTTTTGGACTTTTGATCTTAATGTTCTTTCATTAATTTCACCTATGACGTTATCTAATGGATGACTTCTAGATTCTTTTATATTGACTATTTCTCTTTTTACCGGTTCGTCTTCTTTGTCCTTTTCTATGTTTTCTTGGTTTTCAACCATTTGACTTTCAGCTAAGCCATCATCTACCAAAGGTGATGTCTTAGAGGGAGGTGGACTTTCGTCGAATGTTACGTTCAACGATTCCTCGACTCTTGAGGTTTCTTTGTTCAAAACTATGTAGGCTTTACTATTTTGCGAATACGCAAGAAATACACCTTCATACGACTTTGGGTCGAACTTGGTGAGATTGTCCTTAGTGTTTAAAATGAAGCACTTGCTTCCAAAAACTCTAAAATATCCTAAAGTAGGCTTTTTTCCTCTATATAACTCATATGGAGTCTTTTTCAAAAATAGTCTAATTAATACTCTATTTAAGATGTATGTGGATGTATCTACGGCGTGACACCAAAACTTTTGTGGTATGTTTTGTTCATTTAACATTGTTCTACTCATTTCTTGAATTGTCCTATTTTTTGCGTTCTACTGCACCATTAGATTGAGGAGTTCGAGGAGCCGAGAAATTATGTGTTATGCCATTAGCATCACAAAAAGCTCCGAATTGGGTTTCGTTATCAAATTCACGACCGTGGTCGGTTCTAATAGACACAATGTTATTTTCTATTTGATTTTGAATTTTCTTACTTAGAATTTCAAATTTATCAAATGCCTCGATTTTAGTTTTCAAAAACTTAGTCCAAGTATACCTAGAGTAATCATCTACTATTATCAAAGTATAGAAGTTTCCCCCGTAACTTTGTATAGCGGATGGACCAAACAAATCCATATGCAACAATTCTAGACACCTAGATGTAGACACCATGTTTTTAGCCTTATGGCTATTATGAACTTGTTTCCCAATTTTGCAAGCATCACAAAAGTGTGGTCGTATTTCACTTTGGGTAGGTTCCTAACGAGTTCCTTAGATGATACGGATTGGATTAGCCTCATATTGGCATGACCTAAACGTCTATGCCATAGGGTTGAGTTTTCGTCCAGAGAGGTGAGACAAAGTTTATCTTTAGGTGTTTTGTCTAATTTCACAACGTAAACGTTATTCTTCAAAACACCTTTTCCTACAGTTGTGCCATCCTTAAGTATTTTACTTCCATTTTTACTAAAAATGACGTTATACTTTTTGCGAAATAATTGACTAATACTAAGCAAGTTAAATCCTAAGTTGTCTACATGAGCAACATCATCAATAGTGAGAGAGTCATGAGAGATCGTACCTTTTTCGATGATTTTACTTTTAAGCTTGCTACCGAATGTGACATTACCTCCGTCGTACACTTGGTAGGTTGAGAAAAGGCTTTTGTTTCCCATCATGTGTCTTGAACACCCACTATCTTTGATCCATTCGTCCGGTTCTAACCCGACTTTCAAGCACACCTAAGTTAAAGAAAAACTCAAGCGTTTGGTCCCCGATATCTCATGGGTCCATTTGGGTTAAACATTACATTATCACGGTTCATGTATGGAAATGGTGGACAAGTGTTCCATGGCATGTAGTTGGGACCTTGATAGTTCCTAGACATGTTTTGGTTCCAACTATTTTAATGATGATGCTGTGAATTAAAGTTACTCTTAGGAAAGGGGTGTTTGGGAAAACTAGTTTTAGGTCTCTGTTGAACTGTTTTAATCCTAAACTCATTTTTAACTTGACATTTTCCTATAGTAACTGCTGGTTTTTGTTTGTTAATAGTTGTGTTAGTGCTGGGTTTTCTTGTGACCTTAACGAACTCAGTACAATCCGAAGTACAAACCTTCTGTTCAGCAACAGTACCCGCAGACCCTTTGGTCACTACCGGTGGAACCAAATTTTTGGGTCCGCCAGATTCGTGGGTGTCTGACTTTGTTGGAACAGGTTCTTGTACTTTCACTGTTTGTTTAATAAAGTCATTTAAGTTTCCTAGTTTCATGAATCCTAGTCCGGTTTCATCATGAGGTAACTTTTGAATTTGCATTAACTCATCTGCTAAACAAATGTTTTTATCAAACCTTTTAAACTTAGAGTTTTGTTTGATAAGATCTTCCTGTGTGGTTTTAAGTGTTTCTAATTCTAGTTTAAGTTCCTGACATGAGACACATGTTTCTTTAACACTTTTACCCTTTTCTGAACGTATTTCTTTTTCTTTTAACCAATAGACTTCGTTTTTTAAAAGTGTCGTTTTGGTTTTTCAGATCTTATTTTTGTTTATGATTTTTAGAGTAATATCACACAGTTTGTTATATTCTACTTCTAAGGTTTCGTCATCAATAGAGGAATATGACGAGTCAGAATGTACCTCTTCTGAGTCCTGAGCCATGAGAGCAACTTCGTCGTTCTTAGGCTCATCGTCATCACCATCACTGTCACTCCAAGCTCCACTAACAAATGCTTTTTGAGACTTGTTCTTTGGAGGCTTTGGACAATCTCCTATTAGGTGACCGGAATCCCCGCACCTAAAACATTTCCTATCCATTTTTCCTTTCCTATCATCACGGTCTTTCCGGAAGGATTTCTTTTCTTCACGAGGTTGTCTTATGAACTTTCCTCGTCTCCTAAAGAACTTTTTGAAATCTCTAACGGCCATGGCATACTCTTCGTCTTCACTACCCGAACTAGACTCTTCATCACTTGATTCTACTTTAGCTTTTAAGGCAATGGACTTCATCTTCTCCTTTTTGCCTTTAACTATTTCTGAGTCTTTTTCCATCACCATCTCGTGAACATTGAGATTTCCTATGAGCTCATCAAGTGTCATGCTTGAAAGATCCTTGGATTCTTCAATAGCCGTCACCTTTGCTCTCCACTTCAGATGAAGTGCTCTAAGAAATTTTCTAACAAAGTTCTTACTAGAAAAAGATTCGTCAAGTGCTTTAAGAGAAGTAATTATAGTATTAAACCTAGCAAAAGCACTATCAATGGTCTCATCTTCAGAGATAACAAATTGTTCATATTGTTGTACAAGAAGATCAATTTTGTTATCTTTGACTTGTGTGTTCCCTTGATGAGTGATAATCAATGATTGCCAAATATCCTTAGCCATTTTACACATAAAAACTCTTTCATATTCTTTCTTAGGTAAGGCATTATAAAGCATCATTTTGGCTTCATTATTTTTGGCAATCAGCTTCTTTTGCTCATCACTATGATGAGTAAGAGAAGTACCCTCATCCCGACCACCTGATATATTTGATATAGGTTTATTATCACCTTCTACAATAATATACCACAAATCTATATCCTTTGACTTCACATAAGTTTCAAAGCGATTTTCCAATATATAAAGCTATTTGGTTCAAATAGTGGTGGTCTTTGCATAGATTGCCCTTCTTTGAAGTTTTCAAAATCCATTGATCGTTTCAAGTTTTAAAATACAATATATTTGAAAATCTTGAGTAACGTAGCTCTGATGCCAATTGTGGAAAACTAGAAGGGGGGTTGAATAGTTTTTACCGTTTTATACTTTTCTTCGCTTTGTATACTTAACGTGATTTCAAAATAAAGCAAACAATCAAGCAATATATATAAAGCAAGTAAGAAAAGAAATGATCAAACCACACAACACAGATGTTTATAGTGGTTCGGCTACAAGGACTCTCTTCCTTGCCCTACTCCAATCCTCGAGCCTCTAACTCAAGAGTTTTTCTTCACTAAGAAACAAGCTCCCTTCTAGGTGGAGAAAACTTTTACACGTCGCTTACTCTTTATCCGCTACTAAGCTAAACACTGGGTTCTTTACAAGGGTACAACCACTCCCGTTGGTTCTTTAACAAGGGTACAACCACTCCCGACACTCTATGTGTTTTGAGGACTAAAACACTAATCGAACTCTACTGAATGAATGGTATAGACAATGATGTATGAACACTAACAAATCACACAGTATCTAACTATCAAGACTTACAACAGTGTGTTGAAGCTTGTATGCTTGATCTTATTTGCTACAAAAGAGAGATCACTAAGAATGAAATGAATGAATGTAACGGGTTAGTAATGTACAAATGAATGAATATATAATTTAAGCTATATGAGTGATAGTTGTCCTTGAATGATCAGCTTGCTATTTATAGGCAAAACTGATCAGACAACTAGCGGATTTGGCGGAACCAAAATGAGGGTTCCGCCCTTGTACTGGTTTGGTTCCGCGGGAACATGCCAGCTAAGGGATTTCTAAATCTTACCATATCTTGTCTAGTCATGTCAAGATCTTACAAAGTCGACTCCTTTGCTTCAAGATCTTTCCAAAATATATTGTAAAGTCAACTTAAGATTTCCTAATGTGGTATTCCATGATGTCATGTGTATTTCCATTTTTAAGAAATAAAAATAAACAAGTAAATGTATATATGTATGTTAATACAAATATCGTACAAAAAACGTTATTTATATTTTACGATCTTTGCTTATGTTTTGTTCATGACAAACACTAAGTATATTCCTTAAGCAAATTATAAATACTAGTTAAAGTCTTTTTCAAAACACATCTTTCGTTTAACATGATTATATTACATATACATGTGTATTTCCTTTAATGGAAACTTTAATTTAAAAGTTACAAAGTGATATCATGGTATACATCACTAATACAATCTTGGTAAGATTGTGTGATATCTTGATTAGATACTCAAGCTATATAGTTGACATTGGAAGATATTGATTTGACAACACAAGGATATGGAAAGATTTGAGGAGATCTCATGTGCAACATTAGCTGTCATACCGCGGATCCAAGTCTATACAAAGACGGATCCCTTCTGAGGGATCCGCCGGATCCGTAGGAGCCTTTCCTTGTTTGCCCATAAATAGCAGGCTTGGCATTTGATCTAATCATCCACTTAGAAAAGAAAAACACATACATTCACTTTAGTTACTAACCACAGTAGTTATATATATCATTGATGTTTCTTTTGTAGCAAAGAAGATCAAGTTAACAAGCTTCAAACAAGCAGACTGTTGTGAAGTTATAGTATAGGTTCTGTGTAAACACTTTAAGTGTTTCTTGTCATTTGTATCAGTTAGATCAGTAAGTGTGGTTAGTGCTTTAGTCCTCAAAGCACAAAGAGAGTAGGGAGTGGTTGTACCCGTGTAAAGAACTCGACATCTAGCTTAGTGTCGGTAAAGTAATTAGGCGACGTCAGGTTGGTTCTACCTTGTGAAAGAACCCGGTGTTTAGCTTAGTACCGGAAAAGGAAGTAAGCGACGTGTAAAGGTTTTCTCCACCTTGAAGGGAGTTTGTTTCTTAGTGAAAGATATCTCTCGAGTAAGCAACTCGAGGAAGTGGAGTAGGGCAATGATAAGGATCTCTTGCAAACCGAACCACTATAAACACTTGTGTTATGTGGTTTGATCTTTCATCTCTTTATCTCTAGTTTATATTGTGTGATAATTTAATTTGTGATTGTTTCCCTAGAACTAACAAATTAAACAAAAGAAACGGTAAAAACTATTCAACCCCCCTTCTAGTTTTCCACAATTGGTATCAGAGCTACGTTACTCAAGATTTTTAAAATAAACTGTATTTTAAAACTTGAAACGATCAAATCGATTTTGAAAACTTTAAAGAAGGGAAATCCTTGCAAAGATCACCAGACCTCAAAAACAGTTTTTATAGTTCGGAAAAACCATTTTTAAAAATGTCAAAAGACTCAGATCTAGCTAGACACAATATTTCACCTAAAGCTCCTGATGAATCCATTTCTAGTAAGTATTTTGACAGGAAAGATCTTGACCCAAAATGGAAAGTTAAAGTAACAAATATTGAAGATTCTAAGGATCATTCAAGGATGACATTGGACGAGCTCATAGGATACCTCAAAACTCATCTAGCAACAATGGAAAAAGATTCGGAGATACCTAAAGGCAAAAAGGAGTTGATAGCTTCTAGTACTTCAGCCAGATCTAGTTTCAACAGTGAAGATATGCTAAAAGACAACAAAGTGGATAGTACGGCTAACAAAACAGAAAAGGTATCCTCTGACTCTTCATATATATTTAATGACTACGACACTTTAGATATAGAACACAATAAATTAAGTAAGTTCATTATAAACATCATAAGTAAAAATAAGATCTTGAAAACCAAAGAGGAATACTTGATGAATAAAATACATAAGTTGAAAGAAAAATTTAAAAGCTTGGAAGAAAATATGGAAACTAAATGCTGTGCATCATGTCAAGAAATAAAACTTGAATTAGAATCACATAAACTCACACTAAGCAAATACATAAAACAAAATCTCAAGTTTCAAAGATTCAATAAACACATAAACTGTGCAGATGACACTATGAGAATTCTTAAATCATCTCATGGTAGTTTCAAGCCTGATTTTATGAAAAATGGTCATTTAAGTGATTTTGAAAGTCAAACAATAAATGAAAATCAAATCACACCAACTAAGTTGGTAACCCACGGATCCCATGGATCCAAAACTTTAGATCCGCGTATATAGACAAAGGATCCGTGAGTACAGTAGAAAAATTAAAAAATCAATATTCAAGTAAGACTAATTCAAAAACGATCAAAGACAGGGATGTAGTTAAAACAACAGTAAAATCATGTTCATACATAGGAAATGAGCTTAGTAGACAAATACCATTTGACTATCTCGGAGATATTAGTGAGCCATGGTAATATGTTGTTTAACTCAATAAGGACCCATGAGATATTGGGGACCAAACACTCAAGCTTTCTTTAGGTATGCTTAAAAGGATTTGGTCTTTATGATCTTACTTAATCTCAAGATACATTGTTGAATACAAAGGTATCTTCTCTAATCACTAAAGTGCTCATCCCGATCAATAGCACTTTTGGTATTAATCATCAAAAAGGTATGAACTCTCATAACCCTACTCATAATGATTATTCTCATAGATAATTCATGATTTCATAACTATTTCTTTGTGGTATGATTAATTATTACTACATATGTAATAATAGAGATTCTATGTGTATAAGATAAGATGATTACTAGGATAAGGTTTTTAAAACCTTTGCTAAAACCGGATATAACATCTCAAGACAAATGTTGTCTCATATTCTTATATCTCAACACTTAGGTAAAACCCATACATGGATAAGTTCTTAGAACTTACAAGAACTTTAACCAAGATAAGATTTAACCAACACATTTGTGATTATCACATCCACTAATGTTCCTAAGTAAGTTCTAACTTAATTATTCATAACCTTAAAAAGTACTTGGAAGAAAATTAATTTTAGGATAATCTCACCATATTATAAAGTTTTATCTCTCCATAACTCATTTTTAGGTCTAAACAATATTGTTTGTAATAATCCCATCCATTAGAAAACATTGAGATTTAAATAATTTAGTTTTTCTCTAGAATCTAAGTAAGATTGATAACTCTAGAAATAAGAGCATAAATCAAAGCCATCTAATTAAAATTTAAACATATAGGAAAAACATATTCTCCTATTTTCGTACATACTAGCTTTAGTGAAATGTCTTAAAGTTATGGAAACACAAATGAACTTAGTAGAACCTCATCTCCTTATCAAGATATGCTATGACCAAAAATCATGCATGATAAGTGCCAAACAACTAGGAATAAAAAATGTTTTCACTCAATCATGAAAATTAAGGATAAAAATCATTTGCATTAAGGATCAAAATAGTTAACTCATTGGATAACCTTAAAAGTAGTAATACATGAGTAGAACACCAAACCTTGTGTATAACTATCATTCTTAGATCATAAATAATGAAATCATAACAATTAGGTAGATCTCTAAAACATGTTGTGTACCAATTTGAGACATTGTACCACAAGACACTAAGAAACTAACGTTCCTTAATACTTAAGTGGTTAAGGAGAAGTGTGGAGAAAATACCCGTAGTTTATGTCTTTAGTCTCTATTGCCAATCTTCTCCTGTTTCGTCATCCTTGCAATCATTCATCTCAACAATTACTTAGCTCAACTGTTTTATCTTTATTCCCAATTTTAACAGTAATTACAATATGCTGAGAAAGTCTCTCAAAAAGGATTACTGTGATAAATCCTCTTACAAACATCACAAGAAAGAAATCTCCGTTCCTTATAAAACATACAAATATTTAGAAGTAATCAAAACATTCGTCCAAATCTTAATTTAATCAAAAACAAAAATACCACAACCTTGTTCTGATCCTGCGGATCCAATTGACAACAAGGGCGGAACCCTTTTTAAGGATCCGCCGAATCCGTGAGTTGTCAAATCCAACTATGTATTACCAAACACTCCTTACTGCACTACACACTTAATTAAACCCTCAATATCAACTCATAATTGACTCTCATCATCCCTAACTCAAAAATTAGATCCTTCATATCAATTCGTGCTTGATCACTCACTGTAAGTTCACTAATTCATTTCAATTCAAAATTAGGGTTCATGCAATTTCAATAATACATTTTCTTTTGTCAAAAATTAATAGGAATTCTATTTTGTTAAACACTTTAACAAAATTCAATAAAACCAAAGAAACCTCTATTCTAATCTTTCAAATTAGAATAAATTTTCATAATTAAATGAATTTAAAACATTGCTAAATACAAAATCAAAGAAAAACGTCAAACAGGAATGTTTGGGGTATAAAGTGTTTTGTCACAAAACATATTTTCAAACATCATAATATGTCAAAGATAACCACACCTCCATATTTGTCCACATCTCATGTATTTTAGATTAGTGTAACTAAAACTATAAATTGTTTATGACTAGGAAAATCATGCCTCCTGCCACTAATTACGATCACAAGAAAACAAAGAAGTACCTACCCAAACATCATCAAACAAAAGGACTCACAGAAGCGCAAGTCCAACTTTTCAAAGCTTTAGAAAGTCGGTATGTTCATGAGGGTAGAACCGTAGACTCTTCATTTTTAGAAGAAACAAACATTCGTGAACAAATGGCCACCATTCAATTTGATTCACTTCTCGACATAGATGAACCTATCATTCCTCGATTCATTCTCGAATTTTATGCCTCAGTAAAACTTATTTCTGATGACAATGGATCATTTAGCATCAACTTCAATGTAAACCAAAATTCCTACAATTTTCCTTTAGACCATTTTGGGGAAGTGTTACACATCCCAAGTGAAGGAACATGCTTCTATTCTGACAAATGGTCCTTAACCATTCTAAATTCACATCTAGGAAGGGAACATCCTTACGACACTCCCCTAACTCCTAAAGAAATTATCCGAGATCATCTTTTTAACACTAGAACCAATCCAATTAAGAAACTTCGGGGCAAAGATGTCAATCGAGATCCATTTGCCATGGAACTCAATGAACTCAAACCTGAGTTCAAAAGACTCGAAGAAATTCTAAGATCTAATGTCATTAGTACTATTGGTAACAAAGATCACGTGAATGCTGGACTATGCTATATGCTCTATTGTATTTCAACTCATCAAAAATTCAATCTTGCTTACTATATCGCCAAAAGGATGGTTGATATACGTGTCCTAGGGAAAACCACATTGCCATATGGAATGCTACTCACTCGTTTGTTCAAAGCCTCCATTCCTATCCTTCCAAATTCTGTTGGTTTTGTCCTAGATTACCCCGAAATCAAACACACCTTTGTCCCTCTTAGTGACCATAGAGTGAAAGTAGGAAAAGGGAAACGAGCTTGTCTCTCATCTTCATCTTCATCATCTTCATCAGCTAGTGACGAAGATGGATTACCTAACTCAAAGCTTCCGCTATTAGATTACTTGAGTCAACTTCCATCTCTCAATAATGAATCTGCAGAAAGCCGACAAACAAAGGGAGTTCTAAAGTGTGCAGGACGATGGATGATGAAACTCCGAAAGGATCAAAAGAAAATACTCAAAATATTAAAAGAAAAGCGAGAATAAATGAACGTTTGGAACAGTTGTTCTTTAGATCCTATATGATCATATTTCTATGTTTGTTAAGACATGTCTTTAGTACTTTATGCTTATGTGTTCTTGCTCAACTTTAACTGATGATAATGCTCATGGTTATCAATTTTCCAAACTTATGCCACTGTTTAGTTTAAAACATCGCTCATGATGAAGTTTAATGATAAAGTCTATTTTTATACTTGATTGTGTTTTATTTTGTGTATGAGAACTAACTGATCATTGCAGATTGATAACACTCGGGGTTATCAATTTACCATGTCTAAACCTATGTTTGGTTTAACTCCTACTAAGATAAGTTTCTAAGAACAAATTAACCTATGATCAATTGTGCGTTAATATTATCACACTTAGTTGTTTTGCTATACATATTAGATGTTAAGTAAGGTCTAGATGAATTTTCAGGTTTTCGTCGAATAACGCATAATATAACAAGTCTTCTGTTTAGTTTTAGAAAATTAGGGTACGGATCCGACGGATCCTTAAAATTGGATCCGCCAAGGCTTATCGTTGGTTCCGCCATCCTCCAACCTGCGGATTTGGCGGACCCCTCACTTTGGTTCCGCACTTGATACTACTTGGATCCGCAGCTTTCTCAGTAAGTCTAAAACTTTTTCGACTCATCTCGATTCTTAAATCTTAGTGTTTAGTATCATTTAGGATTCATTCACTGATCATAATTCATCTTAGAATCATATAGGAATTCTTAGAAACTTAGGAACAAAATTTCCCACCATAATTGAAATTTTTGAACTTTAGGTATGAGTTACCAAACCAATACAAATAAGGAACCCTTTTTAGGGATCCGTCAAATCCGTGGAAATATCAAATCATAAGATTTTCCAATATCTCCTTGTATTTACTGCAAATCCACAACACATCACTCAACCCAAGCTCAATGGATTGACTTCCTTGATATGACCTGCACAAATCTCTGTTCCAAATCATTAGAAACCATTATGAAATTCAAAGAATATTTTCTTGCAAAATTTGATTTATCTGTTCTATCCCATCACACACAGACTGAACTTATTAATCAATCAAATTTAACCCTTTTGAGTCATTTCTCTACACACTCTTATGTCAACTCCATTTCTATGGTTTGACTTTGTCAATAGGACAAACAACTTTATCTTGTTTCAAGTCATAGATATTCACACTCATTTAATCCAAACACCAATTTTCATACAATTAGGAAGTATAAATTAGAATGCTAGAGATGATCATAGCACACTAAACCTCCACAAAACTCACATATCATCTCCAGAAATTTAACATGTCTAGACCATACAGACGAACGGCTAGAATTAGTGTCAGACCTTATTGGTATGCAAACCCACTTCGTAATGTAACCTTTCCTGTTAGATCCACAAACACCACAACAACTCCTATTACGACTCCCATAGTCAACATATACTCTTCTTCAAATTCACCCGCTACAAACTCATCCAATACAACAACATCACCTCCTACCATTACTCCTGTAGCAACCACACCACCACTCGCTCCCGCTCCACCACAAACTAAGAAGTCTGCATTATCACCATCCTCACCAAAACTTAAACCTATGGAACTCTTTAGGACACCACCAACATCTCCATAACCACATCTTGAAGAATTAGAAGATCTTCCACTTACATCAACCACTTCTCCACAAATAAGTCTTGAAAACTTAGAACCCATGATAGTCCATTCTCTCCATCCGAAGATTCATGAACCTCAATACCATATCACATCAATTATCAACACTACAATTGCCACACCAATTGTCTCTTCACCAAGTGTTTCCACAACAATTGACTCCTCACCACAATCACCACCACCTAAAGAAAGAATCTCATCCTCATCTTCAAGCTTAATAATAGACCCATCACATGACATAATTACCACTCTTCAACACTTGGATGAATCAATGTGGATCAATAAAACAAACACTCAAGATGACAACAATGTTGCCTCTAACCTCTACGACATTAGTAATTTAGAAACTAAATGGCTTGCCTCTATCATGTCATCATCAAAACAAGCAAAATAGAAGTTTGTAGTATCATCGCAATAATTACTTTTAAGATTTTATCGTCTCTAGGAACCTTCATGTGTAATCGTATGTTTGAGACTTTCGTCACAAACAAATTTTCAATGTATAATTATGCTCTAAAATATGATATCTTGTTTTGACACAAAAAGTGATTTAGGCATACAAGATGAACACCCTTTAAGATTAGTCAATACTGTCATCATAGCACCTTATTAGCTCAACATTATAATTCTGCACCAAAACCTCATGAAAACACAATCATGTGTTTAACAAACCTCTTTAAAAGAGATGTTTTAAGTCTCCTTAAACTTTGATTAGGATTAATAAAACTAAATCAATAATTGTTAGTAAATAAACCTTAGCTTGAACCTTTATTAGATCAAAACGAGAAAACTTGTCTCTTCCGCTTCGACTTCACTTTATGTACTCTGGCGTCTTAGCCGCGAAATCTCATATTAAATCTTCTTTTGCATCGTTTGCCTATCGGTTCAGCGACTACGTGCCCTTCAACTACGGGCCGGCCGGCCCCGGCCGATGAGCATAGGGAATCTATACTCGAGCTCGCCGCTTTGCAAGAGAACAAAGCTTAACTAAAATTTACTTAGGGACAATCCCCCATAAAACTCTTCTACATAGTGCGATTAGTGTGTGAGACCGCGATCCACAAACTGACGCATGGGACGTAGCTCTAATAACTATTCAAAATTGATGGTATTTCAACCACGATAATCTTGGTTGGTACCAAACCCGATAGTGATTCTTTCGATTCGTATTAGAGTGATGGCCCCTGTTTCACTAATAGCTCAGTTTTTAACCATTTAGAAACCAAACAACCTTCTCGTAACCAACGAGTCTAGAATTTTCATCTCACAACTTCATTATCTAGAACATCTTCAGTGTCTAGAACGCCATCATAGGATCTCATCATCCTCATTCTTGATTTATATCAAGCAAGTTATTGTCAGTACCAATAGAACCATCATTCTCAACACATTCTTGAGCATCTAAACGTCATATAGGACCTTTTACATTGTTATTTTAGGACTTTTTATTTCTTTCTAGGATGTCTTTTTATTGTACTTGTAACATCATTTCATCATTGTGACTTTAGTCACAAAATTTTCAATATCTATGAATGTGATGTTTTATGCTTATGAGTGATCAACATATTGCATATTATCATTATCATTGTGAACTAACATTCTTATATAGCATATATTATACCTTGATTATGATTGCCTTAGGTACAAATTATGATCAGACATTTACTTTGACTTTTAAAAGTCAAAACATATTAAAAGGCTTGTTTGGGAGAATACTTCACAAGCATTCTACTTCTTCATTGAAGTCATTCATTACTAACACTTCATTTGCAGCATATCATACCCTTCATAGTATACGTTGGTACTCGAGAAATGAGGAGTATACATCGAGGGGGAGCATTTCATAAATATTTCATATTCTAACCATTTGTCTTGTAGGTTTATGCACAATTTACTTGTTACTCCATTTAGGGGGAATATAAAACAAGGGGGAGCTATTAAAGTTCTCAAAATCGCATTCCGCTACGCACCTCTTCTTTTTGTTTCGACAAAAAGGGGGAGAAAGGAAAAAGGATTAAGTTTGCATAATTAGATTCATACTAAGTTATTTCATAATAGTAATCAAAATTTGAATAACTCAAAACTTAATCTATATTTTTAAAAGGACTTAAACTATATTTACTTGTTTGCTTAAAAATATAATTTATGTTTTGTCATCAACAAAAAGGGGGAGATTGTTAATACAAATATCGTACTAAAAACGTTATTTATATTTTACGATCTTTGCTTATGTTTTGTTCATGACAAACACAAAGTATATTCCTTAAGCAAATTATAAATACTAGTTAAAGTCTTTTTCAAAACACATCTTTCATTTAACATGATTATATTACATATACATGTGTATTTCCTTTAATGGAAACTTTAATTTAAAAGTTACAAAGTGATATCATGGTATACATCACTAATACAATCTTGGTAAGATTGTGTGATATCTTGATTAGATACTCAAGCTATATAGTTGACATTGGAAGATATTGATTTGACAACACAAGGATATGGAAAGATTTGAGGAGATCTCATGTGCAACATTAGCTGTCATACCGCGGATCCAAGTCTATACAAAGACGGATCCCTTCTGAGGGATCCGCCGGATCCGTAGGAGCCTTTCCTTGTTTGCCTATAAATAGCAGGCTTGGCATTTGATCTAATCATCCACTTAGAAAAGAAAAACACATACATTCACTTTAGTTACTAACCACAGTAGTTATATATATCATTGATGTTTCTTTTGTAGCAAAGAAGATCAAGTTAACAAGCTTCAAACAAGCAGACTGTTGTGAAGTTATAGTATAGGTTCTGTGTAAACACTTTAAGTGTTTCTTGTCATTTGTATCAGTTAGATCAGTAAGTGTGGTTAGTGCTTTAGTCCTCAAAGTACAAAGAGAGTAGGGAGTGGTTGTACCCGTGTAAAGAACTCGACATCTAGCTTAGTGTCGGTAAAGTAATTAGGCGACGTCAGGTTGGTTCTACCTTGTGAAAGAACCCGGTGTTTAGCTTAGTACCGGAAAAGGAAGTAAGCGACGTGTAAAGGTTTTCTCCACCTTGAAGGGAGTTTGTTTCTTAGTGAAAGATATCTCTCGAGTAAGCAACTCGAGGAAGTGGAGTAGGGCAAGGATAAGGATCTCTTGCAAACCGAACCACTATAAACACTTGTGTTATGTGGTTTGATCTTTCATCTCTTTATCTCTAGTTTATATTGTGTGATAATTTAATTTGTGATTGTTTCCCTAGAACTAACAAATTAAACAAAAGAAACGGTAAAAACTATTCAACCCCCCTTCTAGTTTTCCACAATAAACAAGTAAATGTATATATGTATGTAATGTGTAATTCCTAGTGATCATGTGATATGTAAATGTGTTTTAAAAAGCTTGTTACTAAAATGTAAAAGACTTTAACATATACTTATGCTTTGCTAACGATAAACCTTATAATTGTCATTAACAAAATAAAGCAAAGATCGTAAAATATAAATAACGTTTTTAGGACGATATTTGTATTAACACAATTGGAAACTCATTCAAGAATCTTGAGAAGAGATATTAATCCTTTATTGAAAGTATTCACTCGCAAAATTTCGAAAGCCCTTTTCGATATCAAAATAAGACCATATTCTTGACAAATGATATAACACAAACATCTCTAATAATTATATAATGACTTCCGAAATCCCAATCCCAAACACTCCTAATATCAAAAAAATAACATCATTGATTATCGTATAATAGAACCCACCATTTTTATTGCATTGGTAATGTAGAAACTGTGTATAAACTTTTTGATAAGCTACTAAACATCCTTTATACATCAAAAAACGTCACCCAAATATAAAAGATACGTTGTTTTGAGGCCGTTTGGGATTGGCCATCTAATCCGCAACTCCAAACAGATAACTTTAAAAACAACGACCACTTCTAATAAGCAGTCCCAAACACCCCTTTTTCATCCCTAACGGTGTGAACTATTTATAAATTCAAGCGAAACAAATGAGTATGAAATTACCTTGACCATTGATATGCTACTTAGGTGGAACGGACCATCTCAGCAAAATTTCATAACGCCTGCATAAAAAATAAGATAACTGGCATCATCAAATTTTACACTTAATACTGTTATTTTGAAATTCGGAAAAAAGTGTTTTAGCTCAATGACACGTGCAAAAGTAACAATCAGTGACTAAATTATCTAATGCTGCAATCCAACAGTAGCACGGGAAAAACGTGATACTTAAAAGTTTGTAACCGTAATAATAAAGATATGAGCTTTACTTCTCAAGGCTCTGCTTGACACCCTTAATAGTTGCAGTGATGCTGCAACGCATGAGAAGGCCACCACACTGTCATTGTAGCCACGGAGTCGATAATTTGCTGAAAGATCACATCTCCATACGTCGAGCTAGTAATGGCCCAGCTTGCAATTTCATTTAACCAACACTAATAAATTTTTGGGCAATAGATGCGGTGAAGGTATTCCAAACAACATAATAAATGAAACCGATAGATCTTATAATCAAATACTAAAACCCTACCCATCTGTTTTGCTATAGCTTTAAAATGTAGATCATATGCAAAACGTAATTAGAAACAGCCAAAAAAATAGGTCAGACCTCAAACTCGATAAATAAAAAAAACTATAAGCTTTTCGCCACAATTAGCTTAATGTAGCCAAAAGAAACTGATACAAAGTAAATCCTAAAGCTCACACACACCCATAAATCAATAATCAAAAGATCCCAAAAGAAAATTTTAGCAGCCCCAAAAGCAGTTGTAGCAGCAGCTTTCATGAAATTGGTGGAACCAAAAACTATAAAAAATGATAACCCGACAACTACAATCAATGAACAAAATACAGATATGATGGGACTTACTAATGGTCGCCAGAGTGAAGGCGACGGCGCGTCATGGTATTTAACTTTGCATACTATTTCAGCCCGATGTGCCTCAGAGGAGTGTTAGTTAGTTGGTCCAATCTAACCCATATTAACCCGTTACCCAGCCCGCCCGTGATAAGTATTTTGGCAACTCCGCTGGATTTGTTATGGTTGAGGAAGGGAGTTTTTGCATACAATAATTTCCATAAATAAGTAAATCTATGACCTGAACTGATTGTTCACACAATGAGGCTTGAACCCATGTCTCTGCTAAGACTTCAGGAACACCTTATCATTAGGCTACATTAATGGAAATGGTTTTATGGTCACGTGTCAAAAAAAGTCAAAACTTAAAGACACTTCAGCTAGTAAGTCTTTTTTTTTTTTACTAATCACATGGTCAGAATACCTTATACCAGAACTATTAGAAGTTAGCTACTGTAAGATTTTTTTTTTAAAAGTTTTATGCTTGCTTCTAACCTAAAGAGAGCTCATTGCTAAAAATAAAAAGTATTTTAAAGTTTGTCCCCTTCTATATTCCAATTAGCGCTAAACAAAATGACAGCAAATGTAGCCCAACATAAACCAAAAATGAGAACATCGTAGCATAAGCAGATGCAGAAGGCATTTTCGACCCGCTATGACAGAACAAATTGACGCTTATATTGGTATCAACTTTGAACAATTAAAGGTTCACACGGACTCTTTTTTTCGTACCATATTAGCACACTTTAATATAACTTTATGTAACTTCACTCAAGATAAATGTTCACGTTAACTCAACCGGCTTTGTGACGGAAAACATAAATGATAAAATAGTTTTTCTGTTTCTTTTGAGTCTACTTATGCCTCATTTGATGATCGTAATGAGTTTTTTTACTTTAAAAAAACAAGAAGTACTTACTTATTTTCTTAGTAGATAAGCAGTTTAATAAGAAATCTCAACCCATTTTGACCCATTACTCAAGATAATGCAACATGTCACAATGTGTACCTGAATCCATCGCTGGCAAAGTTCTTTAGTCGTGTTTTGAAAAAAGGCACATATATCGGCCCCCACCATCGAAATCCCAAATAACCCTGAATCCAATAGCGCAACCATATCGCATATCTGCGTAACATAACATATAAAAAACTGAGGAAAGCCAACTAACTTATTCATTTCAGCAACAATAAATGCTAGTCTATTATCTGATTATTGTCTTTTAGGCTGCAAATAACTACCCTATTATTCACGATAACAGAAGCCCATAGCTGTATTCCCCTTCATGTGATTTGCTCACGTACCCTGCACCATCATACTCTGGACACCTGCCACAAATACACATTTAATCATTAACAATATATATACACCACATGATACATTATCAAGAGTTAGAAATAGGATGTACCTTAAACATCGAATACATCCTGCTTGTTTCGGACTCACTACAACCTTATAGACAACAATATTCATTTACCTTTAACTTTAAGTTCTCATTTTTTATTTAAAATTTTCTAGAATGTCAATGATAAACAAAACTCAAAGAAAGTGCATTGATATGATTCTTTCTTAAGTATTAAGATCCATTACCTTTGAAATGTTTTCATCTTCATGCCTCTGTTCTAAACTTAAAACCTGACAGATAGACACGAACATCTAGAAATAAGAAGAAAACAGGGGTGTTTGGCTCCCGCGGATATGACTCTTGCACCAACCTTGCACCCCACCCCAGATTCTTTACATAGCTGCAAAAAATAAACAATAAGGCCTTAAATTTAGCTCAACGACCCTTCCACTAAAAGCCGCATAAGAAATATGTTATAAAATATGAAATAAGAAAACTATATATGGGCAAACACTTATATGTGATGTAGCAGTTCCAATGAGAGAAGGCTTAAGACCACTATGTAGTCCACCAACGTCATATCTGCGTGTAACCTGTTCGAAACACAGGAGTCATCAGTTTAGCAGGATTCTGGAATAATCATATACAAATAATGTGTGGCAAGACTAATTTTAGTTAAATTTTTTATACAACAATCATTCAGCCTATATTAAGAAGTGTGCATATATTTAGAGAATGTAGTGATATATGTTATTAACGTAAAATTCATTAAAAATTGGATCTGAAATGCAGATAGAGCGTACCTGTACCAAGAGTCTATTGCTACAATAGCTTCATCCAACCCACTGATCGCTGAATACCCGTCGCACATACATACATACGCTCACATCTGTACCGAAACCAGATGGTCATCACGCATTAGCTCAGAAAGGCGAACGCCAGCCATGACTGCAACCACCACCTGGGTAAGGTTGCCCTGCCAAGATACCGACGCCGCCAAATCAGTCATGTTGAAATAGAGTAGGTCTGCAAATATAGCAGCAAAAGCGAACACCAGCCATGGCTACAACCACCACCTGGGTAAGGTTGCCCTGCCAAGACACTGGCATGGCTAAATCACGATCATGAAATTTATAAACACCGATAACTATCATCATTCCCTGTATGTATGTGTTGGTCGTTAAATGGGTCAAACAGTTTGCCATCATTTCCTCAGCAAATAAACAGCATCCACTTTAACGAAAGTACATTTAGCATAGTACCCACCACAAAAACTAAGCTACCAAAACTACTTTCCTAAATCCAACCCGCTCCACAACTCAAAAGATCTAGAGTCCGCCATGGCTGCAAAGAAACACGGTTGCATAATCATGGCATCCGGTCCTTGGCCCGTCAAGTTACGAATCCAGTCCTCGACAACCCACTTCAGTTGTCTCTGAAAATTGGCGCTAATCATGGTAGCCCTACATGAAGCAGATTGCGGAACGAAAATGAGAACATTCCACGAATCTTTGTGGAAACCTCGTGTTCCAATAACATAAAGTTAACCTACAAACCAAACACGGTAAAAGTTACAAACTTTTAAAACCACATACAATCAACAACTGTTAGGCAACCTTATCCTAGTTTATTTTTCTTTTTTTATTAACTTTACTACATAACTGGATTTCAGTACCTTGAATGATAGGTCAAGTCATTTTTGTGTCAACATATTTTTCAGCTCATGAAGGTATAACACGAAAACAACAATAAGATCACCAACCAAAATAGCTTCCATCAGATTAAAGCGAACATAAAAACTAATCTTTATACCTAGAAACCAGCCAAGAACATTAACAGTAACATGTTACAAAATTTACCATCAACAACAGTTATATAAGCCTAACTCATATAAGCTAATAAGTCGATATATGCGTTACATACTACATACATATATAATATTTTTTTTGCTCACACAAATAGCACAAACAAACCTTATTCATTAAAATTCATTGAAAAAAATTTACATTTAGATGGAAATTACTCAAACCTGAAACCGACAATCAAAAACCACAACTATCAAAAAATAACTGAGAATTTAATTAGGGTTAACCAAGTTACACAAAACCAAAATCAATATACTAAAAATAACTTGAGAAGGATGCTGTGACTCTATTGAAGCGTATTCGAAAGTTTTCGATCACTCAAGACATTGGAGCACGTGCTGCTGCTCATATTTTTAATAGGATTAGCTTTTCTATAGCTAGAGGAGTGGGAGCCCAATTATCCCGGCTCCCTTCTAACTTCTTGTAAATCCTATTTGTTTCTAAAAAAAAAAAAAAAAAAAAAAAAAAAAAAATAATAATAATAATAATAATAATAATAATAATAATAATATAATAATAATTATAATAAAAAAATAATAAATAAATAACTTATCAAAAAAAAAAAATAATAATAATAATAATAATAATAATAATAATAATAATAATAATAATAATAATAATAATAATCAATTAACTACACAAACAGTCTAAATTTCCTCTTTTTGCACAAATTATATCGCTAATCGGAAAAAAAAAAAAAAAAAAAAAAAAAAAAAAAAAAAAAAAAAAAAAAAGAAAATCCAAGATTACCTTTTTGCTGAAGAAAATCCATTTCTTCTCTACCTCTTCCAAAACACCAAAATCCATTTCAACATCGCTCCGACAAAAACATGTGGCTCCAAGAAACCCAGCTAAAGAAACCTGATATTGCTAGAGAGAGATGAGAGAGAAAGGTAAACCCACCTTTATCTTCTCACACAAAAACATGTGGCTCCCAAAGATCATAACAAATGGCAATCACACAACAACACTTGGATTAAAATATTAATTTACTTTATAGATCTTTTGTTTCCGGAGCGGTGGATCGGTTTCACCCGACGGGTTTTTCCGATGTCGGTTTATCAATCGGAGTTAGGGCTATGTGGATCCAGACGGGTAGGGTAGATATTATTTTTGGCGGGTTTGGGCTTACCTAAACCTAAAGGGCTAACAAGTCTATGGTGAATAGTAGACGGCTTTTATACTATAGTTATAATAAAATACAATGTAATTAATTAAAATTTTAATTTTTAATTTTAAACCACCAACATTTTACTTATTTACTCAACCATATATTTATAAAATAAGTTGTACACACAAATAAACGCTACTAACACCCTCGCCATTATACGTGGATAATTTAGTGTGTTATGAAAAAATAGTGTACCAAAACATATTTAAACTTTCTTAGCTTCAATTTTAGTTCCTTCAAATATGACGAGTTGCGATCAATATATACCTAATATTCTCTATAAATCTAATGAATCAATCCTAACCTTTATTTTTTCATCAGAATTTTAAAAAATCATTTTCCATCTATTTTTCGAAAATAAAATATCTTGCAAACGGTAAATCGTTATGCGACGAAAAATACAGCATAGTGACGAAATTTTTTTTATCATTCAGTAGACGGACAGTTCGATATACTTTCGATAATTTTTTTTTCGAGTTTTGTTTGGTGTTAAAATTTGCGTATGAAAAAATCACATGTGATTTGTATCTTAAGAATCACGTGTAATTTAACAAATCACACATGATTTCATAAAATCACATTTGATTTTGAAATAGCAAATCACATGTGATTTCTGCAGACGTAAATTTCAACACTTACAAAAAAATGTCGAAAAAAAAGTTCCTCGAAAGTATATATGGAAGTGCCCCTCTATAGATAGATGATTTAATTCTCGTCGTGAAGGTATGATTCTTTTCGTGTAATGATTAACGGTTTGGAGATATTTAATTTTAAAAAAGGTATGAAAGTTTGATTTAGTGTTGGGTGAAAGCTAAAATACGCAATATATTTTTTCAGATAAACAGAACTACGGAATGTACTCTGTAAACTGTCATTATCGCTAAAGTACATTCAAAAACATATTTAATCTAGCTAATATGACATGTTAGGTTAACATTTTACCACTCGATTAAAAGTTACACCTTTGGTCCCTAAACTGGACCAAATTTACGAATTTGATCCTATTTTGATAACGCTCGTTTCTTCCCCATTGAATTTATTTTTGAATTTATATTTATATATTAAAAAACTTAAAATTTTGTCATACTTTTTAACTGCTTTTTTAATCTGAAAAATATATTAAAAATCGAGATAAAATCTTTTATTAAATCTTTCAAAAAAAATTTCTTAAAATCTGGTGGAAAAAAAATTATTTTTTTATTTTTTTATTTTTTTAATTTGGATAAAACTTTTTAAAGATTTTTGAAAATAAATTTAATAGTCTGGAAATTTTTTTAAAAATTTATCAAAAATCTTTAAATTTTTAATTTATTTTTTAAAATAAATATAAATTTAAAAATCTGACAATTTTTTAAAAAGAAATAAAAATATGGAAAAACTCTTTTTTAGAATCTGAATAAAAAAAAAAATTCTAACTTTCTTAGAAAAATCTTTTAAAAATTCTGGATAAAATCTTTTTAAAATTTTTCTTAAAATTTGGAAAAAAAAAAAAAAAAACTTTTTTTTTTTTTTTAATAAAAATTTGGAAAAACTCATTTATAAATTTTTAAAATAAATTTTAAAAATCTGGGTATAATTTTAATTTTTTTTTAAATATGGAATTTTTTTATTTTTTTTCAAATATGGAAATAAATTCAAAAATATGACAGTTTTAAAAAATTGGAAAAAAACTGGAAAACTTTTTTTTCAAATCTGAATATAATTATTTTTTTCTAAGTTTTTAGAAAAATGCTTTAAAAAATTTGGATAGAATTTTTTATAATTTTTGAAAAATATTTTTTTAAATCTGGATAAAAACAATTTTTTTAAATCTGGATAGAATTTTTTAGAATTTGAAATAAAAATCTGGATGAAAAAAAAGTGACGAGCATTACCAAAATAGGACCAAATGCGTAACTAACGAGCGTTATCAAAATAGGATAAAATGCGCAAATTTGGTCAAGTTTGGGTACCAACAGTGTAACTTTTAATCATGTCGTAATCTGTTAACTTGCTAGTAACATGTCATATTAGCTAGATTGAATATGGTTTTTAATGTACTTTAGCGATAATGACAGTTTACAAAGTACATTGCGTAGTTCTATTTATTTGAAAAAATATATTGCGTATTTTTAACTTTCACATTTTAGTGTTTTGATCAAAAAATGAATGGTTTAAATTAGTTCATTAGATCTTTGGAGAATATTGAGTCTGCATTGAACTTTTATTCAAATACAACACAAAAGCAATTATTAAACACATCATACATAAAAATTTTAAAAATGTTTGACTAATCAACATTTGAATTAATAGCATTTTTAATAATTATTTTATTGATTTAATTGTTTCAAAAGAATGTGTAGGATAGTCGCACAAAAAAAAGTAAAACATAAGAGTATATACTCGAAAAATATTATTTATCAAAAATTATTATTAAATTGTATACATCACTACAAAACGCGAGTAACTTACTACGTTTTTTGAAACCCCACATCAATCTCACATTGGTTATGCGCAGAAATTTAACCCGCAACTTTTATTATAAGAAAATAGTCTTACATGAAAGACCCTATATCAAAACTCATAAATACTATGATATTTTTCTTTTTATACCCAAGTCCTTTAGTCTGGTGGTATGTGAGTTTTCTATCAACATAAAGGTTATGGGTTAAGTCTAGAGTCATTTGTGAGATAGGTGGTATAGGATATAAAAAAAATATCATTTTAGAAAAATATGTATATTTTTCTTTTTATCAACATAATAAACCTTTGTTCGCGTTGCAAAAGTCAATAAACCTTTAAATAATATCATATCACTAACGTTAACATGTATTAAATTTATATGATCAAAATCATAACTTTCTAATAACACACAATAATAAATCAAAACTAAGTTTTATATGGATAAAATAAAAGTCAAAAGCTATTTGCTTTTTGAATCTTCCATTACACAAATGTTAAACAGTGTGTTTAACAAAACACCTATACTAAGATATCTTATTGCGAGTAACATTCAAAGATATCACATCCTTTGTCAATTGTTATGCATATTCTTTTATGAGTTGGAAGTCAAAAAAGCGTTTGGTTATGAGATAGCAAATGAGGTTGCCACTCCCAACTTTTCTACAAATTTAACCCTTTTTGTCATGCATATTTTGTTTTACCTCTACTAATATTGTAAATTTGCTTTTTAAGGTGGAGTCTTTCAAGTTATAAGAGCAGGAGGTGTGGTTTACTCACCACCTCGCCACAGTGACGTGGCTTGCTCGCCACGGCGAGCCACCACACCAGCCCAACTCGCCGGATCTCGCCAAATCCCACCTCCTCGCCCAGACGGCGAAGCAAATTAACTGACAGTGGGGCCCAAGTTTGTATCAAACGTTTTACAATTTTAAGTTTTCTTGCTTTTATTTTTTTCGATTTAACTGTGTGTGAATATTGTGTGTGCAGGTTTGTAGATGAAGAAGATGGTATGTTGTGTTTTTATTTATTTATTTATTTTTATTTTTTTTTAATAGTAAAATTGGGCTTGAAAGTAACCAACAAAAGCTGCCCAAAATGTTATTTATATTATGTGGGCTTGAAAGTGGGCTTGAGAGTGACTAACAAAAGCTGCCCAAATAAGGTAAGTTAAGTTTTTTTTTTTTTTTTTTTTTTTTTTTTACTTTTTTTTTTTTTTATAAAAAAAAATGTTATTTATAATTTTATTTGAATAAAATGATTTTAGTTTATTTGGAAAATTAAAAAATAAAAAAAAGTGAAAGTGTGGAACTCAAATGAGTAAGTTGTGGTTAGTTGTGATAAGAGCAATCGGTGTCGATCTCGCCGTCCTTCGCCATGCTGACCTGGACCACTCACCTTCCCTCGCCGTGACACCGCCTAGTCTCGCCGTCCCTCGTCGTGGAGCAGCTCCTCGTCTGCACGGCGAGGCTTCCTTCTGATAAATCTGGTCCCACATTTAATTCAAATGATAAAAGATAAATGTTTATCACCAAATTTAGAATAAAGCTTAAGAAGTAAAGATTCACTCGATTGAATTTTTTAACAGGGAGTCAAGGATTGTGATATTTTTATGGTGGCTTAAAATGAGAGGTAGGTGAAAGAAGATAAAATAGATTTTAATTATGTGGTACAGGACAGTTTAGTGTTTTTTTTTTTTTTTTTTTCTAAACAAAATTTGACTATTTACTATTAGTAAAATTAAGATATTTTTTTAATTAATATATAAAAGTATTTTTATTTTTATAAAATGAATTTAGTTTATTTGGATATTTGAATAAAAAAAATAAAAATAGATAGTAGTGGGACTCAAATGAGTAAGTTGTGGTATGTTATGGGAAGGGGGTTGTAAAGGGAGGTATGTCATGGTGACGTGGCACCCCGTGAGACCCGAATGAGGAGTTTTGCTTGCCCATGACACCTATTGCTCTTAGACTGGATGGCAAGGGAGTGAGTCCCTCACCATTATCCTAACTTCACCACTATCCCTCCTTGCCTCCCACCAATTTTCATGCGTGAGACACGAATACCAAGCAACATAATGGTGAAGAGTTCACCACTATCCAGTTAAGGTTTTATTATTTTTTATTTTGAGTGTGAGTGCGTGTGGGGTATTTAGTGGGGTATATTTGTATAAAGTGGGTATTTTAATGAAAGGTGAAGATGTGTTTGCCTTGACGAGTAAATGGTGAAGTGAGGTGAAGGGAAGTGAGATGAGAGAGAAAGCTGACGTGGCGCTGAGGTGTATGGTGAAAAATGGGTAACCTTGCCAACCAGCCTTAGGCTATGTGTAATGGTAAATGGTGTATATGGGGGCAAAATTTGACACGTGTCAGCCCAGTCAGCAAAGGGCTTGAATTGTTTAGGTGTGTAATGGTGGGTGGGGCAAATTTTGACACGTGGTACTTTTTTTTTTTTTTTTTTTTTTTTTTTTTTTTTTTTTTTTTTTTTTTTTTAAATAGCTTTACAAAGTTATCTCTCATTTGTTATCTCTAATCTCACACATCCGCCCCACACCTCTTTCTTCTCTCTCAACTGAAAAACCAGTCAAACATATCCAACACAACTCAACCCATCCACCTCTATCTAATCGAATCAATATCCACCTTTTCTTACTTAATTCGTTTCCTCTATTGGAAACACAAACACAAATCGAAAACACCCTTTATGAATCGAACCAAATAACCTTTGTATCTTCTTTGGTTAACACGAAGCATATAAGGGTCACAAGCTTCAGGATCTTGTTCTTTGTATTTTGTATTTTGGGATCAACTGAAAATAAACATCTCCGGCGACAATTCCGACCAAACCAACCGGAAAATCAAGAAACCCAATTCATAGATCGAAACAAACCAACGACTAGATTTCTTGGTAAAAGGGAGGGGCACGGCGCGATCTGGGTCACGCCTTTCGGATTTTTTGGGGCTTTAGCGCCCCTATGTAATGGTTGAGGGCGTGAAAAGGGCGCGAATGGGGCAAAAATGGGGTGCTTAGCGCCCCATTACACATAGCCTAAGAGGGTTGTAAAAGGGGGTTTGTCACGGTGATGTGGGACCCAATCCTCACCTTACCCGGTGCCCTAAGTTGTAGGTCAAAAAGAACAGCAAGTGATGGGACTGATTTATTTAAATGTAGCGCAAAACATGAGTTATAGCATAAAAGGAATGTAAAAAAAGGACATTGTCATTATAGACCATTATAAAATAGTTTAGTTTAGAATTACGTTATCGTATTTTGTTACATTTACAGGTTGGCATATATAATGGTTGTTTGGATTTATTGATCAAGTTGTGTTGGTTAAATGTTGCATCAAGATGGTTTCTTAGGCTACAGGAATGGTCAATCCTTCTCATTTTATATATCACGTTTGCTTTTTCTCTCTGGCAACCTCCAGTCGATTGATTGGCACAGTAAGGGCGACCTTCATTGTTGTTGTTGTTGTTATTATAGGGTGGAACAAATGGACGATTTATAAAAAATGGATTGTGAGTTTGTTGTTGTGGAGGTACTTGCGAATGATAATCAGAACTAGCGGGTTGAAAATTCACGTTTGGTGATACACCGGTTAACCGGAAATTCGGATCCGGTGTTAATTGCGGAACGTTTTGTTGCAATCGGGATTTTCGGCCTTTTGTTGGTGGTGTTTTTTTAGACATTTTTGAATGAGAGAATTGTTTGAATTTTGGATTAAATTGTGGTTTATGTAGTATTATTTATAATTAATTTTTTAAGTTTAAAAGATTTTTTTTTTCAAAGCGTTACCAAACGGTAACATTAATTTTTATTTATTTATTTATTTTATTGAAACAAACAAAATAAAAACACAACTTTCACTCAAACGATTGAGGTCGTTTGGACGACCCACATAAAAAAAATGGTAAAGACCATAAAATAACAACTTACTTTCTCCATTTTACCGAGAATAAACACGTACTTTTTTATCAACATTTAAGCCAACGAAACTTGCAAATATTGTTCCGATATCAACAAAAAGTTATATTTTATTTGCACCATTCGTCCCTGAGCTAACGGCCGTTAGTTATTATGTGACAACGTTAGTCCATTTAGCCAACGATTATTTGCAACGTTAGTCCTTTATACATTTTTGTCCGTTTTTAGTCGTTTTCATCCGTTCTTCTTACGTTTTCATACGGTTTTGTCCATTTTTTTTACGTTTTCGTCCGTTTTTCTTACGTTTCATACGGTTTTGTCATTTTTTTTAATGTTTTCGTCTGTTTTTCTTACGTTTCATACGGTTTTGTCCATTTTTTTTACGTTTTCGTCCGTTTTTCTTACGTTTCATACGGTTTTGTCCGTTTTTATCCGTTTTCGCCCGTTTTTCTTACGTTTCATACGTTTTTGTCCATTTTTCATCCGTTTTTATCGTTTTTGTCCAATTTTCTTAACTATACCCATCATCTTCTTCCAGCGTTTCTTACCCACCATTTTGTCAGATCTCCTCAACATATTCGTTTATTAAGTACGAAAAAAAATTAAAAAATTAAAATAAATTTAAAAAGAAATTAAAAAAATAAAAATTTTAAAAAATTTTAAAAACTAAAAAAAATTAAAAAATTAAAAAAAAAATTATGAAATTTTTTTTCGGAAAAATTAAAAAAAAAAATTTCTGAAATTTTTTAATTTTTTTTCAAAAATTTCCGGAATTTTTTTTTTTAATTTTTCCGAAAAAAAAAAATATTTTCAAAAAAAAATTTCGGAATTTTTTTTTAATTTTTAAAATTTTTTAATTTTTTTTTATTTTTTTTAGTTTTTAAAATTTTTTAAAATTTTTATTTTTTTAATTTCTTTTTAAATTTATTTTAATTTTTTAATTTTTTTTTTAATTTTTTAATTTGTTTTTAATTTTTTAATTTTTTTTCGTACTTAAGAAAAACATCCGAAAACGAATAAAAACATACAAAACCGTAAGAAAATTGGACAAAAACAATAAAAACGGATGAAAAATGGACAAAAACGTATGAAACGTAAGAAAAACGGGCGAAAACGGAAAAAAACGGACGAAAACGTATGATAAATTTAAAAAGAAATTAAAAAAATAAAAATTTTAAAAAATTTTAAAAACTAAAAAAAATTAAAAAATTAAAAAAAAATTATGAAATTTTTTTTCGGAAAAATTAAAAAAAAAATTTCTGAAATTTTTTAATTTTTTTTCGAAAATTTCCGGAATTTTTTTTTTTAATTTTTCCGAAAAAAAAAATATTCTCCGAAAAAAAAATATTTTCAAAAAAAAAATTTCGGATTTTTTTTTTAATTTTTAAAAATTTTTAATTTTTTTTAGTTTTTAAAATTCTTATTTTTTTAATTTCTTTTTAAATTTATTTTAATTTTTTAATTTTTTTTTTAATTTTTTAATTTGTTTTTAATTTTTTAATTTTTTTTCGTACTTAAGAAAAACATCCGAAAACGAATAAAAACAGACAAAACCGTAAGAAAATTGGACAAAAACGATAAAAACGGATGAAAAATGGACAAAAACGTATGAAACGTAAGAAAAACGGGCGAAAACGGATAAAAACGGACGAAAACGTAAAAAAAAGGGACAAAACCGTATGAAACGTAAGAAAAACAGACGAAAACGTAAAAAAAAAAGGACAAAACCGTATGAAACGTAAGAAAAACGGACGAAAACGTAAAAAAAATGGACAAAACCGTATGAAAACGTAAGAAGAACGGATGAAAACGACTAAAAACGGACAAAAATGTATAAAGGACTAACGTTGCAAATAATCGTTGGCTAAATGGACTAACGTTGTCACATAATAACTAACGGAACTAACGGCCGTTAGCTCAGGGACGAATGGTGCAAATAAAATATAACTTTTTGTTGATATCGGAACAATATTTGCAAGTTTCGTTGGCTTAAATGTTGATAAAAAAGTACGTGTTTATTCTCGGTAAAATGGAGAAAGTAAGTTGTTATTTTATGGTCTTTACCCTAAAAAAAAATGGCCAATGGATCGAGTGGGGATTGGATGCCACAGAAGCGGCGATCGAGTGAGATTGACAAATGGATCGATCGCTTGATGCTTACTGTGTGTAGCCTTAGTTCTTTCAAATTTGTTGAAAATTTTTGTAGTCAACATTTTATTGTGTTGATAACATTGTATCAAGTTAGTTGCATCATTGTTAAAGCTCACGGTAATGAAGGGAAACTTTCTTTATCAAAGAGGCTTATTGGAACCTTTTTAACTTTCAGGTGACAGTTTCGTGTTTTTATCAAAGAGACAAACATTATGTTTGTGTGTATCAAATCGACAATTTCCGTTCTTATTAATCAATTCTGCATGTAACTTAATTATTTCTTTTTACCGCACGTGAGCACGGGTTATGAACTAGTTACTAGTATTCTAGTAATATATATTACTCCGTATTTCATAGCCGACTTCTTCATAAACTAGCGTTGATAATAACAGAATTCTGATACGAATATCAACATACAAGATAATCACATGCCTTAGATTTGAGGCCAAATAAGTTATTAAAAAAAAAAACACACTAAACAATGGTTAATGCATGGCATTAACACTGAAGACTAATTCCATTAAGTTGTTCTCTTCTTCTTTAGTGAATTAGAAAAACTTCCTCTATCCTTACTTCTTTTCTTATCACTCTTGTCTTTTGGCTTCCCATATTTTTCTGCCTCGGTTTTACTAGACTTAACACTAATAATACCACCAGAGGGTAGCTTTCCACTGCCATTTTGCAAAGCACTCTCAAAATCTACATCCTTGTGACCTTGTCAGCAATGGCGTATTTCTGAAGAAAGTTCAGATTCAATAAGCCATCACTTGTTGCTTTATAATCATCCTAAAATATGATCACAAGGCAAAAATAAAAAATAAAAAATGTTAGTTCAATGACCAGACAGTAATACATAAAACAGGTTATATGAAAACGTGTTGAAAGCTGCCCAAAGTGTATTTAAAGTATAAAACCAATTAAATCATTTTCCTTGAATGATATATTTTTTATGAGATAGTATAAGAAAACGTGTTGAAACTTGAAAGTCGCCCAAAGTTTATTTATAATCTATTTCTAATGAAATATTCGTTACATCACACAAACCTTGACTTTCTTAGCAGCTTCATCAATATCTTCATCCACTGAAACTGTATGAGGCCGCAAGAACATCTGTCGAAATGGATAGACAATCGTAAAGCACTATCTACTAAATTCAGCTTCAAGCCTTCAACATACGGAAATTGAACAAAAAGAATGTTATGAAGAATGAAACTTGTTACTTACTTTTTTTTCTGGAGGCAGAGTTGCCTTAAACTGTTTTGTAGATACTGAATCCAAATATTTATAGAACTTCTTTATGGCTTTCCTGAACATGGACAATATAGTTTGTCTATCCAGATCCATAACTTCCTATGAAATATAAACATATGGTTAAAATGAATTAAGTTGGTATGATGAGATTAAATGATTAATAAAGAAGTTGAGGCACACCACGGCATAAGAATCATCTTGGTTCTGCTAGCCCATGATAAGTAACACGGACGCCTGAAGAGGTGATAATGTAACGGGAAGCTTTTCTTGGAAGTACATGTATGCGAGTGGCAGTTTGAGATCAGAAATCTGTCAAAAGTAAAAAGTAAATCAGATGCATATATATTATATAAATACTGAAAAATATTATAATTAATCTTCTTACCAGATAGTGATGACCCGACCGATTCAAGTAGGCTTGTAGCTTTTTCATAGTGCTTGGAGATTTAACTATATCATCATATATACCATGCGAAATGGCTGTTGACGAAGACTCTTCTACATCTGTGAAATCAAGTTTTGGATCCAAAATACTAGTACTACAAAAGCAAAAAGAGTAGCCAGATATGTGTATATTTAATAGACCATCACATAAAAATTCCTTATATATAGCTAATAAGATATCGAACACATGCCTCATTGCAAGCTCGTATTCCATTGTATTAAATTTTGGAGAGCACAAAAGCCTTGAAAAACCTGTCCTGAAAGCTAAGAAATGACAAACAGAAGGGGGAAAAAATCAATAGTCAACCTCAAAAAAATCCTACATTAACACATAAGAGCTCAGTACCACAGGTTGCCGATTGAGACCCAATAATTATTATAAACGGATCAATTTGGGCTTTGTTGGCTAGACCATGTAGTTTAGCAATTAAGGGAGCGGAAAAGATAATCGAGCAGAGTGTTTTCAGCGAATACAACAACCTCCTGTTACTTTGTTCAATTCTTGTTTTTTTTAATTACTATTGTAATAAGATTAATTTTTATTGAAATGACATATAAAGTGTTCATCTCATACTGCCCATCTTGCAGAACACCTTGTTTAATAGAAATTTATGCAAACCTCGATAGTAAGGATCAAAAAATCCTAATTCATCTGAATTGTCGTTAACTTGGATATCATCAGTGTACAGCGGTTTCAGCATCATACACGTATGCTCTCCAGTCACAGTATTCTGACAACAAAGTATAAATATTAGTTATCAGGTTTATTATGCCTCCTACCAAAAAAAAAGAACAAATAGTATAGTAGGTGACTCAACTGGAACTTCACATAGGTAAAATGGAGCAAACTTATGTTTCCTCCAGAACCGAAATAAATCAAAAGTAAGCCCAAAAGAGACACCCAAGTAGTGGAGCTTCTCAGGTGGTCTTTCACCAAGATGCACTAGCAGAGGTGGAAGGTCTGACCTTGCCTTAATATTTTCTTTTAGCAACGACACCTGCATGAATACATAAAATGCTTTTGTCAGGAAACAGTAATGTAACAAAACCCTTAATTACTAACAGTATATAAAGATGATACTTTCTCAGCAGCTTCGGTAACTTTGAGATGTGGAGAAGCTTCCAGATCATCCTTCTCGACATCTACTTCAGATATGGGACTGATTTGACAGTCAAAGTACCTACACAAGCAATTATAATGCATAATTTTTTTGTTTGTAACGCCTTCATTTGAGACTTTATTTAACACAAGATAAATATAGTACCTTGCTAGCAATTCTATGGCAGCTGACCCATACCGAAACTGCAATTTAAACGAGTCATTAGCTGTTTACTTACACTTGGCAAATTTTTATATTGAAGATAATATGCTGTCTGAGCATAAATAAGAGTAAAGATACAAGATACATTTAATGCAGATGGATGTGTGGCAATGCGGACAATTCTAGCACCAGAGAGACTTGGGAAGTCTTCATCTTGGAATTGTTCATAGAATTTCCATGGAATTTGATCTCCGGAAGGCTGATGACCAGCTTGTAAACTTCTCATTACAGATGCCTTTGAAATCTTTCCTTCTAGACAGACCTGTACAGCAACAATCAATAAAATATGAAACTAGAACAGCTACTGACATTTACTCATTGCTTCGAGATGAAAAAAAAAAAAAAATAGGCTCAAACCTGGATAACACAAAGTATATCTTGTTCGAATTTGGCCCTGTTATGCGAATCGTACTTACTCGGTATCTATGATGAACAATTGTTGAGTATGCACATATTGATGTGCAGGGACTCGGAACAGAGGGTGGGAAACTTTGATCGATAATATGCACACAATACTAATATTATTTCCACACAAATAAATGATACATGATTGGGTTATTTATACATGATGAAAGGGTATGATACCCCTTCATGAACCAACACAATGGTTCAATCATAACTACCTATAACTACCTTATAACTAACTTAATAACTAACAATAACCGACACTAACTAACTTTATATACTAAAGTACCCTTAACTTTGCTTCTATAACATTATTGGTCCAACATTCACCCCCCTAATGTTATAGACGGCAAAGAGTTTTCTTCTCTTGTTCCTTGCTTTCTTCAAAACATAGTTTTGATTCTTGGTGTTGATTTCTTCATGGCTTTTCGGTTTCAAGTTGAACCAAATTTCAGCAGGGTTAGTGCCGCCATCTTGGTTTCAATTTTCGGCCTGACTTCTCATGATTTCTCAATTGATCACGATTTAAGCGGGTTAACGCCGTCATGGTGCGGTTAGCACAACCGAAAACTGAAACAATCTTGTTCGCCCTTTGATTTATAGTCACCGATTCTACTTTCGTTTTTCTTATTGAATTCTGATTGCCTTGTAAAACCTTCCTATCTTTCATGTTCGATTGCCCTTTAAACGTTCGGTGGATGATCCTCCTGATCATCGGACTTGCTCTTGCAATAACATGATCTCTTTTCTGATTCTGGTTTTAAACTTTCTGATTCTGCGTACTTCTTGCTTTAAAGGCGATGAATTCTGGACTGCTTCTGATTGATCTCGCAAAACAGGGATTTTTTTTTGGTCACAGGTTTCTTTCTTCTTCTTCCAGGATCTCTTAACCGTGCGCTCTGATACCATGTTCGAATCTGGCCCTGTTATGCGAATCGTACTTACTCGGTATCTATGATGAACAATTGTTGAGTATGCACATATTGATGTGCAAGGACTCGGAACAGAGGGTGGGAAACTTTGATCGATAATATGCACACAATACTAATATTATTTCCACACTAACAAATGATACATGATTGGGTTATTTATACATGATGAAAGGGTATGATACCCCTTCATGAACCAACAATGGTTCAATCATAACTACCTATAACTACCTTATAACTAACAATAACTAACTATAACCGACACTAACTAACTTTATATACAAAAGTACCCTTAACTTTGCTTCTATAACATTATTGGTCCAACATATCAGGGAGCTGATTCTTTGACTCATCGACAGGACCTGCACTCTTAAGTTGTTAAAATATAATGAGGAGGGAATATGGATAGACCATTTGAGTTATTAACAATGCAACGCTATTGCATTATAGCAAAAAACAACACACCAACACTGTGACTAACTTAATGGGGCTTAGGGGTGTTTCTTTTATCTTCTAGACTAAGAGGTTTATAAATATATGTGGGGTCCATGTCTATTAGAGGCACTTAGATGTGAGATTTATAAGAGGTTTATAAACTTAGTGGGGAGGGGTTGATATTTCTTGCCTTGGGGATAAAAGAAAACAAAAACCTGCTAAGCTCAAGTTTATCCCTGTAACACCATAGAACATTAGAATTTTTAGGTCTGGACTTATCATCATCGACTGATTCCATACGAAGCATGTAGTGTAGGCTCACAATCTGCTCTCATTTATTATTTATTAAAGTATATAATCAACATCATGAATAATAACAACAACAATTATCTGTTTATGTCGACTAACCTGGTCGCGAGACTTGTAAATAACAATAATTGACTTGTAACAATAATTGACTTGTAATCTAGAACCTAAAAGGTGATATTTCCACTTATTGATTACTACTGTGTTAAAGAAGTATGTCAAACAGAAAACATGACCCGTACCATGACCATGGTGTAGAGACTAGTGAGTGAAGACAAAGAACGAATCAACATTATAATCAATCCACCACCCTGCAGAGTTTCTATAGTTCTTGCTAAAAGATTGGGTGTCAACGCTTGAAAATCCTGAAATAACAAATAACCAAAACATTTATTACAAGCCCTACAACAACATTAGAGGTTGACCAACGATAAAGATCATCATCTATATATATATATATATATATATATATATATATATATATATATATATATATATATATATATATATATATATATACCTGTAATATACACATGCCATAGGTATTTCCAAAAAATTTCTCTGAATCCTTGTACTTGCAATACGTAATCTTAGTAGTTTGAAGGAAAAGTGAGAATTTGTCCAACTTGTCAGGATCTTCAACTCTTCCCTGCTTAATCCTTTTCATCTGTTTAGCTTGTTTTGTCTTATGACTGCGTTAATCAACAAATAATAATAATAATAATTAGACACCATGTTATAAAAACATTGCAGACATATATATTATTTTTGCAGTAAAATATGATTCTTTTTTCTTGTCTTATTTTAAAACTGTGTAAGAGGGTGTTCGATCGGGATTGCTGTTTTTTCATGATTCTGAGTGTTCATATGCTGACTAAATTTATACAAGCCAAAACCATATAAGAAAACGAAACACTAGACTTTTTTATTATGTATATATTTACAACAATTCATCTTACATAAAAAAAAAAAGAAAACAAAACCTGCTAAGCTCAAGTTTATCCCTGTAACACCATAGAACATTAGAATTTTTAGGTCTAGACTTATCATCATCGACTGATTCCATACGAAGCATGTAGTGTAGGCTCACAATCTGCTCTCATTTATTATTTATAAAAGTATATATAATCAACATCATGCATGAATAATAACAACAACAATTATGCATGTGTTTATATCGACTAACCTGGTCGCGAGACTTGTCACCGACAATAACAAAAAACGAACGGTGTCTGGTTTCGACTCCGTTTCGAATTAGCCTTCTCACTCGTTCATCCACCTTCTTTCTGATATGTACCAAAAGGATATGACTATTCCAGGACTCAAAAGAATCGAAGAAAGCCTATTTCAACATACAGGAATTCAAGAAGATATGAATAGAACTCGAATATGAAGAAAGTGATTGTTATTAGAATGATGAGTTGTTACAGATAGGAAGAGAGTATTGTACAATTGATAGATGATAAAATGTAAATGACAAGCTATGTATTTATACAGATGAATTGTGAAATGAAAATAGCGGGTAAAGTGGTTGTTTGGTTGTTTGTTGATTTTCCTTCTTTTGACTACTTTGACTTTCCAATTCTGACTTGTGATCATATCAATGCCCACTCCTTAAAATGTTGCTTGACCACAAGCAACTTAAGCATTCAAATCAAAATCAAGGAATCTTGCAGCAATGTCATCATATAATTCCCAAGTAGCATCCTCTGGGCTTTCATTGATCCACTGAATTAGAGCATAAACTGCTGCCACATTCCCCTTTTTAGCCATTCTCCTGTCCAAAACAGCATATGGTGCCATAGCTATGACCCCACTTGAATCAAATTGTGGAAGCTTAGCAGGTTCATGTGGAATGTCACCTTTGAACTTCTTAAGTTGGGACACATGGAAAACTGAGTGAATTTGAGAACCACTTGGCAACTCCAATTTATAAGCTACTTGTCCAATCTTTGCCATAATTCTGAAGGGACCATAATACTTTGGTGCTAGCTTGTGATGCTTGTATTTTCTGAGTGTTGATTGACTGTATGGTTGGAGCTTTAGCAGGACCCAATCATCAACATCAAACACCCTCTCAGTTCTGTGCCTATCTGTCATTGCCTTCATCCTATCTTGTGCCCTCTGCAAATGAAACTTCAATAACTTGACTGCAGCTTCCCTTGCAATTAAGGACCTATCCATTGTATGATTAGCACTATCACCAGCAGTATATGAAATGTGAGCAGGAGGAGCTTGACCATAAAGAACTTGGTAGGGAGTAGTATTGATGGCAGTATGAAAGGAGGTGTTGTACCAATACTCTGCAAGTGGAATCCACTGAGCCCACTCCTTAGGATTGTCCCCACACATACACCTTAGGTAGCACTCAACACATCTGTTTACCACCTCAGTCTGCCCATCTGATTGTGGGTGGTAGGCTGAGCTCATGTGTAAGTTGACCTTCAAAAGCTTGAATAACTCAGACCAAAACCTACTCAGAAAAATTGTGTCTCTATCACTGATTATCACCTTGGGTAGACCATGTAGCTTGTAAACATTGTCTAAGAAGGCTTGTGCCACAGTGACTGCAGTATAGGGGTGAGTAAGAGGAATGAAATGACTATACTTACTCAACCTATCTACTACCACCATTAGGACTGTTTTACCTTTTGACATTGGCAACCCATCCACAAAATCCATGGAAATAATGGTCCATACTTGCTCAGGGATGGGTAAGGGTTGCAATAAACCTAGGTAAGGGACCAATTCTGGCTTAAATCTTTGGCACACACTGTAATTTCTCACCCAGTCTTTGACTTCCTTCCTCATCTTGCTCTAGTAAACTTGTGCACCCATTCTCTTTAAGGTAGCATGCATACCAGAATGTCCTCCTTGTGAGCCAGCATGAAAGAAGTGGAACAATTCTTGCCTCAATTGTTTGTCATCAGCTACTACTAACTTTCCCTTTCTTAATAGCTTCTGTGCAGACCAATCATAATCCTTAACTGAGTGTGGATCTTGCTGCAACTTAAGGATAATGGACTGTAAATTGTCATCAGTAGCCCACCCATTCACAATCTTTTGGTACTCATCAGCAGATAAGCTAGTCACATTCATTTGCAAAACTTCTCCAGTGTTTGGCACTCTGGATAAAGCATCTGCTGCAACATTTTCAGGCCCCTTTTTATACATAATTTCATAGTCATAACCCATGAGTTTAGGAAGCCATTTCAGTTGGGTTGGTGTAGTAAATCTTTGCTCTATAAGGTATTTCAAACTCAAGTGATCAGTTTTAATGATGAAGTGTTTGTCCATTAGATATCCCCTCCATCTCTCCAATGCTTGTATGACTGCCAAAAATTCTTTCTCATAGGTGGATAAAGAATGGTGTTTAGAAGATAAGGCCTTACTCATGAATGCAATTGGGTGACCCTTCTGCAACAGAACAACTCCTATACCCACTCCTGAGGCATCAGTCTCAATCACAAAGGTCTCATTGAAGTCTGGCATCTGCAGCACTGGAGCATGCATCATTGCTTGTTTTAGTGCTTCAAAAGCCACTTGAGCAGATTCTCCCCATTTGAAATTATTTTTCTTCAATAATGCAGTCAAAGGCTGACTAATGATAGCATAATCTCTAATAAATCTCCTGTAATAACCTGTTAAACCCAAAAATCCTCTCAACTGCTTCAAGGTCTTTGGTACAGGCCACTGTTTCATTGCTTCCACTTTAGCAGGATCAGTTGCCACACCTCTGTCAGTGATAATATGTCCCAAATACTCCACATGTGTAGCCCCAAAGATACATTTGCTTTGTTTGGCATACAACTGGTGTTCTCTCATGGTTTGCAGCACTATCCTCAGGTGTGTTGTATGAGCCTCAATGGATGGACTGTAAACCAGGATGTCATCAAAGAAAACCAGTATAAACTTCCTCAAAAAGGGTCTAAAAACATCATTCATAAGGGCTTGAAATGTAGAAGGGGCATTAGTGAGTCCAAAGGGCATAACTAGGAATTCATAATGCCCCTCATGTGTTTTAAAAGCAGTCTTACATATGTCATCCTCATACATTCTGATTTGATGGTAGCCAGACCTCAAATCTAGTTTGGAGTAGATCACAGACCCATGTAGTTCATCAATGAGCTCTTCAATGAGTGGGATTGGAAATTTATCCTTGATGGTGTGTTTGTTTAACTGCCTGTAATCAATGCACATACGCCAACTACCATCCTTCTTTTTAACCATAACAATGGGTGATGCAAATGAACTTTGACTATGCCTTATAATCCCAGATTCCAATAGCTCCTTGACCATCAATTCTATGGCATCCTTTTGTGTTAGAGGGTGTCTATATGGCCTAATATTGACAGGTTGAGTGCCTTCTTTGAGAGGTATTTTGTGGTCATGTGTTCTGTGTGGTGGCAAGGTAGTAGGAACAGCAAACACATCTGCATATTCTAATAACATAGGTTCCCAAACACTCCCCATAGTTCCATTATCTTTTGTCTGTTCCTCTGAGACTGTCACCATGTTCACCATAGCAGATGGATAAACACACAGAGACATTGCATTGCACTGAACTCTTGCATTTTGTTTACCATTCATCCATTAGACAATTGCCTTGGTGGTACCTCTCAATGTCATTTGCTTGCCTCTATAATTGAAACTCATTCTCAGGTTCTTAAAGTTACAACAGATATCACCCAATGTAGATAACCATTGTATCCCAAGCACCATCTCACATCCCCCCAAAGGTAGTGATGTTTTATACTTTTATGAATTAAGCTACTATAATTAACCACTAATTACCTACTAGATCTAGAGAGAGAAAGCTAGAGAGAGAAAGAGAGATTGGAAGATGATCATCATAATATGGAAATGTTTAAGCATTCATCAACCAACCCCTTCCCTTGTAATGGGAGGGGTATTTATAGTTTTTTACATAAGGATGGGCTAGTAGCCTTAAGCAACATAATTAATTAACAAAATGACACAGCCCATGGGCCTTCTACATGGGCTGGGCCTAAAACAAATTTAAAGGCCTAAGCAACCTATTACATCATGATCAATACTTGAATAAATACAAAATGTGTTCCTAACAATCTCCCCCTAAGTATTGGTCATCAAGGTTGCTTGACGTCGTCTTTGCTTCTTTTGGCTTTGACATCTTCAAAATCTTTGTTCTTTGTTCTTGATAGTGATGTGATACGATATGGTAGTAATCTGCCGTTCTTCAACGATCTTTGCTTCTGAGGTCTTCATGTCTTCTCCACCATGCTCATATATCTTTTGATTATGGTTCTTCAACTTGTTCTTACTTCTTCAATCTTTAACTTTGAGAAAGGTTGTAGTACTTGAATCTTTAGACTTTTCTTTAACAATTCTGAACTTTTTGATATTTTTGAGTCTTTGTGAGAACTTCTCTTTGAGATATGAGCATGGTGAAGTCTTGGTGGAACTCCAGGTCTTCTCGATCCTCCGCAGCAGCAGCAGCGGCAGCACGAACCAACCGGCACTTACAGGCTCAGACTTCGAGATCGTCAATAGCATAGTGTGAAGACTTTCTCTAATCCTTGCCCAGGCCGTTCTGAATCGGATACCCCCGAAAGGGCTTACACGGACACACCGAAGTGCACCCACAATTCAGTGAGTCGCTGGAGATCACCCCACGACTGTAGACCGTTTTGGAGCAAAACACTAAGCGTAACCCACAAGGAGTTACCGAAGTGACCTGCTGTCAGAGTTGTTTGATGTTGCTCTGGCAGGATTTCCATTCAATCATTGATAATCACGATTGTGACTTTTCTCATGAATGTTCTCGGCAGATTGCTAAGATCTGCGAAGGACACTTTCTTAATTTTACATCTGCTGCCCATGATGTAGAACAGCAGAGTAATACTAAGTGTACCTAAGAGATCTTTTTATGAATCTCATGGCTCTAGACTCAATTAGTGCACATTTGTTTGGTCGTCGGAGGCGTGGAGCAGATTGCCTCCTTTTCAATATCAACATTCTAGTAATGAGAGGTCGATAGATTATGAAGGGTTCTCCATGTGAATGAAACAAATGTCTTTTGAGAGACACTTGAGTGGCTTAGAAGGTTTATTAGTGCGTCACTGGGTCCATGACGTCTTTAGTCTTCAATACCGGTGATGCTCATCAACCAGTAGATTATGAATTGAACCCGGTGTCTGCCCTAAGGTTGAATAAATGGAGGGCTATTTCTTTTCACCCTTTTCTTTGCTTTTCTTTTTAATTCTTCAACCCCTTCTTTCTCCGTTCATTCATTTTCTCCTTTTTATATCATACCTAGGACTTTCTAGTTCTAAACTATTGGTATTGTCCTTGGGTAGATCCCTCCGGCTCTGGCGGATCATATGACGGTTTTTCCTAACCTTAGTCACCTTATAACTCCATGACTATCCTAATGATGCCATAAAACCAAAACCATTGGAAATCTCTCAAAGTGTCGATAATTAGTAAAGACATTTTGTTGATACCTTGAGAGTTTGATGATTTTCGGAAAGACTCCCCCTTAACATGTGCGCATAAATAATAAATTTGAAATTTGCACATACCGGAAAGAGTTGGCACTTTTGAATTGATTGACTTTCAATGAACTTGATCGTTGCGAGACACGCTTACATCACCAGTTAAACTGGCTTGAAATTATTACCCGTCCAGATCAGATTCAAAGATTATCGCTCGAAATTGGCACATTCTACTCAGACATATCCGTTGCGAGACACGTTTACATCACCAGATAAACTTGGCTTGAAATTATTACCCGTCCAGGATATGTCCTTTCGACTACTGACTGTTGTTATCGTCAATTCGAGGGTCAATTCTTAAGTCTTATACTCATGAGATATCATCGTTGCTTCCACCATATTTTAATCACATTTTCATTCTCCCCCTCAAAAATAGCATAGTTATGTTGTTTTTGACAAACTTTTGATTAAAATATGCTCTTTTTGAGGTGTTTGTGGAAGAATGTCAAGAACGTTTGTAGATTTGGAACAAAGATTTTTTCAAATACTCCCCCTTAACAAGGGAGTACTTGTCCTTATGAGCAGAATGTTTGAAAAACTTTAGAAAACATTCTGGTTTTAATTCTGCTCATAAGTAAGAAGCTTTCGCTCCTTTTTCAGGATTGAGGCACTGAAGCATACCTCAGGGTCCTTTCTTTGGGGTCCGGGTTGTACACTGTTATGTGTGCACAAGCCGTAGTGATATGAGAAAGCAAAATGATGAAATGAAATGATGATCAAATGAGACAAATTGTACCAATCAAATTATGCAGGACGCCGGAAAGTGAGAATGTTTGGAATTTTGGCTCGTCCTCCCACGTAACTCTCCAATCTTCTCATTTGTGTTCGAAACTTGAGCTTTTTGTCAATTCTCTTGATGAACTTAGTTGCTTGCTTTGCGTCATTTCTGCTCCAATTCATAACCCGTAGAAATCCCGACTTTGAACCCTGGTAATGATTATCCAGAATCTTTTCAAGTTCAGACTTGACCGTTTCCAACGTCTCATCACCAAATTTTCTGAGGTCTTCAAATCCCATGAATTGTGATATTTGGTTATTACGGACGTAAACCAATCCAAACGGTCTATCCATGAAGGTATAAGGGTTCTTTTCATGAACTCCTGTCCGATTAATGTCTGGCTTGATGAGGTTAATCTGTTTTTGGTAGCTTTCTACCCCAAGCTGTACATCCTCAACTCGAGTTCTGATGACAATGCCGCGGATGTATAAGAGAATGGAGTTGATAACATCATACTGAAGTCGTCCAGGAAGATGTTCAAGTTTTCCCTGGATTTTTAGTAGATACATGTCTTCGATGTCGTCGAGAGTCATATAGGGGTAGTCAGCTTCACAGAAAGAATACTCTTTGTCGTCTGACCTCCTGACGGTAATCTTTTTCAGAAAATTATACCCATACAGTGGTTCGGTTTCAACGCTGGTAATGGATAGAATCTTGTTGTTTGTGTTCCACACCACTTCGTCTGTTGTTACTTTCTTGGTGATCATGAATTTGTAGTACAATCTCCTCATATTAGGCCAGTGATGAACCCCTAACACAGCATCGTCATTGTATTTATGAACTTTATGACTCCAAAGATCATCAACTTTTTCTTCCAAACCTTCAATGGCATATAACGCTGCTGGATATTTGGAGAGTGAAGTTGCATATCGTACCTTAGGGTCCGTGCTTCCGCAGATGAGATAGACCAAGTCACGGTTGAAGAAGTACTCTTTTGGTAACTTTAGATTCTTTGGGTGACCAATGAGGGGTAATGGTTTGGAGTAATCATTGTAGTGTATTGGTACTTTTGGTTTATAGGCTTGTTCATCGGCGATGTTTTCTCCTAGAGCCCTTGCGACTTGCTCAATATTGTACTCAAACTCCATCTCAGTAGTCGTCACAGTCTTGAATTCTGTGAAACCTTTGCTACGAACTCGGATAATGTCAGATAAACCCAATTTCTGAGCTTTGATTGCTTTCTTTAGTCTCTTTGTAAAGTCTACAACTGATCCTTCAGCGGGTGTGTCATTATCCTCATCAGGATATGCATCAACCATATTTTCAAACCAATCGTACTTTGAAGCTCCTGGATCGACCCATTCTGGTAGTGGTACGTCCTTTTCCGTACCAGATGGAACCACAACTTCATGAACTCTTATTGGTACAATGGGTATTTCATTATCTGAACTGACATTATCGTGAGATTCTGTATCCTCAAATGGACCACTTCCAATAGGACTGAAGACCGGTTCACTTGATTGTTTAGCTTTTCCAGAAGAGTGTGCTGTGTGACCATGGCTTGTTGAAGACGAAGGTTTCCTCCTTTTCTTTCCTTGATTCCCTGGGTCATCCTGATGACGCTTTAATGTCTTGGTTTGTTTGCAGGGTTCATCTTGTTTCTCAGCTTGTTTCATTGAATTAAGTAACGCTTGTCTGAGTTCATCCTCAGCCGGTTTTTCGCGAATTTCTTCAAGTAGTTGTTCTCTGAGAGTGGATCCAGATGGTTGTGAAGGTAACGTTCTGATTGTGATTGGTATAGTCCGCATCAAGTTTGCCACAATCTCTTCCAGATTCTTCTTGGCATATTGGTTGAGCATGTCTGGTAATGTATCTTGAAGAGTCGTAAAAACTTTAGTTGGAACAAGACCAGCGACTTCCTTTTTCAGATCAAAGTTGTCACACTTCAGAATATGGTTGTCCATCTTCTCCTTAACTCTAGTAAGCTCTAGTCTTGTTTCTTGATGTTCCTTGTCACGGGCCTCTTGAGCACTCAATGCTTGCTTAAGTTTATTTTGAAGTTTACTTATGACATTTGATGATTGAGCCACTGATGATGTTGGTGGTGATTGAGGAATGGTTGTGTGTGGTTGAACATCTGGGTTATCTTGGTCATTTTGGTCATCTTGAGATTCATTATCATCATTTTCATCACTTTCATTGTTGTTGTCACTGTCATCTTTGTCATCCCTGTCACTTCCTTCATCTTCATCTTCATCATCCTTACTCTGTCTATCATCATCAGATTCTTCAACTTCAGAACCCGATGCGGTATGGTTATGTTCATCTGATTCTTCACCCTCTTCTTCTGAACTTTCAATCGGTGGAATGGGTGAAAATCTAACATCTGTTTGTTTGAGTGACTTTGTAACACCCCAACCCGACAAGGGTAAAGATGTCACGCAAATGGTTTCATATCAGATATAACAAAGCATACATTCAAAAGTAATACAAAGATTCTCAAAGGTTACAGAAGAAAATACTGAAATTACAAGGTTACAAAAGCGAATACAAATTCTAACAATGTAGTAACTTCCAATCGTCTCTAGGCCAAAATAATTATCAAGTCTTCTAAGTCCAAAAGTCTCTTCACTCATACCCATCTTCCAACTAACACCTGCCGCACACGAAAAGAAAACGTGCGGCTGAGCTTACAAAGCTCAGTGAACAGATACATAATACAAGCAAAGATAACGAAATAGAATATAGTGAAGTACAGGGAATGTCATAAGGTATAATCAAAGCAAAAGAGTAATAAAGGAAATATCGGATAGTCATCTACCACGAGCCCAGAACTCAAAGTCATAATCTCCACATCATCATCTCCAAGTCATAATCTCACAATCAGAGGGGATACCTCTCAGGCAACCAGATAATATGAGGGGTGTCCTCATGTATCATAATAGTGGAGTAGCTAGCTCCAGCTAAATGTGAAAGGCGTGTATTGCACACAAGCACCAGTCACCTCAAAGTCAATACTCAAAGTCATAGTTAAATCCACTAAACAAACAAATCTAGGATTGCAATCCATACGCCCCAAAACTCAAAGTCATCCCAAAATCATAGTAGCCATGGCAGATAATCATAAAAGGGACGGTGTGAGAAATCACTCCCCCACACGGGAGTCATGCCAGTGGTGCATCACGGACATGGCCAGGTTACCTTCCTGGCTAGGTAACATAAAATGGCTCGGGTATCAAACTAAGAGTCAGGTCTCAAGGTCATCACAAAAGATCATATATCAAAAGGTGCATCTCAAAGTCATATCACAAGGTCCATAGAAAAGGGTTCATATCGAATAGTTCATAATAGAGTGGTTCACCAAGGTCTTCCAAAGTTCATATCATAGTTTTAAAAACTAAGAGAATCATAATTAAAGTTCAAAGTCTGTATCAAAGGGTCCATCTTCAAAGTCTTTATTCAACAGATTTATTTTAGAAAGCTTAATCAAGGTATTTAATTAAAATGGTCTTTAACTTGATTTCATAAAGATAATCATTAAAATAGCCTTTGTAAAAGATAGTTCAAAACAATTAGTTTAAAAACCTTAGTTTAGTAAACCATTTCAAAATCTTAGTTTCTCACAAGGATAGTTCAGAACTTTAGAGCAACTTGGCAAAGGCGTAGGTCCGATGAACGAAGCTCAGATCATAATCAAGAGGAATATCAAAGGTTCACTCAAAGGGAACATAGCAATGGCTTGGGAAATCTTAACTGAATCATAACTCAAAATCAATGTATAGAATATAAGAACCCTTACTGAAAAAGGCAGAGTATCTGTACCTTATCCGATAGCAAAACAAACCAGAGGCAGATCACAAAACACCGGATTACTCCCGCTTCAGTGAATCTACATGAATTATAATTGTACTTATAAGTTTCATAGCTTTATGATTTCATAGTTTCTTAATCATAAGGTTTCATTTTAGTTTCTCTCTTTCTTAGGTAACTTTACACATTCAGTAACTTTAGTTATTATCATTCCTGATTATCAACTTATTAAAGATGACCATGTTAGTAGGTTAAGGTTCATAATGCCTTTTACATAAGTTCAAGGTTAAATATGACGAGTTTCCATAAGTTAGGGTTTTAATTGCAAATATCCCAAAGTTAAGGGTCTTGAATGAAAATATTGCAAGCTACTAATTTAAGTACATCATTTATTCAGAATCACATCTCCCGTCCTTTAAGTTTCATAATTTACACATCACACCCTTGATTTACCAAAATCACAAAATAAACCTTATAATTATACAAATTACACTTTAACCTTTATTATATTCATAATTACACAACTAACCCTCATATTTACTAAATTACAGATTATACTCTCAAATATAGGTGTGGCACGAATCAAACCCTCAATTTTCATAAAATTACACATTTAGTCCCTTTAGTTTTTAAATTAAACACAAAACACCTTTCAAAACCCTTTTTATAATTTTCATCAGGCTCTAACAGTTTTAGGCTTGAAAATGTTAGGTTTTCAATAAATCAAAAATCACATAAGAACTCAGAAATAAATTTCCCAAAAATTCCCAGAGATACTTTAATGTCTTAAGTATTTTATCTAATTTTTTTCATATTTTATTAAATAGCACAACTATGGATTAAAATTCACTTAATCTAACTTGTCCAGATTTCTGATAGATTTTACTATACGAAAAGTTATCAGTTAGAAACCCCTTTAGAAAAATTCATAAAAATCTATAAAAATTCCAGTAACTAATAAACATCCCAAATATTACCCAGCTCAAAGGAAACCTTCTAATTCGACACGGTTTGGAAACTAAAATTCAAAAACCCGGACTGATTTTCCAGACTCACAAATTCGATCAGACACATAATTTTCTAAAAATCAAAAAGTAACCTTCCAGGCCTCTAAAAATTACAAACTAAATTTTCCCAGGTAGCCATTTCATTGAACTTAGTTTTAGACTCTTAAAACACCAAAATATATGTCCACATCATTTACTTACAGCCGGTTAAAGTCGAACAATTTTCCAGGACAGCAGCAGTTTCCACAGATTCAAGCATAACTTAGGGTTTTCTCATTCTATTTCATTAGTTCTTGACACCAAACGATTTTAGGTGAGTCCATAACACATTTAGGTCAATTAAAACAGGTCTTAAACACATTCAAGTCGAATTATTCCATCATACCAATTGTCCGATTCATACATACATGATTTTTAGGGTTTGTTAATTTATGATTTCATGTGACATTTTATGTGGCTTATAATTCGGTTAAAAATACAAGAACATGAACAAGGATTGAGCAAGGTACGTGATACCATACCCTCGTAGATCACACGAAGAACACGGATAACGAGAGATCAAAAACACCACACGAACGGATTTCTTCTTCTTCTTTCTTTGGTTCGTACGACAGCAGCCACACAAGACAAGAACACATAACAAGGATCGATTAAGGTTTGTTTTTAATGGTTCGAATGGATTAATGATATCAAGAACATGATTACCTTATAAATGAGAATGACACAAGGATAAGATCAAGCCTTCCTTTTGGTTTTATTTGTGTCGACAGCAGCAACAAGAAAAGAGGCAGCAGAAACTTTTGTTTAGAGGGGATTAGGGTTTGTTTTTGTTTATTTTTTTGTGTGAGCCGTGAATATGAGATGGAGAGGGGGAGGGTTCACGTTTTTGTGAGGGTTTTTAGGGAGGAAAGAGAGCCAAAAATTTGGATGATTAAATGGTGATTAGTTCTTTCCAAAATTATGCACATTCATACTTATCTTCCAATTAACAATATTGTGTACATAAATTAATTTGATTTGGCCTATAGAGGCTTCTTAAGCGTGCCATAACTTTATTTATAAAGTTCTTGTGTTACTTCGTATTTTACTTTAGGATATATATTCATATGGTATGGTCTCGAATCATAACGTATCGTATAACTCAAATTTAAATTCATAGCATATTTTATAAGTTCTTAAAATTTTAAATCTGAGGGCATTTTTGTCATTTCGGATTGTTTAAATTTTCGGGTTTTACAACTCTTCCCCTCTAAAAAGAAATTTTCGTCCTCGAAAATTGAAGTCGCAAGGTTAAACAAGGTCGTAGCAAGTCGCAAAAGTTCATCACAACATTTTCATGCCCGAGGAGGTTCATCAAAAGGATCTTCAGACCAAATAGTTTCTCATGACTCAAATCAAAACAAGGTGGTTTCAAATTTCTCAGAAGGAGAAAGTAAGTTGATTTCTGATCAAAAGGTCCATGCAACATAAAATGGACGATAGGTGAATCTTCAGAAAGCTCATATGGAATACGAATAAGATTTCAAATCGAATTAATTGCACCAGCAGTAGGAAGTTCTAAAAGGAGTTCAAGACTTATAACTGAGGTCAACAGAATTCAAATCGAGAGTTCAACTCAATCAGATATCTAATGAACGAAAACAGAGTATACGGATAGATAGGATGAACCTAAAGTCTCACTATTCGCGGATAATCCAACGGAGTTCAAATTCTTAACCTCTTAGGTACTCCCCAAGATATCCTATGCCCACAACAAGTGCACGTTATATGATGTAAGTATTATCACGTTGGCCAGACGTCATAATATTGGCATCATATAGATATGCCCTCATGATGGTCATACTTTATCTCAAGTCGTAAATCAAACCACCTATCTTAATCCACCTAGTACTTCTACAGTCTCAGAGGTCAACAAAAACAATTGCCACAGTCAAGAGAGAAAACAAAACTATTCGCAAGAGTATCAAAATCCCATATTGTCCAGCAGAAGTGGGGAATGCCGTCACGAGCATCATACCTTCCACAATTCGCCAAAATCTCTCAAAATAAAGTCATCACCGAATCATACGAAAGATAAACACGAACTGAAATGCTTCTAGGGAACTTAATCATAAGAGGAACTCATTACCAGATAACGAAACTTAAGAGGGTCAACGGAAATGAAAGTTAGTCGCCAAACTTCTGCCTTCATAGAATCAATTCTTCCAAACATGAAAGGTCTGTTTCAAAACTCCGCTCATTCAACACATCCAATCTCTTCAAGTCCGGTAAATCTGTCCTCGTCTGTCTATCGATCAGGAAGTGAAACCACAATCGGGAACTGGTGTCTGGTTCGTCGAGCCTCCTGCATTTCTTCTTGGAATGTGATGGAGTGTTGTGGATCTCTGGCACGATCTTTCAGTCTCTCCATCATACAGTCTGTTTCCGCTCTCAATTCATCTTAGTACAACCAAGATGAATAGGGAAGTGAGACTGCATGTCTTCATCAGTTCCAGGTTCGCCGTCTTGACTAGACTTCTTCTTCTGCATCGCCAACACTTCTGTCTTGTAAGGAACGTCTTTTCTCTTCAGGGTAGCCACCGTTGTTGTCAATTCCAGGTCATGCAGTGAATTAATGCTTCTAGTTGTCTCAACAAGTATCCATCTCCCAGAATGCACAAATGATCGTCAAATTTCTATCAAGGTGCAAAAATATGATTTTCATGCTCTTCCTCGTTTCTGAACGTACTATTAAGTCATACAATGACCACTTGCCCAAGTACTCACGAGAAAACATTACTTATCAAATTCACAAAATCGTCAGAGCTTTAGCTAATACTATTAGCGTCACTAACCGTCATAGTAGTCGATTACGAATATGGGGGGTCGATTCCAGGAATAGACTCAATTCATCAGAAGGAAACTTCGCGCTCAGAATTTAAACAACCACATAATCGTTTCAGGGTGGAGGAATATTGGTTCCTAACAGTATTACGATTCAGCTTCCAGAACTCAATACATATCTCCTGTCATCATTCTTCTTTATCGCGAACAAAACTGAATTACGCCAAGAGAATGCACTTAAGTAAACTTTCCTTACACTCCGGTGGAAAACTTGGTGGTTCAATCAGAAATCGTGTTTCAGAAAATTCAGGGTTCCAAAAAGCGTTCAATACAAGGTTTATGCTCAGACGACTCAAAGTGCCAAATAGCTTCCAAGATAAGGTTCATTCATAGGTGTACGAAAGGGTTTCTAGGAAAACTTCATACCCGTTAAATTAACACAAGAGTCTCCAGAGTAATAGTGATAGCAAAGGTTTGACAATTGGTAATCGTAGTCGGAAGTTCAAAATTGTTGTAAACGCCCAAAGGCGAGACATAGAAAGGTAGTTGTCAATATTTGACTGATCATTCCACAATTTCCTTGTCAGAATAAAATCGAAGTTAACTATTCAAAGTAAGACGGTTCGCAAATCAAAGCTTTATCATTTAAAAGTGAGGGGGGAAAACATTCTTATACTCGTGGTTACATACCAAAAGGCTTCTTATAAGAACAGAGGTGGGTGAAACGAAATCAAATAGTGTCGGAAGATTCATATATACTTATTAAAAGAAAAGACATATAACAAAACATATACAGTACTTCATCGCCATGGAGGTTCTCCGAATGCCCGAATAGGCGTCAAAGTGATTAACAAAATGATCAGAGTGCAACGTGGGCCTTTATCAAGATGATTAATGGAAGAAATCTGAAGATAAGGATCCAAACAGTGTCGGGCAATTATTATGAAATTTCTCAATGCCTTCCAAATTTAATCAGGTTCAAATCTTAGGTGGTGCAAAACATAAGCTTTCGCTTTCCAAAAGTGGTATCAACCGGATCTAACCAAAAGCAAGGCACGGATCAGAGTGATGCGGAAGTAAAGATGCTTAAACAAATGCCTTATAGTCTACCCATTCCTCACTGGTCAAAACTTAGGTTCCTAAGGGAAATTCTAAAGCAAATTTTCAAAGGTTGACTTGCGAGCGCTACAGGGAAAACTTAGTGGTCCTAACTTACACAGGCCAAGGGTAAATGTATTACGAATCGCAGCCTGTCTCTCTGATACCATAATTGTAACACCCCAACCCGACAAGGGTAAAGATGTCACGCAAATGGTTTCATATCAGATATAACAAAGCATACATTCAAAAGTAATACAAAGATTCTCAAAGGTTACAGAAGAAAATACTGAAATTACAAGGTTACAAAAGCGAATACAAATTCTAACAATGTAGTAACTTCCAATCGTCTCTAGGCCAAAATAATTATCAAGTCTTCTAAGTCCAAAAGTCTCTTCACTCATACCCATCTTCCAACTAACACCTGCCGCACACGAAAAGAAAACGTGCGGCTGAGCTTACAAGGCTCAGTGAACAGATACATAATACAAGCAAAGATAACGAAATAGAATATAGTGAAGTACAGGGAATGTCATAAGGTATAATCAAAGCAAAAGAGTAATAAAGGAAATATCGGATAGTCATCTACCACGAGCCCAGAACTCAAAGTCATAATCTCCACATCATCATCTCCAAGTCATAATCTCACAATCAGAGGGGATACCTCTCAGGCAACCAGATAATATGAGGGGTGTTAGTGCAAGCAGTCTCGTTGGGGAGATTGCTAGTGCAAGCAATCTCGTTTGTTTTGATTGATGACAAACATGTAACTTGATACATAGCGTAAAATGTACAAGTTACTTGTAATCATATCTTGTCTCAACATACATTCAACACCTCTCAAGTCCTCGTATGATACAACACAGGTTCGTACATGTTTGTTATGTAGCATTATGATCAAACCCTTAACAAACCATTTAGAATGTTTAAAATACGGTTAGGTAATTAAGTATTTTAAAAAGGATAATCATTCTACTTAGAACCTTATTTTACATGATCACTAGGATACATGTTACATACATATATACATTTACATATTTTAATATTAACACATGACATCATGGCATACCTAATTAGAAAATCTTATAAAGATATGAAATATATTTTGGAAAGATTTGGTAGATTTTATAAGATTTGATTTTGGAAGATTTAGTAAGATTTGATAATATTTTGTATAGATCTTTAAGCTACTAGATTTGCACATGGTTTTAGTTGTACACATGGTTTTAGTCTTACACATGGTTTTAGTTGTACACATGGTTTTAGTTTTACACATGGTTTTACACATGGTTTTGCACATGGTTTTGTACATGGTTTTACACATAGTTTTACTATAAATAGTAGCCATGGTTTTACACATTGATCATCCAACTAGAACATACATTCCCTCACTCATTACACACACTTAGATCAGTAGCAAACCATGTAGATTCATACATTAATCACCCATTACATAATGATCATAATGTTACTAACTTTCATTATGTTGTAAGCATACATTGTTAATGATCCTGTGAAGCAAGCTCAAGATCATGAGACATCATCCATAGCATACTTCATGATCCACCAAGAAGATCTTAGTTGCATACATGAAGATCCATCACAACAAGTTTAGGGAGCTTGTGATCTTCATACATTGAAGGCTTCCGATCAATGGAAGTTCATATAGAGTAGGCATTCATATCCATGATACACTTATGTCATGGATCATTGTTGTAACCATCATTGTTTAGATCAGTAGAGTGAGGTTAGTATTTTAGTCCTTAAAATACAAAGAGTGACGGGAGTGGTTGTACCCTTGTAAAGAACTCGACATCTAGCTTAGTGTCGGTAAAGTAATTAGGCGACGTCAGGTTGGTTCTACCTTGTGAAAGAACCCGGTGTTTAGCTTAGTACCGGAAAAGGAAGTAAGCGACGTGTAAAGGTTTTCTTCGCCTAAGAAAGGGAGCTTGTTGATCTAGTGAAGTAACTCTCGAGTTGGGTACTCGGGGAGTGGAGTAGGGCGGAGAGGAGATCCGTGACCGAACCACTATAAATCATCGTGTTCGGTTTGCGCTTTCTTTTACTTATCTCTTTACTTTTATATTTGCATTATGTGATTGCTTGTGTTGTGATTATGTGATAATACTTGTGTGACAACTTGGTAGACATAAACTACAACAGACAGTGTTCATATTAGAACTAGCCGAATTGGAAATTTGATACAACAAGTTTTAAGTTTTAAAACGGTAAACGTATTCACCCCCCTCTACGTTTTCACAATTGGTATCAGAGCCAGGTTGGCTCTCATTTTCAAAACAAATGGTTTTTAAAATAGAGTAAGATCCATGTATCAAATTACCTCTGAAGCAGAACATAATATGAAAAATGTTTAGCTAAGTATACTTTGAAATTTTGTTGTTAAATATCACTTTGTATACAAGCTTGAAGGTGTTCTTGAAAAATAAAAGAAAAATGTTTCTCAAAAAGAATTTGTAAGTGTCAAATTATGTGCTCAGAACTAATTTACGAAAAATACCGTTTTGAAGGGAGTGTTTGGAATAATCATTAAGTTAGTTGAAAAATCACCTCCGTAATATTTAGATAAGTCACATAGGTAGAAATGTTGTTAATATTTGTAATATATGCCTAAGATTAAGTGTAGCAAGTCCCACACACTTTCGCTATGTCAAAATATGAGTTTAGGATAATCTGTCACAGGTCTCGGCGGATCCAAATCACATAAAGGGCGGATCCCTCTAAAAGGATCCGTTAGATCCGTCGGTGCAGTACTTAGTTTTTGTCAAATTTCAAAAATTCATAACTAATTAACCGTAAGTCCGTAGGAGTCGCGCCACCTATCATTTTGAAGGGAATTAAGTCTATTTTCATTTAAAAATAGTCTCATGGCCTAGATCTAAATTGAAGTAGGTAAAACAAATCAAATACTATAACCTGTTCAAAATGTTAAGTTTTATTTTGACACAGTAAGATAAACTTTTGAGTCGAGCAATGTAAATTGGTATCCTTTGCTCATAAATATGATTTCTTTTGAAACTAAAGAATTTGGTAATATAAAGGAAACAAATTAAGCTTGGCATACATCGTCATATTTAAACGCAAAGTGACGAAAAGTATATTTTCATCTATGCTATGCTATGTGGCTAACTGTTCTATATTATTTGCATATATGTGATATGCTTGTTGATAAGTATGATTGTAATTGTTTATTTGTAATACATAAGTGTCTTTCCATGATACTTACTTGCTTGTTTATCAATTGCTTGTTTTATGCATAATAGAACATTTGCTAGATATTGTGTAATACATTGATAAACTATGTCTGTTCTACTTTTAGACTTAGATATTATTGACTGATTATATTATGTGAAAACCTTGCGTAACTTACTTAGAAATATGTACTAAGTGAAATGTCTTGAAACGTATTGACTTGCACAAACTCTCACTTAATTGCTCAAGTATCATAATGAGTAAACATGTAGTATCTTTGAAAAAGAGTGTTTGGTACAAACAATTTGAAACAATGATGTGTTGAGTTGTTATGCCTTTATGATATTATCTTGTTGTTAAACCTTCATGTGAACTAACCATATCATGCAGGATGATAACACTTTGATGTTATCAAGTTTTCGGGTTTAAGCCACTGTTTGGCTTAACTCTCATTTAAGGTAAGTTAATATGATCAGATTAAACTATGTGTGTATGTGTGTTAGAATAAACATCATTAGTAGTTTTGCATTACATATTTGCTAATAGATATGTTCCAGGAGAATTTTCGGGTCTTGGTCGAAAAACGCGAATTTTGCATATCTCTCTGTTTGTTTTTAGTAGTTTTGTTCAACGGATCCGACGGATCCCTCATTTTGGATCCGCCAAGAGTTATCGTTGGATCCGCCAGTCCAGAACCCACGGATTCCACGGCTCCCAAACTTTGGCTCCGCTTTTGTTGTCGATTGGATCCGTGGGTGTCAAAAGTAACTTTTCAAAATTCCCAGACTAATCCCAATCCTTAGATTATAGATTCTAGTTTTTGTTTAGGTTTATTCTACTGATCATTAAGTGTATTTGGATGATTGAGAATTACGTAGAACCATAAGATTGATCAAAACTCATTCACATCAAATCCAATATCCTCCCTGTCTATAAATTAGAAAGATCAGGATCCTCACTCAAGATCACTCACGCTCATCACTAAGATTCTTTTCACTGATGATTTACTCATATTAGGATTAGAACATTTCACTTGCACCTATAGGAAAATCATCTCTAACCATAACTTCAAACTTCACAAAAAGGATCCAAGAGACCTTTCTCCATAAAGGAAGGAATCCGGAAACTTGTTTCTTGAGGTCCATGAACCACTGATCATTTGTGATCATTACACATATTCCCTGCATTCACTTGTCCTTTACTTATCCATTAGCTTGATTTGTAAATTGACAACTTCCAAACTAATCCAGACTCACTGTTTGCAAATATATCACATATTACAAACCCAACTCATGTATGTATTCACGTATGTTACCTCACTTGGTTAACATGTCATCCTTCAAGACGATTTACATCAAGTCATAACTCACACTTAGGTTATAGATGTAATTATCAAGTCTTGTTATTCTTTTCTCAAAGTAGGATTGACAACTTAAAGTATTTCATCCGAAATATTCAAGTAAATTTGACTTACGATTGTAGTCATTAAAAGTCATATCCAAAACAATCAACTCCCAAGTATTTTAACAACGTATGTTAAAACACTTATCCTATAGCCTAAGTACACTTGTACTTTCACTATTATCCCATCACACTCACTTCTGTGATATGTCTTATACCCTAAGCCTTAGATCACATCACACACTAGTTATACCAACCAATAGATCATAAGAGTCTGTCTTCATCCTCGTTATCCATAAGAATTAGTCTTCATCACATTCAGCCCCTAAGTTTCACAAACATAACCAAACACTTCATCCGCTAGTGAAACACAAGAATTAGTATCCATTCTTGTAATCTTCAACATTCATGAAACCCAAAAGTTCAACAAACTCCTTCATCACCATAATTCACGCCATTGAGTGCATTGCTCAAAAAGCCCTTAGTCCAACACTCATACCAAATCAAATGCAAGTTGAATCAACTCATCAATACCTTGCCACCTATAGAATTAGAACTTCACCATCAAATGAGCATAATGCTCACATTCATTAAATAGTACCACAAGTCATCAAAGTATTGGTAATACTTTGTTTCATTAAATCTTGAATCAACATTGTAACAACTTATGTTATAATGAAATCTCAAAGCCAATCTCATACATCCCAAATAACAATGAATCTTGAGGAGTATACAAAAGAAACTCAAGTAAGTTTATCTTGTCATCATCTAGTTATCATAATATTGAAACCTAGTTTATTTAGGATAATTCTATCCAATTCAAATACTTTGTGTTCATATCTTCATTTAGGAAAACATGATGTTTCGGAAAAATATTATGTGTTTATTTTTCATCTTGTTAAAAAAGGATAATGTATATCCTATGCATCATTATTTTCTTGCAACATGAACGGTTATGTTACAAGAGATTTCATTACACCTCATCGGGCAAATAATCTTAAAACAAACATCCACTAGTTCTTTGAACTATCTTCCTTATTGAGCACTAGTTAAATCTTACTTGTTGAAAGATACCATACGTATCTATTTCCTTTCAAGCGTACATTAAACCTTGGTCAAACCTTGTGCATATTCACATCTCTGGAGCATACACAAGACCTATTAAAGTTGGTAACTTTATTTAGATTCTTGTTCCAAAGAACTTTCTTCAGAACGTTCATGACATATCCCGTTACCACACACAAACACATGTCTTGATCTTAGATCACTTGCATAACTCATACTTAAACTCAACTTAAAGGATGTCACCCTTTAGATCATTCAACCTTAGATTCCAAACACAATGATTAAAATCTATCGACACATATTTGTCAAATTTACGTGTATAACATGACATCTTCATCACACTAGTTTTAATAGAAATAGTTGAGTCTCATTAAGTCATGTATTGGTAAATCATCTTGTCTTAGGAATAATTAATAAAATCACTTGCATTACATATACATGTATTGATTACATAATATTTGTTTGATATCCTGATGTTATAATAATTATTTGATTGATTGTCAAATGTGTAAACCTTGAAAAGGTTTTTGTCTGCATGATTATATGCTTCATGTTAACATGATTTAAATAATATGTTCATTCTTTTGTTATATGATATTTCGCAAGATTAATGTATTACTTGTTAACTCTTGATATGTCATTCTTATATGATATTTCTATATTTGAAAGCTCGTGTCTTTTGTTGACATTCGTTGAGTCTTTTTCATAGGATAGTCTAAATAATGCATGTTTCTAAAATGTAGGAATTGTTTGCATGAACCTGTCGTTTCATTACTTTTGTGACCACGTCACACTATTTGTTTGCCATGTGTGCACCTATATGTCTAAGTGCTTTTTGGTATGATAAACACTTAGAAGTTGTTTTATTAATCACATAGATCATTGTGTTAATTAATGGGTAAGTATGCTTAAGTAACTAAGCCTAACTTCAAAACAATTTCACAATGTAGTATCTAAAACAATGCTATCTTGCAATATGATTATTTGTCTTTATGCTATGTGGTATCTTTATGTCTATTAGTAGATTATTTGTTTTTATAAGATGTTGTCATATGATATTCACATCTTTTGTCATTAAGACTTTTGTCTTGTAGGCTGATAACAAACTATTTGTTATTTCTCTTTGTTATGCTTATTTTGCATAATTGTTATCTCATTATTGCTACTTAGATTAGTAATATGTTTATGGGATCCATTTTCTTGCATATAGCTTTAAAAGCTAATAGGATTAAGTTTTAGAGGTTTGAAATTTGTGTTTGGATATCTTTCAATATACCTCTCTCCAAATCGTATTGTTGCTTCCGCTCACCTAACAATATCTCCGTCATCTTTTAGTTAAAACAATATATCTCCCATAAGGAAAACCACATGCCTCATCGTGCGATCATCTCGCATTGATAGAGAAGAGCTACGTAACTTCAAGGATGAAGTTCTTTGTATGCTAACCAATATCCACTAAAACATTGCTAAGCTCATCGCTTTCATTAATCTGCAACATCCTAAACACTTTACCTTCATTCTTCATTTAATGCATCATAGATTATGTTGAATGTCCACCAATTAAGGATGAGAGAAATTCATTCACATAATTGTCTTTTCATTAAATAACATGTACTCATGTTTCTTACATTCCTAAATACCGACAAGTAGGTTCAAATCACTTAGTTAAATCAGTTCACAAAATCACAAAGTGTTTCTAACCTTATTAGCTCAACATCACAGCTCTGCACCAATATCTCATTAAAAGAAAAACACATCATGTGTTTGACAAACCTCTTAAATGAGATACATTAAGTCTCCTTATAATTTGACTAGGATTAGTGAAACCAAATTAGTAGTTATAAGTGAATAGACCTTAGCATGAACCTTCGTTTGATCAAAAACGACAAAACATGACCTAATTGATGTTGGTCCCACGGAACCCTTCGATAAGAAGGACGGAACCAAAATTTTGGTTCCGCCAAATCCGCGGGTACCTGATCAGCTTTTAACCATTCAGAAACCAAACAACTTTAGGTAATCAACGAATCTAGGATTTTCATCTTAATCTCACAACTTAATTGTCTAGAACATCTTCAGTGTCTAGAACACCATCATAGGATCTCATCCTTTTCATTCTTGTTACATATCAAGCATGTCATTGTCAGTGCAAACAGAACCATCATTCTCAACATGTTAGTCCAACCAACACTCTCATCATATGATGTCATTTTTATCCACATATAGGTATCTAGTATTTCCAATTGTTACATATGGAATCTCTATTCCTAAAGTGATCATTGTCTTCACTTCCTCTCATTTTCATTCAAACATTTACTATGGCACGATTCATCTTTGGTAGATGATAATATCATAACCGTAACAGTCTTCAAATACTCTTATAGCATTTGCTATACATTAGAGTTTCTGAATTCATTGCATTCATTATAATCACCACCATCCATCACTTTTTTTCACTAATCATCAATCCCATGGATTAGCGAAAAACCTACTTACATCAACCTTTAGTCATCCATTAAGTTATCATTCACTTGTAAATGAACACCATATTAACACCACTCACTTTAAGCATTTTAACTTCACTTCATATCCTCCTCATAGACATTGTTTTGTAGGATTTTATCATATTATATTCTTGTAAATGTAATTCTTATTAAAAGATTACACTCTTTATAACATGGTTTACTAGATAATCACGATTGATATCACAATTCGTATGCTGCATCATATTTTTATTTGATTAGACAATCACAATTGGTATGTTGCTTGTGATTAGATTATTGATATGTTGCATAATATTTTTCTTTGAGATAAAATATATTGCACTAACCATTTCATTGTAGGTTCATCATCATATACGCTCGATCGTATATAGCTTACTCATCATAGGATAAAGTTTGCTTCGATTACTATTCCTTTTTTTATAGGTTCATCTTGACGCGCTAGAGCAAGGGGGAGCTTTCGTCAAGTAGTTTTTAGGATGCATCATATACACACATTGGTGTATATCATATACTTGTCCAAGGACAAATATTGTTTTATACTAACCTTTATTTTGTAGGATTCTTCATCCTTGGATCATATACGTTGGTACCCTAGCAACGGGGAGTATAGATCAAGGGGGAGGATATCATATTCTAACTATTTTTTTTGTAGGATCATACATCTTAACATTGTCACTCCAATTAGGGGGAGTATTATCCAAGGGGGAGCCTTAAAGTTCTCATTATCATTGCATTATCATACTTGGTACTCTAAACTAGGAGGAGTAATCACCAAGGATTGGTTACCACATTCCGCTACGCATATCTTCTTTTCGTTTCGACAAAAAGGAGGAGATAGGTCTACATAGTCCAACATAGATTACCCACGTGTATCGTTGGCTATTTGCATTTCATTCATCATGCATTTTTCATATATATTCTTTTTATGTTGCACACCACTAACCTTGATGTAGGTTAAGAGTCTTAATTTGATCCATGGATCCGCTTACAACCTAGGAGACGCAACAACCATAGGAGATTGGAGTAGTCTATTTAACTTCACTAGGGATGATGCAAGCTCGCCATTTCGGGGAGAAATTAAGTTAACTCCAAGGACACACCCTTTTTGCTTCGACAAAAGGGGGAGAAAGGTGTAAACGGAGAAAGTGAGTAATTACGAACACAAGGAGAAAAGGGAGAAAGGTGTAAACGGAGAAACTGACACAAGAATAAAGTAAGTAATTATGGACACAAGTAACTTTTTGCATTTTACTTTCTATCACGTTTACATATTTTGTCATCATCAAAAAGGGGGAGATTGTTAGTGCAAGCAGTCTCGTTGGGGAGATTGCTAGTGCAAGCAATCTCGTTTGTTTTGATTGATGACAAACATGTAACTTGATACATAGCGTAAAATGTACAAGTTACTTGTAATCATATCTTGTCTCAACATACATTCAACACCTCTCAAGTCCTCGTATGATACAACACAAGTTCGTACATGTTTGTTATGTAGCATTATGATCAAACCCTTAACAAACCATTTAGAATGTTTAAAATACGGTTAGGTAATTAAGTATTTTAAAAAGGATAATCATTCTACTTAGAACCTTATTTTACATGATCACTAGGATACATGTTACATACATATATACATTTACATATTTTAATATTAACACATGACATCATGGCATACCTAATTAGAAAATCTTATAAAGATATGAAATATATTTTGGAAAGATTTGGTAGATTTTATAAGATTTGATTTTGGAAGATTTAGTAAGATTTGATAATATTTTGTATAGATCTTTAAGCTACTAGATTTGCACATGGTTTTAGTTGTACACATGGTTTTAGTCTTACACATGGTTTTAGTTGTACACATGGTTTTAGTTTTACACATGGTTTTACACATGGTTTTGCACATGGTTTTGTACATGGTTTTACACATAGTTTTACTATAAATAGTAGCCATGGTTTTACACATTGATCATCCAACTAGAACATACATTCCCTCACTCATTACACACACTTAGATCAGTAGCAAACCATGTAGATTCATACATTAATCACCCATTACATAATGATCATAATGTTACTAACTTTCATTATGTTGTAAGCATACATTGTTAATGATCCTGTGAAGCAAGCTCAAGATCATGAGACATCATCCATAGCATACTTCATGATCCACCAAGAAGATCTTAGTTGCATACATGAAGATCCATCACAACAAGTTTAGGGAGCTTGTGATCTTCATACATTGAAGGCTTCCGATCAATGGAAGTTCATATAGAGTAGGCATTCATATCCATGATACACTTATGTCATGGATCATTGTTGTAACCATCATTGTTTAGATCAGTAGAGTGAGGTTAGTATTTTAGTCCTTAAAATACAAAGAGTGACGGGAGTGGTTGTACCCTTGTAAAGAACTCGACATCTAGCTTAGTGTCGGTAAAGTAATTAGGCGACGTCAGGTTGGTTCTACCTTGTGAAAGAACCCGGTGTTTAGCTTAGTACCGGAAAAGGAAGTAAGCGACGTGTAAAGGTTTTCTTCGCCTAAGAAAGGGAGCTTGTTGATCTAGTGAAGTAACTCTCGAGTTGGGTACTCGGGGAGTGGAGTAGGGCGGAGAGGAGATCCGTGACCGAACCACTATAAATCATCGTGTTCGGTTTGCGCTTTCTTTTACTTATCTCTTTACTTTTATATTTGCATTATGTGATTGCTTGTGTTGTGATTATGTGATAATACTTGTGTGACAACTTGGTAGACATAAACTACAACAGACAGTGTTCATATTAGAACTAGCCGAATTGGAAATTTGATACAACAAGTTTTAAGTTTTAAAACGGTAAACGTATTCACCCCCCTCTACGTTTTCACAAGGGGTGTCCTCATGTATCATAATAGTGGAGTAGCTAGCTCCAGCTAAATGTGAAAGGCGTGTATTGCACACAAGCACCAGTCACCTCAAAGTCATACTCAAAGTCATACTCAAAGTCATACTCAAAGTCATACTCAAAGTCATAGTTAAATCCACTAAACAAACAAATCTAGGATTGCAATCCATACGCCCCAAAACTCAAAGTCATCCCAAAATCATAGTAGCCATGGCAGATAATCAAAAAAGGGACGGTGTGAGAAATCACTCCCCCACACGGGAGTCATGCCAGTGGTGCATCACGGACATGGCCAGGTTACCTTCCTGGCTAGGTAACATAAAATGGCTCGGGTATCAAACTAAGAGTCAGGTCTCAAGGTCATCACAAAAGATCATATATCAAAAGGTGCATCTCAAAGTCATATCACAAGGTCCATAGAAAAGGGTTCATATCGAATAGTTCATAATAGAGTGGTTCACCAAGGTCTTCCAAAGTTCATATCATAGTTTTAAAAACTAAGAGAATCATAATTAAAGTTCAAAGTCTGTATCAAAGGGTCCATCTTCAAAGTCTTTATTCAACAGATTTATTTTAGAAAGCTTAATCAAGGTATTTAATTAAAATGGTCTTTAACTTGATTTCATAAAGATAATCATTAAAATAGCCTTTGTAAAAGATAGTTCAAAACAATTAGTTTAAAAACCTTAGTTTAGTAAACCATTTCAAAATCTTAGTTTCTCACAAGGATAGTTCAGAACTTTAGAGCAACTTGGCAAAGGCGTAGGTCCGATGAACGAAGCTCAGATCATAATCAAGAGGAATATCAAAGGTTCACTCAAAGGGAACATAGCAATGGCTTGGGAAATCTTAACTGAATCATAACTCAAAATCAATGTATAGAATATAAGAACCCTTACTGAAAAAGGCAGAGTATCTGTACCTTATCCGATAGCAAAACAAACCAGAGGCAGATCACAAAACACCGGATTACTCCCGCTTCAGTGAATCTACATGAATTATAATTGTACTTATAAGTTTCATAGCTTTATGATTTCATAGTTTCTTAATCATAAGGTTTCATTTTAGTTTCTCTCTTTCTTAGGTAACTTTACACATTCAGTAACTTTAGTTATTATCATTCCTGATTATCAACTTATTAAAGATGACCATGTTAGTAGGTTAAGGTTCATAATGCCTTTTACATAAGTTCAAGGTTAAATATGACGAGTTTCCATAAGTTAGGGTTTTAATTGCAAATATCCCAAAGTTAAAGGTCTTGAATGAAAATATTGCAAGCTACTAATTTAAGTACATCATTTATTCAGAATCACATCTCCCGTCCTTTAAGTTTCATAATTTACACATCACACCCTTGATTTACCAAAATCACAAAATAAACCTTATAATTATACAAATTACACTTTAACCTTTATTATATTCATAATTACACAACTAACCCTCATATTTACTAAATTACAGATTATACTCTCAAATATAGGTGTGGCACGAATCAAACCCTCAATTTTCATAAAATTACACATTTAGTCCCTTTAGTTTTTAAATTAAACACAAAACACCTTTCAAAACCCTTTTTATACTTTTCATCAGGCTCTAACAGTTTTAGGCTTGAAAATGTTAGGTTTTCAATAAATCAAAAATCACATAAGAACTCAGAAATAAATTTCCCAAAAATTCCCAGAGATACTTTAATGTCTTAAGTATTTTATCTAATTTTTTTCATATTTTATTAAATAGCACAACTATGGATTAAAATTCACTTAATCTAACTTGTCCAGATTTCTGATAGATTTTACTATACGAAAAGTTATCAGTTAGAAACCCCTTTATAAAAATTCATAAAAATCTATAAAAATTCCAGTAACTAATAAACATCCCAAATATTACCCAGCTCAAAGGAAACCTTCTAATTCTACACGGTTTGGAAACTAAAATTCAAAAACCCGGACTGATTTTCCAGACTCACAAATTCGATCAGACACATAATTTTCTAAAAATCAAAAAGTAACCTTCCAGGCCTCTAAAAATTACAAACTAAATTTTCCCAGGTAGCTATTTCATTGAACTTAGTTTTAGACTCTTAAAACACCAAAATATATGTCCACATCATTTACTTACAGCCGGTTAAAGTCGAACAATTTTCCAGGACAGCAGCAGTTTCCACAGATTCAAGCATAACTTAGGGTTTTCTCATTCTATTTCATTAGTTCTTGACACCAAACGATTTTAGGTGAGTCCATAACACATTTAGGTCAATTAAAACAGGTCTTAAACACATTCAAGTCGAATTATTCCATCATACCAATTGTCCGATTCATACATACATGATTTTTAGGGTTTGTTAATTTATGATTTCATGTGACATTTTATGTGGCTTATAATTCGGTTAAAAATACAAGAACATGAACAAGGATTGAGCAAGGTACGTGATACCATACCCTCGTAGATCACACGAAGAACACGGATAACGAGAGATCAAAAACACCACACGAACGGATTTCTTCTTCTTCTTTCTTTGGTTCGTACGACAGCAGCCACACAAGACAAGAACACATAACAAGGATCGATTAAGGTTTGTTTTTAATGGTTCGAATGGATTAATGATATCAAGAACATGATTACCTTATAAATGAGAATGACACAAGGATAAGATCAAGCCTTCCTTTTGGTTTTATTTGTGTCGACAGCAGCAACAAGAAAAGAGGCAGCAGAAACTTTTGTTTAGAGGGGATTAGGGTTTGTTTTTGTTTATTTTTTTGTGTGAGCCGTGAATATGAGATGGAGAGGGGGAGGGTTCACGTTTTTGTGAGGGTTTTTAGGGAGGAAAGAGAGCCAAAAATTTGGATGATTAAATGGTGATTAGTTCTTTCCAAAATTATGCACATTCATACTTATCTTCCAATTAACAATATTGTGTACATAAATTAATTTGATTTGGCCTATAGAGGCTTCTTAAGCGTGCCATAACTTTATTTATAAAGTTCTTGTGTTACTTCGTATTTTACTTTAGGATATATATTCATATGGTATGGTCTCGAATCATAACGTATCGTATAACTCAAATTTAAATTCATAGCATATTTTATAAGTTCTTAAAATTTTAAATCTGAGGGCATTTTTGTCATTTCGGATTGTTTAAATTTTCGGGTTTTACAGACTTACCCTTGCCTTGCTTCAATTTCTTATCGGTTGTAACCATAATAGATTTCATCTTTTCAAGACCTTTCTGTGTTTTGCCTTTCTTGAGCTCAACATTTTCATCATCTTCCTTATCACTCGATTCATCACGAAGTTGCATTGCAGATGAAGCTTTGGAGACTGGTTTACGTTTCTTAGCTACTTCAGCTTTCTTTGATCGGCAAGTAGTGGATCGAGCTGGGAGTGAGTGACTCTTTCCTTTTGATGACCTTGACCCTTTGGGTATGTATCCCACCTGGTTGGATTTTTCTGCTTCATCATACTTCCTATATGCCTCGGTATTCTTTAGTTCTTCAGTAAGCATGTTTTGTGGAATTCTTGCACCTTGCTTTGCTGTATAAGACAGTACTCTGAAAAGAATGCGGTCTTTGGCAGCAGTGTGCATTTTTTCGTTTGCGGGTCGTTTGAGTTCGAGATATTTTTGTATGAAGCGTGAAATCAGGAGTTTGGTGAAGCGGGGAAAAGGTATGGGGGACTCATTGCTTTGATGAAATTTTTGGAACAGAAAGATCATGTCTTTCCAGATGTATTTGGCAAAGTCAAAATGTTTAAAATTGAGAACACCACAGAAGAATTGAAGTTGCTCTTGTCGAGGGTGTTCCAATCCAGTGCTTTTTCCAGTTATACTATTGATGATGATTGAGTACATGGTTTGCCAAGGTTGTGGGAAGTATTTCCTTTCGAATTTGTGAAGTGAAGAGAGTGGTTCTTCTGTTTCATCATATCCCAGAAGTTGAAGTGTTTTGATCATTTCTTCAAATGTAGGATCTTCCTGAAATTCCTTAAAATCTTCTGTCACTTCCTTTGGTAGATCCAACACCTTCCTTAGACTTTCAACCTTGAAAGTGATCTCAGTATTGTCCAAAGTGATTTTCATGCTTTCTTCATCATCACTGATGACCAAAGAATTCCAAAACTGGTGTAGATAGATTTCAGGTACACTTGCAGTGTTTGTCAATGTTGGTTTAATGAAGTGTCTTTCAAGAATTTCCGCAATGATCCGGCAAGATTCAAGACAACTCAACTTCTTGAAATCAACTCTTGAGTTACAGTGGCCAATCTTACGTTCTCCTCGGATTACAAATGCTTGAGACATGGTTCGAGACATAGTTCACCTGATCATTACCAATACCAACAACAATACAACAATAGACACCGTATACATGTGTTAGTAAATAATAATGAAATCATGATGTTATCCTTTATTGTTAATCACTTTTAAAGTGAACACATGAAGAGATGAAAAATGACCACGAACCACTTTAGAAACAGCATTAGCATGTAATCAACACCACAATCATTCACTTATCAAAGCTCATTGATTAAGCACAGTTCGACTATGTTATCTGATTTGGCTAAGTTCTTACATATGACCAAGTATTTGATAGACAGTTATCACATTAGACTAAACTGAATTATTTGACTATACTCAATTGTTCGACTAAACAAAATCGTTCGACTATACTCAGTTGTATTACTAAGTTCAATTTTTCGACTTATGTTCAATCGTTCGACTAAGTTCAATCGTTCAACTAAGTTCAATCGTTCATCTATGTTCAATCGTTCGACTATCAATCGTTCATCTATGTTCAATCGTTCGACTATCAATTGTTCGACTATCAAAACGTTCGTCTATCAATCGTTCGACTATCAAAACGTTTGTCTATCAATCGTTCGACTATCAAACGTTCGACTTGTCAATCGTTCGACTTATCAAATGTTTGACTTGTCAATCGTTCGACTTATCAAATGTTCGACTTGTCAATCGTTCGACTATTAAACGTTCGACTTGTCAATCGTTCAACTTATCAAAAATTCGACTTGTCAATCGTTCGATTCATCAAACGTTCGACTTGTCAATCGTTCGACTATCAAACGTTCGACTTGTCAATCGTTCAACTTATCAATCGTTCGACTTGTCAATCGTTCGACTCATCAAACGTTCGACTCATCAAACGTTCGACTATCAAATGTTTGACAATCAATCGTTTGACTGGTCAATCGTTCGACTGGTCAATCGTTTGACTGGTCAATCGTTCGACTCATCAAACATTTAACTCGATCAAATGTTTAACTCATCAAACGTTCGACTCATCAAACGTTCGACTTATCAAACGTTCGACATAGTCGTTTGATCAGCTTAATCTAACTCGATTAACTGATTTCCTTTAATGAGAGACCTTTGATCATTTAACTTAGATGGCAATTTAAACAACACACAAAATCATCAAACTTTAGCCAATTTAACATTCCAATGGTTCGGCAGAAACATAAGATCAAACCAACATAACCAAAACAAAAACACATATCAATCAATCATATAACCCTCAACACATCTTAAGTTCATCACTGCCACACCCATTCAACTACCAAAGAAAATTCTAGGTCAATTAATCCAACCCATTTAGTGCCATACAATCTAATTAATCATGATCAATAGATATTAAAACATGTTATAGCAGTAACATACTAACGAGATTAGATCATAAATCAAACAAGGAAAAAAATCCCCAAATCGATTTGATAAACCCTAACATGTTCTAACAATTTTAACAATTTAAGCACAAGATAAACTGCACATGAACACTTACAGGTATGGAATAAATCAAACAAGCAATCAATCTTTGAAAATTTCTTGATGGTTAGGCGTGAGTAGGGTTTTAGGCGAGAGAGGGTTTTAGGGAAAGAGGGAAAAAACGATTATGAGGTTCTGGGTTTGACTGAGTCAGACATGAAGTTATATCAAAATAGGTTTGAGAAATATACACAAATGGTCCTCTAACTTGCATCCTATTTTGATTTTAAGACTTAATGATAACACATATTATGAATAAGACAATAACTATCCTTTATCTTAAGACTTATTTGCATTTCTGGTCCTAAGGCAATATTGTCAAATATCCTGATGAAGAAACGTGACGGAAGATGTGCAAAAAATTTCTCCCCCTCAAAATATGACCGATGTTTGAATTTAAAGAGAAATTGAAAGATGAGATCATATTTTGCACACCAAAAGGGATACACTTTTTTTTTTTTTTTTAATAATAATTATGTACAAGATAGTGTGAGAGCTTGACTTGATTAGTTGTTCTTGAGGAAGTTCGTCAATTCTTGAGGAGTCAAGCATCTCATTCCAATTTGGTGAACCAGTTTCACAAAACGATCATGAGGTAAGGCTTTCGTGAAAAGATCCGCCAATTGGTGTTCCGTTCCTACGAAATACAACTCAACGGTACCCTGCTCCACATGCTCCTTGATGAAGTGATATCTGAGAGCGATGTGTTTGGACTTGGAATGTTGCACTGTGTTGCACGAGATAGCGATAGCACTTTTGGAGTCACAGTACATCGGGATTTTGTTGAATATGTAACCATAATCCATCAGTTGTGATCGCATCCAAATGATTTGAGCACAACAGGCAGACATGGCTACATATTCTGATTCCATGGATGATAGAGACCTACAATCTTGCTTCTTTGACTGCCAGGACACCAGCTTATCACCGAGGAATTGGACACCACCGGATGTGCTCTTTCTTGTATCAATACATCCCGCATGATCCGCATCTGAAAAAGCAGTTAGTGCAAAACCAGAATCCTTTGGATACCAGATCCCCAAATGAATGGTTCCCTTGATGTATCTAAGGATTCTTTTAACAGCAGATAAATGTCTTTCTGTTGGGTTAGACTGATAGCGTGAACATAGGTATGTGGCAAATACAACATCCGGTCTGCTAGCGGTGAGATACATGAGAGACCCAATTATGCTACGATAATTTGTAGGATCAGTGGGTTTCCCATGTATGTCAGCATCTAGTTTCGGGGATGAGGAGGACATAGGGGTGTTATAGGTGTCACTAGATGTCATGCCATGCTTTTTTAAAATCTCTTGTGCATATTTAGACTGACTAAGGAATATACCACGGGGTGATTGGTGAACCTGTAATCCTAGGAAAAAGTTTAGTTCACCGATCATGGACATCTCAAAGTTTTGTTTCATAAGTTTTGCAAAAGCATTTGAGTACTTTTTATGGGTAGACCCAAAAATGATGTCATCCACATAAATTTGTACGATGAGAATTTCCTCCCCGTGTTTTTGTATAAACAAAGTCAGGTCTACAGATCCTTTAGTGAAATGATTAGCAATAAGGAATGCTGAAAGTTTGTCGTACCAGGCCCTCGGGGCTTGTTTAAGGCCGTAGAGGGCTTTCTTAAGCCTGTATACGTGATTAGGATGTTCCGGATCGACGAAGCCCTCTGGTTGTGAAACATACACCTCTTCACGAAGTTGTCCGTTCAGGAATGCTGTCTTCACGTCCATTTGATAAACTGTGATGTTCTTATGAGCCGCGTACGCCAGGAACATTCTCACTGCCTCAAGCCTAGCCACTGGAGCAAAGGATTCCTCGTAGTCAATTCCTTCTTCTTGGCTATACCCTTTAGCAACCAACCGTGACTTGTTATGAATAACCGTGCCTTCTGCATCCAGCTTATTTTTCCAAATCCATTTTAAGCCCACAACATAAACTCCATCTGGTTTTTCAACGAGTTCCCAGACTTCCAATCTTTTGAACTGATTCAACTCCTCTTGCATTGATTCAATCCAATTGTCATAAGTCATGGCCTCTTTAATATTTTTTGGTTCATCTTGACAAACGGTGAGAGCGTAAATGCAGGTTTCACCGTCTGTGTGGAGTTTCTGTCGTGTCATAACTGGTTTATCTGGATTGCCAATTACATTAACTAACGGATGATCTCTTGTCCATTTATGAGTAGATGGGTAGTGTTGAGTGTTGTGATTCAGATTTGACGGTTCCATATTGCTCGAGGAAGATTCTCCTAGTTCGGGAATGGTTGGGGGTGGAGCAAATGGATTGAAAAAGGCATTTTCGTCAAAATCTGGTGGTGTTGGAACTTGGTGAGAAATGGGGGAAGAATCTTCAACTGCTGGTTGAGGTGTTTTATCTATTGATGATGATGGTTCAGGTTGTGGTGCATCGTCAGCAACTACTGTAGAGGTAGATGCTGATGGATCAGGTGCTTGATTTGGGAGTTGTTGAGCAGCAGAACTTGTGGAAGCCTCTGACGCACTGTTAACCAAACTGTCATCAAACATAGGAGCAAACAGATCTTCCAGATCTTTCCTTTTGAAAGGTAATGGTTCAGCTGAAGATTCTGGGAAGTTCAAACGGTTGTTTGCGGGTTCCAAGCGGTCTTGCTCAGAAGCCATTTCCGTGAGTTCATCGAAGTTAGCGTGTATAGTTTCTTGAATATCCCCGGTCCGACGGTTCCAAATCCTGAATCCCTTAGAATTTTCACAGTAGCCTACGAATATCCCAATATCTGCTTTAGCCTTAAGTTTACCAAGATCATCACGATCATTCTTTGGGTAACAGAGAGCTCCAAAGACATGAAAGTAATTGATATTGGGTTTTCTGCCTTGGATTAGCTCATATGGAGTTTTGTTATGTCTTTTGGTGATCATGCCGCGGTTCTGAGTGTAGCAAGCAGTGTTAACAGCTTCAGCCCAAAGATAATCTGGCAATTGGGCATTGATCAACATAGTTCTAGCTGCTTCCACGAGTGTACGGTTTCGTCGTTCAACTACGCCATTCTGTTCAGGAGTGCGAGCTATAGAATATTGGTGAACAATCCCATGTTTCTCTGTAAATTCCCGAAGGATTTGGTTTTTGAATTCAGTGCCGTTGTCGGTACGAATGATTCTGACGGTGTTGCAAACTTGCACTTGAATCTTTGTGAGAAACGTGATAACTATAGACGGAACTTGATCTTTTGTGCGGAGAAAGTAAACCCATGTCCATCTTGAGTAGTCATCCACTATTACCAGAATATATCTTTTCCCATTTACAGACTGAACCCGCATTGGACCACACAAATCCATATGAAGCAGTTGTAGGACGTGGTCTGTGCTATGTTCTGTTTTTGGTGGAAAGTGAGCTCGGTGACTTTTTCCTTGTTCGCATGCAGAACACAAATGATCCTTGGCATATCGGAATTTTGGTAAACCATCTACCAATTTATGCTTTGCCAGGTCGGTCATGGTTTTGAAATTGAGATGAGACAATCGTTTATGCCATAACCATGCTTTCGTGGGATGAGCCTTGGAGAGTAAACATATAGGAGTCGAAGCTGTCATTCCTTCAAAGGAGATGGTGTAAAGACTAGTTCCCCGTTTTTCTTTCATCAGATCATTTCCCTGAAGATCACGAATAAAGAAGGTTTTCTCCCTAAATGCTACTTCTAAGTCTCCATCGCAGAATTGACCAACCGAGAATAAATTGTGACCTAGACCTTCAACATAGTACACACGACTTATTTCGATGTTCCCGTTTACATAGTCGCCATAACCCATGATTGCGGCGAAATGGTCATTCCCGAACCTGACCGTTCCTATAAACTTTGCAATGAAGTTTTGGAGAAGTTTGAGATTGCCGGTCATGTGACGGGAACAGCCGCTATCAACAATCCATAGAACGATTTGAACCACCTGCATCACAATTAGTAGAAACAGATGGAGTAACAGTTGGACCCGTTGGGTTAGAAACACATGATTTAAGTATCTTAGGTACCCATCTAAAGTTTGCTGTGTTCTCTAGCCAACGTTGCCATTTCCTACTACTTTCTGCTTTCTTCCTAAGGAAAGTGCTAGGTGTTTTGTTCTTTTTGGGATTTGCTAGAGGTGCAACTATGGTCTGCTTTGAAACTTCTAGTGGTGGATTCCCTAAAATTGATTTGGCAACTGTGTTAGACTTAGGGAGGCCACTAGTTCGTTTCGCTTTTCTCTTCAGCAAAGTTTTAGCAACACATTTTTGATGATTACCAGATAAGATACTAGTATGACAACACACACAAGAAACATTAACATCATTCATAACTGTTAAAGATTCAGCATTCATTACATCTTTTGTAGAATTACACTTAACCAAGCTAGATTCTATTTTGGACATAACATGCTTCTTATTCTCACTAGATGCATTAACTTCTACTTCTCCACTCTTAGATGTTCCACTCTTAGGTAGCCAGATACTAGTCTTCTTTGGTCTCTTTGTGGTCTTTGATCTTCTACCCTTAGATGTGTCAACTAATCCTGTGGAAGATGAAGTAAGAGCATTAGTGGTTGTCTTTGATGATGCATTCTTAGGTGCGCTGTCTACTTTTTGCATCGTTGGTACAATCTTATGAACTTTGGTTTTGCCTGTTTCTAAAACTTTGATTTTCTTCTTCAGATCAACAATGATGTGTTGGAATTCTTGATTTTGTGAATCTAATTTTCTGTTGAGGCGGACTGTGTCATTCCTATTTTGAAGAATTTCATCGAGTTCCTTTTCATTTTGAAACAGTTTAAGTCTTAAGAAAGCCTTTGTTTCCTTATTAATTTCAGGAACATGACTGTTTTGAAATGATAAAGATCCTATGAGATTTTGAAATTTTAGTTCAAATTCAGCACTTTGCTTTTGACACCAATCAAGCCTTTTTTGAAGATTGAAAACTTTGTTTTCCACATCATTGTTGATTTGTCGAAGATCCTCATTCTCTTTCACTAGATTCTTAATTTCTATTTGCAACATCTTTTTATCAACAGCATGATTTTTCATAAGATACTCATTACCAGATTCATAAAGTGCATTCATCATCACAGAAACAACGTCACGACTAAGAACATTTTGCAAGAGTCGATCAACTTCATTTTGCAAATATTGTTTGTGAAGATTTTCTTTATGAATTATGACGTCTTTTGCTTTGAAAAGGTCCTTCATAGATACCATTTCTTTCTGTAAATCCTCTTCCCATTGAGTTGCACATTTTTTCAGATGATTGACGTGAGGTAAAATTTTGTTTTGAAGAACATCTCTCTTTTCTTTCTCCATAGGAGAGAAAAAAGCGGAGACGGTGATTTTTGAGTTAAACTCAATTTCATTTTCTAAAAATTTGATGTCCTCCATAAATGTCTCAAAATATTTAAGAGTTTTAAAAACTGTAGGCATTTCTGGATTAACATCTTCCTTTGTCAAAAAATCTGTAATTTGTGCATCTGTTTGGGACACAGAATTTACTGAAGAAGAGGTATTCATGTAGGTTTGTAACAACGTTTGTTCTGGTTTATCTTTTGGTGGCACAAATGATTTGCTTATATGAGGTCTTGCGTTGTAATCATAATCCTGTTTTGAAAAATCTCTTGCTTTTGAAGGATCTCCGAATGAAAGATTTCTTTTTGATCGACTCTCAAATTTGTTTGGACGTTCAAGATCATCAATTTCCTCATCATTACCATATATATCATCTTGCTCAAAAGTGTCATCAAACAATAATTGTGCATTGTATAACTTGGGATGATTACTGAGTGCTTTTGAGAGATTATGTGGGTAATCACTTCCAAGGGCAAATCCGTGTCCTTTCGGATTTGGTTTTACCGTTAGTTGTTGGATTTGAGTGATGGATTCACCATTTTTATACACAAATTTTTGAAATTCTTTAATTTGTGCTTCTAAGGTAACGATATCCTCAAGATATGAATCAACACGTTTGCTGCTGGCTTGCTTTTCCTCAAGAAGTTGATTTTGAGAAGTTGAAAGCTCAGATTGAGTTTTTAACAGCTCAGAATTTAAGGAATCAATTTGTTTTTTGAATTCAAATTGATCCTTTTCTTTTTGAGAGAGAAGCTCAGCCTTAGAATCGGTTAATTCACGTACTTGGTTTTGCAAATCTTGAACTTTGACATATTCTTTTTGGAAAGCGATTTCAAAACTTTGTTCACGTTTTTCTTGTTTTTGGTATCCAGAAAGTTGTTGTTTATAGCACTCATTGTCCCGAGATAGTACTGCAATTTTGGCTTTTAAGGTCTGATTAAGTTCATTGCACTTCTCTATTCGTGATTGGGTGGACATTACTAAGGCCTGAAGCTCCGAATCTTGATTAGTCAAATGCTCATTTTGTTCAATCTGATCATGATTGTCATCTTCTATTAGATCATCAAATGAGACAACTGTTCTATCATCATCAAATGATATATCAGTGTTTATTTGATTATCTAAAAAAGATGAGAATGGTGAATCATTTTGAACAGAATTTTCATTTGAGAATGAAGATGCGGAAGGTGAAGCAATATCATATAGTGGATCATGTACCTGAGAAAGACCATCAGTATCGTAGACCGGGCCTGTCTCGGACATATTCATTTCCTGCATATTTGCCATGAGCATTACAGCTGCGTTTGCCTCAAGATCTTCCATATCATCTTCTGAATCAGCATTTGCCATGAAGCTTTTTTCTTTCACATTCATCAAACTTGCTTTCTCATCCTTAAGTGCCATCAAGAGAGCTTCTTTGTGATATGCACTGCCCATAGTACGAGGCTTTGGACATGCAGTAGCCATATGACCATTCCCTCCACAGTTGTAGCATGTGATTGAAGTATTTGCAATGCCTTTTGATTCTTTTCCATTCAATTGATTCCTGTTCTGATCTGCCCCCATATAATTCCTATTACCCCCAGACTGAAACCTTTGTTCTCCAGCTTGAAACCTTTGTGACCCATATCCTCCTCTGTTTCCTGAACCAAACCTTCCTGATGATCTGTTCTGAATTTCTACCCGACCATCATTAACAACTGCCTGATTCCTTGTGTTTGAAGATGAGCGAAGGCGGTTGTTTGATTTGTTTGTGAATTTTCCAAATGCTTTAGCAATCAACCCAAATGCTTCATTGAGGGAATTGAAAGCTTCTTCTTCTTCATCATATTCACTGTTTGTGTAAAAGTTGGAGTCAGTGTTGTTATAGGTTACCATTTGGTTGCCTGATAGTTGAGATGGTGCTTCATATGGGACAAGTTGGTTTTGAGGTTGAAAGCTTGGTTGATAAGATGAGTTTCCAAATTCCTGAGAAGGTAGAGAGAAATTTGGTTGAGCCATTAGTGCAAGCGAGTTAGGTTGTGGTCCTGGTATGAAACCTCCTCTTGCTGCCACTTCTTTGTCCACCTCTGATTGATGTTGTTTGAGAAAATCATAAATCAATCCATATTTTATCTCACCAATCTTCTTTGATTTCCTAACAAATGTTGCATATTTCTGCCATTCAGGACCTAGGCATCCCAGAAATTTGGAGTTAATTGCAATCCTTGGAAACTTCATGTCATGACGATCAAGGTCATTAACAACATTGGTGAAGCGGTGGTAGTATGATTCGATTGTTTCTCCTGGTTCCATAATAAAATTGTTGAATTCCATGTACAATTTAGATTCAAGGTCTTCCTGATTGAGCTCTGTTCCTTCCATCAGAAGATGCACATGCTCCCACATGTCCTTTGCAGTCTTCTGAGCATCAACACTTCGATAGATGGGATTTGGAATTCCCTGAAGGATGAATGCCATTGCCATTCCATTTGCTTCTTGTTGTAAGGCTTGTTCGGTTGTATAGCTAGAAACAGCAACGGGAGTGGATGTTTCTTCTCTTTCAGGAGTTGCTGGAACAACAATTACTGGTTCAGGAAAGGGTGGAGTATCTTGATTTCCAGCCTCATGACGAGATTGCTGACTGCTTATAGCTTCACACATCTTATGAAACCAGTGAGGTTCCCTGGACACTGAAGGATTGTTCTGAAGGTAATTTTGTTGCATTATTTGTTGTGGAGATAGTTGTGGTGGAGGAATGAATTGATGTTGTTGCACAAATGCATGATGTTGTGGATATTGTTGAGGAAATTGTTGTTGTTGTTGAGAGTATTGTTGTTGTTGAGGATATTGCTGTAGCTGGTAGTAGTAATTAAAGTGTGGTGGTTGAGACATTTTGAAGTAGCTTGTATGGTAAAGGATCTTTAAAGGATAATAACGGTTGTTGTTTGAAGATTAGATATGTTTAACGATGAAAAGCGTGAAGAAATTATGAGGATTTTACTCTAGAAACTCTGAGATTTCAATCGTTGAAAAACTCGGAGGATTTTACACTAGAAACTCGATAAATCTCTTAAACTTCAAGAAAGCGTTCGATTACTGGAAATTGTTCGATGAAAAACAAATCGTTCGATGTTAAAATCGTTCGATGTAAAATCGTTCGATGTTAAAATCGTTCGATGTAAAATCGTTCGATGTAAAATCGTTCGATGTTAAATCGTTCGGTGTTAAAATCGTTCGATGTTAAATCGTTCGATGTTAAAATCGTTCGATGTTAAATCGTTCGATGTTACAATCGTTCGATCAGTAAATCGTTCGATCAGCCGAAGAGAAAGTCTAACTCGACTACTCTTAAATCGTTCGATGGATCCAATTGTTCGACTAAAGAAAATTGTTCGACCAAACAAATCGTTCGATCAAATAAGTCTGATACAGTAAGAACTCGGATGAACTGTAGATTTTTTTTTTCTTCTTAAATCTAATCTTTTAACAACCTAAATTACCCCTAGGCGAATGATACCACTTGATGTTTTATACTTTTATGAATTAAGCTACCACTAATTAACCACTAATTATCTACTAGATCTAGAGAGAGAAAGCTAGAGAGAGAAAGAGAGATTGGAAGATGATCATCATAATATGGAAATGTTTAAGCATTCATCAACCAACCCCTTCCCTTGTAATGGGAGGGGTATTTATAGTTTTTTACATAAGGATGGGCTAGTAGCCCTAAGCAACATAATTAATTAACAAAATGACACAGCCCATGGGCCTTCTACATGGGTTGAGCCTAAAACAAACTTAAAGGCCTAAGCAACCTATTACATCATGATCAATACTTGAATAAATACAAAACGTGTTCCTAACAGGCAGTATCATCACAGAAGAAGAGAATGATTCACCTTGCAAGGACCAAGTAAAATCATGACAGATAGTAGTACTCTCTAAACTGCTTCCTCCTGCTACTGAAACTTGTAAGGGACAGGTTTGTTTGGTATTGTAGGCCAACTTGTTTGTTGTATTTTTGTCTAAAAAGTTGTGAGTACTCCCTAAGTCAATCAAGATGTGCAACTCATATCTTCCCACATATCCAGTTACTCTCATAGTCTGATAGTTGTACACACCAGTAAGAGCATTCAAAGAAATTTGTGGGATCACTTCACTAGCCTGCACAGGTTCTTGTGGCCACACAATCTCTTCATCCAAACACTCATCAACCTCAACTTTTTCCTGCTCATCTCCTTCCTGATCTACAAGTACTTCTAACAAAAACAATTGACTGCTACATTTATGGCCAGGGAAGTACTTTTGATCACAGTAAAAACATAATCCTTTCATTCTTTTTTCCTCCATTTCTTTTTGAGTTAACTGTTTCCTATATGGAGTACTAGTGGAGGTTGATGGCTTATTCCTCTAACTAGCATTTGGTGCAGGTAAAGACAGTGGTTTAGGGTTGTTAATCACACTTGTGTTTTGAGGATTGTATCTAGGTGTAGGCAACACAGGCATTTTGTTCCTTTGCTTAGCCACATTCAACTGTGATTCTTGCAGTCTACACAATCCATACAACTCAGCCAAAGACCTTGGTTTAAACATTCTAACAGCAAGTTCAATTTCACTATACAATCCTGCACTAAAGAAACTCATAGCCTGTTCATCACTTAACTCAACTCTACACAACAGTTTATCATACTCATCAATATACTGCTGCATAGGGCCATTTTGTTTCAATTTCTTAATTTCAGCTAATGGATCATCATAAACTCTACCAAATCTAGCCAAAATTGCTTCTCTATACATTGGCCAAGGCACAGTTTCTCCTACTAATCTCATTATTTGCCTATGCCACATCAAAGCACCATCATAAAGATGAATAGAGATCAGGTTTACCTTGTTTGCATCAGGAACATTGTCCACCTTGAAGAACTGCTCACATCTAAACATCCAGTCCCTCACATTATCACCCCCAAACTTTGGAAACTCAAGCTTTGTGACTCTGTGAAACTGAGTGTTTTGTCCCTGATTAGTACCCTGACTCATCATCATCATGCTTTGATCACCATTACCAGCACTGTTCCTCAATTCTTCCAATAATTCATGTTTCAATTCCTCCCTTAACTGCCTCATCATCTTCCTCATTGATGTATCTTTAGTACTGGTACTGGCACGCGTTTGACTAGGCATCTTGACAGAAAGAATCAAGAAACAGAGTAACTAACTCCAACTAACTCTTAACAACTATAACAGACTGTAACCACTAAAAAACTACTCAAGAATTGACTCAATGACACGTTATTGCGATTGGGAAATGGAAAAGAGAGAACATTATGTCGTATTTTGGATTGGGAAGTGAAGAAATGAAAAGTGATGGAAAATGGTGGTTGTGGTGGTATTTATAGGGGTTGACGAATTTCTAACAAAATCTTGATAATGTATCTAGCCAGAAAAGTGGCTCTGATACCAAGATGATATGTACCAAAAGGATATGACTATTCTAGGACTCAAAAGAATCGAAGAAAGCCTATTTCAACATAGAGGAATTCAAGAAGATATGAATAGAACTCGAATATGAAGAAAGTGATTGTTATTAGAATGTTGAGTTGTTACTGATAGGAAGAGAGTATTGTACAATTGATAGATGATAAAATGTAAATGACAAGCTATGTATCTATACAGATGAATTGTGAAATGAAAATGGCGGGTAAAGTGGTTGTTTGTTGATTTTCCTTCTTTTGACTACTTTGACTTTCCAATTCTGACTTGTGATCATATCACTTTCGCACCATCTTTTCTTTTGCCGCTATCCCAAAAGCCATAACCTGTCTGTGTTCTCATCATTTTATACGTTAGATTTTTTATAACTGGTACTGGGCCATCGGTTTCAGAGTTTGTCCAGCCCAAGTACGTAATTTGTTTGAATTCGATTCGGTTCAAAAAAAAAAAAAAAAAAACTTAGAATTTTTTTTAACCCGCGCTTAGATGCTAGCCGGGAATTAACCGTCTGGATTTATACTAACCGGTCTTATTAACTTGATTGGTCATGGTTTATCTTTCTTGATTGTTTTAATGTATTTTTTGTTCTTTTATGTGCCATGTGGTTCGGACAAATGTGTAAAGAAATGAAAAGCAAACATATGGGTGGATTGTAGCTCTTTGTTTAAAAAAAAAATTAACATGGAAAAAGATAAGTGACTTGGCATGGTAACTTGCTCTACATGGGCATTAGCTTTTAAAAACGTAAAATAATACACGAATCAGACAAAATTCAATACATTGGGGTAAAAGATACATAAATTTTAGTTCGATCATTATAACTCAAAAAAATGACAAGTTCGATAGATTTACAAGTAATCAACCCTTTCTTATTTAATATGCTTTGATAACATGTGTTTAATAGCCACGTTTAAGTGAATTAACTTAGAAATGGAGTAACACAATCTGCAGGTTATATTTATTGTTTATGACTTTATGTAATCGATTTTAGTTTATCACGTTGTGCCAAACAGACCCAACCCATCCACCCTGTGGAAAGTTAGAAACCAAACACTAACTGAACTCCCCCTTCTTACCCAATGTAATTGCAAACCCAAAACACAAAACTAAAACAAATATATACAGTATATATTTATATCTAGTAAAACTCATTTCATTCGCTCAAACCATCAAGTAACCTGGCAATTACTGTACTAATTTGTTAACGAAAACATGAGTATTTGGAATTTATGATGTGAATTTGCAGGTTTTGTTGGTTTTATGGTATCATGGTAGTGATTTTGGGATAAGATATGTTATTCAGCCATTTAGGATGTGAAGTGATTATGTCTGATGTGACAACATTTAATAACATAGGCAACTTATGTGGCTGCCACGTCACCACAAAATCATGTACAAGAGAAAATTGATTATTTTTGTCTAAGAAGTGAAATTCTCATGTAGTATTCGAACCTAAGAGGTCATGTTAATTTTGCTATGAAAGAAATTTTAGTTTTTAACAGATAGAGGTTTAACAGTAAAAAAAAGTTGTATTTTTTCTTGCCGAAGAAAGATAAACGTATAAAAATTAAAATGACCTTGAACATCGTTGAAGATCGGGTACAAGTATAACGCCGTTTGTGGGATTTCATAATAAGGGCCTTGCATATGGTAACTGGGAGAGAGGCGTCATGCCGACAGTCCCTTGCGTTGGCTGCTTTATCACACCGGACAAAAGCACAAAACTAACGTCGTTGTGGCCGGCGTTAGTCTTAGCCACGCACGCTGGTTGTGTTTTTTTTTTTTTTTTTTTTTTTCCTAAAAAAATAGGCGTTGGCTAGTCCAACATAGGGTTGAGAAAAAACACCTGAAACCGACCGAAACTGGGCCGAGCCTAACCGAACCGACCTTATTCCGTTCGGTTTTCGGTTTTGTATAATTATTTCGGTTTTCCGAGGCTATCTCGGCTGGTCGTGACACGAAACCGCGAGGCACTATACCCTTCTAGCGTCGTCGTGGTGCGTTTCCTGAGAAAACACCAAGGATAGGGCACTTTAAGCTCTAAGAAGCTACAAACAATTGAGAAAATAAAATACCTCTAAACTCTAAACAATAAAACTTAGGGGTGTTTGCCTAAGCTTATGAGTTGCGTTTATGCTTATGTTATATAAACACTTATTGCTTATACATCATAAGCTTATAAGCTCATGCTTAGTGTTTGGATTAGCTCATATTTAATAAGCTTATAAGTTCAAATGTTTGGTTTGGCTTATGTTGATAAATGACAACAAGTGACATAATTCAATAATCAAATACTAAATGTCACAGTCTCTATTTCTCAAAAGCTATGGAGTTGGATTTGCTTGATGATACGAGCCTATGAGGTCACTAACTACCACCAATATACCAAGCCAAATATTTGACACTATTTTTGTTATTCATATTTGATATAATACTAAGTTAGTTATTCAACTCTATAGTATTTACCAGAAGGTAGTCCCTGCCAATCTCAAATAATAATTATTAATTCGATTCCACAGTACATACCTAGAAGGTAGTCTCTGTCAGACTCGAATCGACGCATCTATGGGGCACACCTCTTGCATGTGGTAATAACCTCCCAAAGTCACCCTTGATGGTCAACCCAGTTGATTAACATCTTATCTTATGTATGTAAATTTATTTATTTTAATCATTTAAAAAAGTTATTTTCGCCACTTGTTTCTTCCAATTATGCTTGTTAAGGTTATTGGTGGTGTATTTAGTTACAATTTACATGAAAATACCGAAATATTTTGAGTACCTTTTATTTATGAAACATGGTTTAGCGTTGTAAAAATCGGCCAAGGCGGCCGATTAATCGGCGCTTAGATGCTAGGCGGGAATTAACCATCTGGATTTATACTAATCAGTCTTATTCAGTGTAGCACCGAAACGGGAACGGCAAAGGGATACGGGGACGATACGGGAACGGGAAACGGCAAAAATAAAAAATTCAAGATACGGGAACGGCATAGATACGACAATAAAAAAATATAAAAAAATTAAAAATATATTTTATATACATATTTATAAACTTTTATTGATTTTATTATTATATTTAATATTACATTTTGTTTTACCTGTTATCTACTTATCTTTATATTTAATAGTTGGTCCATTTGTCTTATTAGTTGGGCCAAGAGAAAAGAAAAAGAACAATAGACCATTTATATATTTAAAGTTGGCCCATTTGTGTTATTAACTGGGCCCAAGATAAAAGAAAAAGTTAAAGAATAATAGATCGATCATTTAGGGTAACATGATAAGTTGATAACAAGTCAGCCGCTTTTATCATCTTTCTTCAACATTTTTCTTCCCCTTTTCCCTCTTCAACATAGTTTAAGCAGAAAACACCATCACCACGAAAATCATAACACAAGAAACAGCTTGGAAACTTCTTGGAAATCCAGAAACGGCTAGGAAACTTCATACGAAACGTTTTGCAGATTCGGGAAACGACTTGGAAACGTTTCGGTGGCGTTTCGACGGCGTATCCGTTCCCAAACGGGAACGCCAGCCTAAATGGCGTTTCGGTGCATCACTGGTCTTATTAATTGGATTGGTCATGGTTTATCTTTCTTGATTGTTTTAATGTATTTTTTGTTCTTTTATGTGCCATGTGGTTCGGACGAATGTGTAAAGAAATGAAAAGCAAACATATGGGTGGATTGTAATTGTTTGTTAAAAAAAATGACATGGAAAAAGATAAGCGACTTGGCTTGCTCTGCATGGGCATTAGCTGTTAAAAATGTACTAAAATAATACCCGAAACAGACAAAATTCAATACATTGGGGTAAAAGATACATAAATTTTAGTTCGACCATTATACTTGAAAAAAATGACAAGTTCCATAAATTTACAAGTAAACAACCCTTTCTTTTTTAATATGCTTTGATAACATGTGTTTAATAGCCACGTTTAAGTGAATTAACTTAAAAATGCATTTAGTTATAACACAATCTGCAGGTTATATTTCTGTTGTTGGCCCAAAACAAAATTACACATACGCACGTGGGCCATCCTTCAGAACCAGATCCTCTTTCAAACTGATCAAACATTCGCCAATAAAGACCAAAAAATCTAAATGCCACTATATAAGTTTACCAAAAGTGCAAAATTGCTTTAAACTCAATTACACTTTGACAGCCTGCAGATGATAAGGTTGTGTTTAGTTGGAGAAAAAAATTTCTTGTTTTTTATCTCTAGTTTTGTAAAAATTTGGAAAGGAAATTTATTTCCACAAAACACTTGAAAATATAAAAAACGCGTTTAATTAATGTTTGTATTTTCTATTTTGAAGAAAGGGAGAGGGTTGTGTGTTATAAAGAAAAACAACTAAAATTTGTTTTGTAATTTTCCTTGTTAAGTTAGGAAATAAAGGATTTTATGTTTTGTAAAACAATTTGTTAAAAAACAATGATTTGAACACGATCTTAAGATTTCCCTGTTTTTAGATACAACTCTACTGTTACAGAAATCATTTCCCCAAAACTACACAAGAAATCTTTGGGACACGAACCATTTGAAAAACAAGATATAATGAAAGCGTAACAATGTAAAGTAAACATTCAAAGATCGCAACAGTTTTTGCTAATACAGCAAAGTAGCAAACACATGCCAACTGATGATAGTAATTAGTAAAGGTTTCTGCTGAGAAAGGTTGGCCTATTGTTTAAAAAAAGCACAGATATGTTCCTCCCAGAAGTTAACAAAAATTTGTTGCTAAAACAATTCATAAAAAACAACTAATGAAAACGTGTGACCTCCTTGACCTTATTGTCGATATCTTCTACTGACATGCCCATCTCTCGGGCAATGTCCCTTTTCTTGTTTATCTCCATATCAGAAAAGGATTTGATCAAGTCTCCATCTAAAAGCTTGCTTGCGTCAGCAGGTTGTATCTTGTGGTAGTATAACCTCCACCCCTCATCTGCTTGATTGATGAAGTGTCTAAGTGAACCTTGAAGTTCCATGAAACCATAGCTCTGTTCAGGTAGGGATGCAAGTAGACCAATACCGCCATTGATTGTAGAAAAGAGTACGTTTGTTATATCACCAAGACCAGTGAACCATGGCAAAAACAGGTAACGTGGTCCCCAAGATCGTATTGCCCAATAACCTCAAGACTGCTTTCTTCGTCGGTGGCAACTTCATTTCTACGAAAAAAGAGCAGGGCTTGTTTTGTTGTGGCTCCAACATAAACACCGGCTTTGAGAATATCGAGAGCTGTCAACCTGTGAGATACATTATGAGCCAAAGACTCTATACCACGACCCTCCTGTTAAACATTATACAAAAAACATAATATAATTAATTAATTATTAAACAACTTCATTAGAATATCAACAGCTGCCATCAGGTTGAGAAAACAGACTCTAATTTCAAAATAACATCTTTGCTATCTTTTGAAACCTTACAGGAGTATAATTTATTTTGAGACGGAGGGAGTATTATCTACATTTAATATGAGTTGGTATTTGTCATTAGGTACAATAAGAGTAGAGCGTACTGTAAAATGCATCAGTTGCGGCAGTTTGCCACCAAAAATAGAGTTCCCCAGAAACTGTAAACAAGAAGCATATTCTTCACCTGCAGCTTGATGTTGATACACTTTTTGCAAAGTTCTTTCACCAGTGTCCCATTTGAATATAACAAATTCACGGCCAGAACCAACAAGAAGCATACCACTAAAGGCAGTCAGGCTAAAAAGAGGACCGCCATAAAACACACTTGTCTGTGAAACCAGTTCTAGTCTTCTTCCCTGCCTGATGACGAGAACCTTAATCCTTCCGTCATAACTGGTCTGTACACGAGTGGAAATACATACACAAAACATCAGCAAAATGCAAAAGGAAAAAGAAAAACAATCTGATTTCAATACACCATAAACTAAAGTAGAAAAAAGAGGTATATAAGTCTTACCGTCCCAACACATACATATTCTTGATTATCTCCAGAGAATACACAGCTTAGTAGAGAGACCCCGTAAACCACACCGAAGCTACTTGGCTCAAGTCTGTAAGTGTCTAGAATGCCAAATGTGCGCTCATCAAACAAGTAGATGTTGCTCGTTTCAGAGAGCTCAGAATACTTAACGCACGCAACTGTGAATGTTTGAGATTGGCGTTGATAAGCGATGCATAGTGGCTGTTCATGTAGATAGACAGAGCTGACGTCAATCTTAATGTCATCTAGAGCTTCAAGTGTGAGCCTATCTTCTGATGCTATTACCAGACTAGAGACAAAACAAAAAGGTTAACTTGATAGAAATACGAAACTTATTATAGTTGAGAGGTGAAAACAGGTTACCCGCTCGGAACATTAGGAGTACTGAAAGAGCATATCCGATTAACTCCTTTGCGGTTTACAGAACTGATATGCAGATTCTTAGAGAGGCTGTATATGATTGCCGGCTGATCGGATGATATGAAGACTTTTCTTGTGTTTGTTATGTGCAATTAACTCGAGTGTTACCGGACGCATACCAAATGATAAGGTTTTCATGCCTGTTAAATCTCCGGTGGTTGGGTGTAGTAGGAAGTAAACAACACTACCATTTGCAGTCCCGCAAAATAAGTATGATATCTGAAAAAAAAGCATGTTTTGAAACCTTGTTAACTTATAAATAAGATTAAATCACTTAACATTGAATATTTTTGAAGACCTAGTATAAAATTACCCCTTCCAAAGGAACAATAAGAAGATTCCGTGGCTGGGCTTCCAATCTTTTAACAGTTCGAACAGTAAGGTTAGGAAGGGAATATATTGTTATACTATTTTCCCACCAGCTACCCACAGCAGCATATTTAGTGTCGGCATTTGGAGCATCCTCAGTCAGACCAACAACAAGACTTGCAATCTCATTGTCCAGTTCCGTCTTCTCTTTCAGTTGTAGATTATCACCGATAATCTCTAGATAATAAAGATGAGCATGAGCCCCTTCAGTGGCCACTAGAACCTGCAAAATGATGTTTGTATTAGTGTAAATTCTCCTTCGGCTTTTAAGCAAACCTTTTCAGAACACAGATAAAGAAACAAGAGAAGTACCTCAGTATCGGTTGCAGATGCATGGATTATATTGTGACTTTGAGGTGGCTTCCATTCATACCGTAGCTTTCTTGACCTTAAACAAACCAGCCTCACAGAGGTTGAAGTAACCTAGATATCAATGCATTTGATATAAGAGAAATATTTATAAAAAAAGTAGTTCACAAGATATGCTAATTGATAAATAAAATTCATACCTGGGTGACAATACTGTCTAAAGCATTATGGCATAGCAATGTTTGATCCAAACAGAAAAGGCCCGCAATATCAGAAGAAGTTAACACGCTCTCTGGACTGATTTGAAAGATTAAAGTCTCTTCAAGCACATTTGCAACCAAAAAACCGTCATATGGATCATCCTTTGAAAACTTCAGCCACCACATCCCATCGATTCCAGCAGCTTCACAGGATGACTTAAAATGGATATGCAGACAAAAAGAAAAGATAAGTAATAAATCTAACAAAACACTGCCCAATTAAGAAAAGTAGGATTACTTGTTCCTCCATCTGAAATTATTTTCTTAAGATGCGAAGAGATCCATCATTATATGCTCCAGAGCACGTGACAAACTGCCTTTGCTGATCCAACACAGCTAAACAACTGTCAGACACTGGCCCCAAGTTAGGAAACCTTTCTAGCACTTCTAGTTTAGTGTAATCACCATCGGTATCATTCAATTTTATGAGCTGCAAAACACAAAGAAAAAACAAGGTTTAGAGAAGAAAAAACTCCTAATCCTTCTCATAGACAAGAATAAAGCATACCTGAGAGAAGAAGGAAATATTGGACATCAAATTTTTACACAACTCTGAGAGAAGAATTCTTGCTGTTTTATATAAGGTTTGGTCTTTTTCTTCTTGATGTTTTTGTAATCTGCAAATAACACCAATTTGAAGGCTTTTTTATCTCTTTCTTGTATAATTTAGGAAGACCTGAATTATCGAAAAGTTGCTACTTATGGGATTACTAAAAATCATGATGATGAGTATGAGCTTGTCAAAGGTCCTTGGTCCAGTGCAACAAGAAATCCTGCAAAGCTGCTCATACCCCCCCCCCGTTCCCCCACCCTGTGATGGTGTTCTCGCTGTTGGAGACAAAATGATCACATATTGTAGCAAATCTATGCCTGTTGAAGTGCAGTTTCCTCATGTAAGTCGTCTATTTGTTTAATATCCAAATCCTGTATATTATGTTTCCTTATTATATATGTGTCCTGTGGTGGATGTAGGGTTTTATATATGAAAATCCGAGGAATCAAGTAATTGGGTGTATTGGGCTCAGCTACAATTTTGGAGACATAGTACATGGAACTATTAGTACAGACGGGTTGAGATTTCTGTTTTCTGGCCAAAATAGGAACCTACTTATGCTTGTTATAACTCAGCATGATAAAAAGTGAGTAATACATGTCTTTCAAGTCTTCTACGCTAAGTTGCCATTATCTAATTGTCTTATTTATGTTAGGGATACTCAATTAGAGCTCCACTTGTTTGGAGAAACGTCATTTGCTTCAACTTTATCATATCTCTGTGATGGTATCGTTTATGTTAGCTCTAGGTCTGGAGATTCTCATAAACGTTTATGTTGGTATCTTTTGAAAAAACTCCTAATCCTTCTCATAGACAAGAATAGAGCATACCTAGAGCCAACATAAACGATACCATCACAGAGATATGATAAAGTTGAAGCAAATGAAGTTTCTCCAAGCAAGTGGAGCTCCAGTTGAGTATCCCTAACATAAATAAGACAATTAGATAATGGCAACTTAGTGTACAAGACTTGAAAGACATGTATTACTCACTTTTTATCATGCTGAGTTATAACAAGCATAAGGAGGTTCCTATTTTGGCCAGAAAATAGAAATCTCAACCCGTCTGTACTAATAGTTCCATGTACTATGTCTCCAAAATTGTAGCTGAGCCCAATACACCCAATTACTTGATTCCTCGGATTTTCATATACAAAACCCTATATCCACCACAGGACACATATATAATAAGGAAACATAATATACAGGATTTGGATATTAAACAAATAGACGACTTACATGAGGAAACTGCACGTCAACAGGCATAGACTTGCTACAATATGTGATCATTTTGTCTCCAACAGCGAGAACACCATCACAAGGTGGGGGGACGGGTATGAGCATCTTTGCAGGATTTCTTGTTGCACTGGACCAAGGACCTTTGACAAGCTCATACTCATCATCACGATTTTTAATAATCCCATAAGTAGCAACTTTTCGATAATTCAGGTCTTCCTAAATTATACAAGAAAAAGATAAAAAAGCCTTCAAATTGGTGTTATTTGCAGATTACAAAAACATCAAGAAGAAAAAGACCAAACCTTATATAAAACAGCAAGAACTCTTCTCTCAGAGTTGCGTAAAAATTTGATGTCCAATATTTCCTTATAACAGAGCGTCTTGTAATATATCCAATCTGAAAACAAAAGAAGCAGGGCAATTATTGGAAGGACAAAACATAGGAAGTATAAAAAATGATGCATGTTGCCGGTAGCACGAACCTAATACTGAAGTCTACTTCAATGCGTCCTTCACAAGATAGATGAATGAACTAACGAAAAGGACAGTGTTAGTGTTTAGCTGACATAAAAAGACTAAACACATACATACAAGTATACTTCAAATCAGTCTATATGAAAAGTCAAACAGTATTAGTGTTTTGTCTAATACATATGAAAGAGCTGTGTCACCCTACCTGGACAGAATTCACAGGAGGTTGACCATTTCCCAGTGAGTGTTGTGTTCGCAGTCCAATATCACTGCAATCGTGGTTGAAGAAGCAGATCTACACACATCAAAAGGAAACAGTTATAGAAAACATAAAATTAAGACTGATTTTAGCTTATAAAGATGCATATACCTCGTGGCCTTCACCAATATGATCAGATATTTCATGCGAGGATCTGCAAAAGCAGTAGAAGTTTTAGAAACGATGCAAAGAATGTCACATAATGCGTCAGCTTTGTTGTAACAAAAAACCTGGTAATGACATCATTTTCATTCGCATCCCAGTAGAGAACAAAAAGCAAGAAATCTTTTGATTGACCCTTCATACAGCAAGTAACACAACAAAATGAGACACATTAACACAACACTAAAACGAAGTGCAATTTAATAACTCTCTTATTTAGTAAGAGCGGATAAATGTACTTACAATGGGGCGAATAAGCTTGAGTGTTGTTATACTTCCGTTAACCAGAAAATCCTTGAGCATCTGGAAATAAAAAACAAAGTCACGGTAAATAGTAGTTGACAAATTTCAAAACAAAACAAAAATGCAATAACTAACAATGAACTGACCTGAAGGTGGGCTTCACGACTAGCATCATATTGACAAATTTCAATATAATTGTGCTTCCTGAAAACACATTAGAAAATAGAACACTCAAAACTCAAGTAGACAACCATTGGAAAACAGGATAAGTTTTAACATTAAAAATGAGCTCCACTAATAACTATCAAAATTGTAACGTACAAGTTGTTATGCTAACCATTTGTGACAACATGTAGTTACACAAGCCAACATGTTACATTATACAAGCTTAATTAACTGCATCTCAACAACATCAAAGTAATAAAAGCAGATCAAATCAACTTAATACAAAATCATAACCGTAATAATTTAACATATAATGATATTTAAACACCAATTCCGCAGCAAAATGATGATAATAATCCTGTCACACGCAGATCTGAATATATAGGGCAAAATCATAATTCCACTTATTTAGTTACGAATACAAGTATAGAATTAAAACGCATAATTATATACAGATCTGATGATAATACACATACTAATAGTTGAAATGATGAAAAAACAGTTAATTAAAACACATTTGATCAAAGTACTGATAATGATCTGATCTGATCTAATTATTATAAATATAAGACAATTGACTGTGATGAATACCTGAATTTAGGGGGAATTTTGTGCAAACTGAATTTGTGAATGATTTTGGGGGAGTGTGTGTGTGTGTGTATTTGTGGGTTTTTTTATAATTTGGGTTAAATTCTGATCAAGCCAATCAATAGTGATTTAAATACGATTCTAAAGGCCACTTATGTATTTGAGTCGAGTTCCCACTACTCGAGCTAGCATTTCGATCAAGTTCGAGCCCCGGGTGTAGCACTTGTGCATTAAATTACTTTTTATACCCTTAGATATTTATTTTAAAAAAATAATAATAATAATACATCATCTTTTATTAATATTACTATGAAAAGTAACATGTATACAAACTGACTCGAGTCGAGTCGAACTCGACGACTTGACACGGCTTGTGTCTTAAGGTTACTTTTTTTTTTTTTTTTTTTATTATGGCTTCTAGTAAAAATTTAATAGTTATAAGTTTAAAACAACTTATAAGTTGGTTTAAAAATTAACTACTTTGAAAAATAGCTTAACTATTAGTTAATAACTTTTTTTTTTTTTTTTTCACCATATTTTATCTCACATCCAATTAATGGAAAACCAATTATACATTTAAAAATAAATAAATAAATAAATAACCCCCCAAAAGCATAAGTTAGACGTAAATAAAAGTTTCATGGGTCAACATATGGGTTAAGGGCAAGTTCAAATATGAAGTGGCACATTGAACACTATCAATTACTCCCTCCGTCTCAATTTATTTGTCAGGAGAGAGAAAACACAAAGTTTAATAAAAGTGGGGCCACTTTAATTTTTAACCACTAAAATAGAATATTCCTCCACTAGATTCTTTAGTTTTTACTAAATAAAGAAAGTGGACAATTAATTTGAGACATCCATAAAAGGAAATATGGACAAATAAATTGAGACGGAGGGAGTACTATATGTAGCTTAATGGTTAACTCTAAATAAATCAAACTAACATAGTTGCAAATGACTATGGTCAACATATGGGTCCTTCTTGACCACCTTAAAGTAAATGTGTGGTATATCACACTGTTTGATATCATAACTAAACAAGTAACTGAGACATAATGTGATGATGACGTATAGTCTATATCCGGGTCATGGACCCGATTAGTAAACAATACTAATATTTAAGCCCATTACGCGTGGGGCGCTATGGCAATAACTGGATTACCAGTTATACGGCTTGGGCTTACAAGGTCCAAGCCCAAAGTTATTTTCGGATTGGATATGGAGTATCTCCTAATTAAAGGAGATATATACCAAATATCCGAAGTCGGCTAATGCGCCGAGGAGTAGGGGACACGAAACCTACTAGGGTTTCATATGTATATAAAGGGCACCCAAGCCCTCGGTAAAGGTACGACTCACTAAAAACCCTAACTCTTCACTAAACCCTAAATTCGATTACTTACTCTCACGCCGGAGGATAATCGGGGGAGACAATCCCTCGATAAGCCTAACGGTGTTTGTTCTTTTTCTTAGTGCGCAGGTTCCATCAAGCATTAAGATCTGATTGGTACGAGAATAGGAGTCTTAACAAGGAACGCCCAACTTTTGTATCAACAAGTGGCGCCATCCGTGGGACCCTACACTAAGATTTTTACCAAAAACTGGAATGACGAAACACGGAAAGGAGCGGACTCCGCATGCGAAGAAAGCGCATGACGACTTACTAGGGAAGAAACAACAAACTGATGCGGCCTCCAAGCAGACCTCTGGAACAACCAGTGTGCCTAGAAGCTTTGGAGCGTACTCAGATTTGCTCCTTACTCCAGTAGAACCGCCCATTCTGACTACCAATGCTACTACAACAAGTACTAGCGCGGTAGACCCACAACGCACTCCTCTCGCTATGCCAGAGGTGAACTTCACTGAGCCTCCCAATGCGCCTATCCGAAACAAGGATCTTGTTTTGGAAACAGACTCCATCGCTCTAGAAGGAGTCACTCCTGAATTGGCGCCAAGTGACTTTGTATCTCAAAACTACGAAGCCTTGGCTGCGCTCATGCAAGAGGAGGCAAAGAAGAGGTCAAGCCAAAGTCTGCACGCCAGACTCAACTTCGACCCTGAGCACGAAGTATCCCCACCGCGCTACCGAAGGGAAAGGCGCGAGAAGGATAGCCGCAAACAACCAGTGTTTGCCAGGATTGGAAGGAAGTTTGTGGACGATGAAGCAGCCGACTTTCAGCATCTGGAGGAGCATGAAGACGGGGAACGGCGCGCCAATGTCCACGCTAGACTTGGCAGTCGCAGGATCCAAGACAGGCTTGGGCGACGATGCTCCCCAAGTGAAAGCCCCTCAAGCTCTGATTCTGAGGATAGTCGGCGCAAGCGCCGCAGAGGAGCAAGCTCAGACTCTGATGATAGTCGACGCAAGCGTCACAAAAGAGTTCGCTCATCTTCAAGAGATTCCTCGGACAGCGAGACTGGACACTGGAAATCAAGAGGAAAATACCGCGACCAGGAAGACGAAGACATGTCCCTTCCCTGGCGTCGCCAAAAGGTTGATGCGTTTACTAGGCGCATCAGCGATTTTTCGGAGAATAAGAAAAGGCGCATGCCTGCTAATGTCAAAACATATGATGGAACAGGTGATCCTGATGATCACCTAAAAATTTTCGAATCAGCGGCCACTATCGAAAATTGGCCACAACCTGTGTGGTGCCATATGTTCAACTCTACATTAGTAGGGAATGCGCGCAACTGGTTTAGCAAGCTTCCACGTAGAAGCATCGATGGGTTTGAGGAGTTGCGCAAGGCGTTTCGCTTAAACTTTACTCAAAGGAAGAAGTGCGCCAAAAACCCTGTCGAACTCGCTAGGGTTAAACAGCGACAAGGGGAATCCACAAGTGCTTTCATGGAACGCTTTAAGGACGAATGCATGAAAGTCAAGGCGTGTCCAGAGATACTAAAAATATCGGGTTTTATGAATGCAATCAATAACCCAGATTTGATAAAAAAGTTAAACGATAAGGTTCCCTTAACTTTCGACGAACTCATGAAGCGCACGAGGTCTTTCGTCCAAGGAGAAGAAGCCGCTGCGGATAGCAAGAAAGGCTATTCGAACCATAGGCCACAAGAAGAGTCAAGGAGACAATCCAATGACCAGAGCGGCAATCGTAATAGGAGTTATCGCACTCAAGGCAGTGGAAGGGGAAACGACAAGTACACCCCATTAACAAAAACTCCAAAGGAAATATTCGCAACGGAAGGGGCTAACTTCCCGAAACCACCACCAATGCGCACCCCAGAGGATCGGCGCACATGGAATGGCTATTGCGAATACCATGGACAGAAAGGCCACACAACCAACGAGTGCGTCCAACTGCGCCAATTGATTGATAAATTGGTAAAGGAAGAAAAGATGGACCACCTCGTAAAAAACATCAGAGAAGGGAAAGACAAACCAAAACCAGGGGCCAAGAAAGAGACATCAAAAGAAAAGGTAGATATCATCTACATGATACAGCCATGGCAGCGCACGACAAGACAAAAAGTCAGTCAAAGATTCTCTAAGGGAAACGAAATTTCTTTCCCCTCCCTGACTGCGAACAACGCAGTAGTGGATCCACTTACCATTGAAATACATACGGGGGGTCACGACATCCGTCGCATGTATATAGATGGAGGTGCATCCGCTGATATTATATATGAACACTGTTTCAAGAAGCTGCGACCTGAGATACAGAGTCAGTTGATTCCAGCTACAACGCCGCTCACTGGCTTCACAGGGGAGAAGATATGGGCCATGGGGCAATTACGTCTATTTGTAGAAGTTGGTGACAAACCACACTCTACAGTCACCTGGATGAACTTCATGGTAATCAGATCCCCCTCTCCGTACAATGGCATCATCGGGAGACCTGGAATATCATCTATCCGCGCCGTGCCATCCACAGCGCACGGGATGCTCAAGTTCCCAGTGGAAGGAGGTATTGTCACTCTTTACAATACCACCATACCACCCAAAGAATGCAACGCAGTGACAAATGACGTAGGCGATGTTCCCGAACAGCGCGCAATCAAAGTCCCAAACCTAAAGGTCGCCATTCACCCTGACTACCCGGATCAACAAGTATCTATTGGCGGGTCTCTGTCTGACAAAGGCAAATCAGCAATATGCGCACTCTTGCAAAATAACTTAGATATTTTTGCATGGGAACCAAAGCATATGACAGGGGTGCCACGCTCCATCACGGAACACAAGCTGCAAATCCGACAAGGATATCCTCCAATACGACAGAAAAAGCGCGGACAAGCCCCAGACCGCGCAAAAGCCATCTTGGAAGAAGTACACAAACTAGTAGACGCAGGCATCATGCGGGAAGTGTACTACCATGACTGGCTCTCTAACCCAGTAATGGTAAAGAAGAGCGATGGCAGTTGGAGAATGTGCGTAGACTTTACAGACCTCAACAAAGCATGTCCACAGGACTGCTACCCGCTACCGGAGATAGACTGGAAGATCGAATCTCTGTGTGGATATCCCTTCAAATGCTTCCTGGACGCATACAAGGGATACCACCAAATTCAAATGGCGGAGGAAGATGAAGAAAAAATGGCCTTCCACACAAGTCAAGGGGTCTATTGCTATACAAAGATGCCCTTTGGCCTAAAGAACGCAGGAGCAACATACCAACGATTGGTGGACACTGCGTTCGAGAAACAAGTAGGCCGTAACTTGGAAGTATACGTCGATGACCTTGTCATCAAAAGCCATACTGAGGAAGAACTAGTGCGCGACATGGAGGAAACGTTCAAAACACTGAGGAGAATCAACATGAAATTGAATCCCAAGAAGTGTACATTTGGCGCTACAGAAGGCATGTTTCTCGGATATCTAATAGAACCCGATGGGATCAAGCCTTGCCCAGAAAAGACCCAAGCAGTCATTGACCTCCCCTCACCGCGCACACTGAAGGAGGTTCAGTCCCTAAATGGCAAACTAGCCGGACTGAACCGATTCTTATCTAAATCAGCGGACAAGTCACTTCCCTTATTCAAAACACTCAAGAAGTGTACAAAAAAGGGAGACTTCAGGTGGACCGCGGAAGCAGAAGAAGCCTTCCAACAGCTCAAACAGCACATAGCAGCGCTCCCAAAGCTTGTCGCGCCCCGACCAGGGGAAGAGCTGATCATGTACCTATCTGCGACCCAGGGAGCAGTCAGCGCAGTGTTACTGACAGACAGGAACTCTGTCCAAACACCCATCTATTTTGTTAGTAAGGCGCTCAAGAAGACAGAGATTAACTACACTGCAATGGAGAAGTTGGTCCTAGCCTTAGTGTTTGCAGCAAAAAGACTGCGCAGGTATTTCCAGGCGCACCCAATAGTTGTTATCACAGACCAACCCATCAAACAAGTTATCTCAAGACCCGACGCATCGGGACGCCTACAAAAATGGAGTGTGTTACTGGGTGAGCATAACATATCATACAGACCGCGCACTGCAATCAAAGGGCAGATATTGGCCGACTTCATCATTGAGAAACCAGATACTGACACTCCACCTGCGACAAGCAAGGGGGAACCTCAAGAACCATGGATTCTATTCACCGATGGATCCTCATGCGTAGATGGATCAGGAGGTGGTCTTATTCTCACTAACCCAGAGGGAGATGAATTCACCTACGCACTGCGTTTTGAATTCACAGCCACGAACAACGAGGCAGAATACGAAGCACTCCTGGCTGGGCTACGCATCGCAATTCAAATGGGTGCACGCAACTTAGAAGCGAACGTCGATTCACGGCTAGTTGCTAACCACGTGTTCAGGCGAGTATGTAGCAAAGGAGGAACACATGATCCAATACCTCGAAAAAACCAAATCTCTGATCCAGAACTTCGATAGGTTTACCATCAAGCAGGTTCCCAGGGGTGAAAACAGGAAAGCAGATGCGCTGAGCAAGATTGCATCCACCAGTTTTGCACATTTATCAAAACAAGTATTGGTGGAAACCATGAAAAATAAGTCAATCGAAGAGATGGAAATATCCACAGTGATAGAAGAAGAAGGCCCTACGTGGATGACACCAATCATTGACTTCATTAGCAAGGGCATACTCCCCCAAGAACAGAAGGAAGCTCGAAGAATCCGGCGCACAGCGCAGCGATTCGAGCTTAGAGATAACGTCTTATATAGACGCTCATTCCTACAACCATGGCTTAGGTGCGTTGGACCTCTCCAGGCAGACTATGTACTTCGAGAAATCCACGCAGGCTCATGCAGCATGCACTCAGGACCACGGTCCATTGTAGCGCGCGCACTAAGGTCTGGATACTATTGGCCAACTATGCACCGTGACGCGCGAGATATGGTACGGAGGTGCAGTGATTGCCAAGTTCACAGACCCATTCCACGCCGACCACAGCATGAACTAACGCCTATTACATCGCCATGGCCATTCTACAAATGGGGTATCGACATCGCTGGACCTTTCCCTATTGCCGCAGGCGGATTGAAATTCCTTATTGTGGCAATAGACTACTTTACTAAGTGGATCGAAGCAAAGGCAGTAGCGACCATAACAGGTAACCAGATAAAACGATTCGTGTGGGACAACATAGTATGTCGCTTTGGATTACCTGGTGAAATTATCTCAGATAACGGAAAACAATTCCGTGATAACCCGTTCAAAGATTGGTGCGAACAGCTGAACATCACGCAACACTTTGCATCAGTAACTCATCCACAAACCAATGGTCTAGTTGAACGCGCAAATAGAAGCCTAGGTGAAGGAATCAAAGCGCGCCTGGACAGACACAAAGGAAGATGGGTAGAAGAACTATCACATGTTCTCTGGGCACACCGAACAACCATCAAGGTTAGCAACGGGGACACTCCCTTCTCTTTGGTCTACGGGACAGAAGCTGTAATACCAGCTGAAATTGGAATGCCAACCATCCGCACTGCGGAAGTTAACGCGGCAACCAACGATGATGAGCGGCGAATAGACTTAGATCTGTTGGAAGAGCGACGTGAACGCGCAGCAATACGCGAAGAGAAAGCCAAGTCAAGAATGAAAGGATACTATGATGCCAAAGTACGCAGCACCTCATTCAGACCAGGTGACTTCGTATACCGCGAAAACGACTCAAGCCGCACAGAAGACACTGGTAAGCTAGGACCAAAGTGGGAAGGACCTTACGAGGTCATAGAAGCACTTGGCAATGGAGCATACAAGCTACGCGACAAGGACGGACATGAGCTACAGCGAACGTGGAACGTCCGCAACCTTAAGCGGTGCTATCTTTAAAGCAGGCTACGGCCCAACATGGACACTCACGCACTTTAGAAAAGTGCCCCCAATAAAGATCCATGTAATTTTATTTTTTAAGTATTATCTAGATAAGTATTCTCTTTTAAAACTTGCAAGTATTAATAAAACGTTATGGTTTCTAGCTAACTCCATAACACATTTAACTCTATTGTTTGCATCTTTCATTATCGTGTTTCAATATTGTTATAATTTTGCCTACATGGCGTGCATGCACACACTAAGACCCACGATGGCAGAAAGGATGAGTAAACCTAATAAACAACTCGTTGAGTAAGAGGGTTGCAAACCCATCAACTTTGGATCACGAATCCTTGTTAAACACCTTGCGCTCAAGACGTTGGCGCAAGTTCCTTACGCAACCCATGATGGATGCGCACTAGGGCACACTGTGCGCGTTTAACAACTCAGGAAATCAAGACTCTTGAATCCTTAAAGTATAATACGACAAGTAAACTTACAAAAATACATAGACGACTATGATTCCCTTCTTTTCATTAAGTGGAAAAATTCAATACACGACTACGGTCCTTACTTAAAGAAAATTCATACATAATAATGATTCTTCTTTTCTAAGTACGCTTATACACCCAAAGATATCCTCACGCAAGGATACATAAATCATATAAGAACTACGAGTTCAAAAGCATAAGTATTTGGAAGTTGTAAAAAACACTAAGTACAAAAGCAAGATTTCTATATACAGGAACATGTTTCTACAAAAGACTTGTACAAAAGAGCTAAATGCTATATGTGCGCCTTAGCTGACTGGAGCCCCCACTCAAAGCTGTTCCCTTTGCATCCTCGAGCCTCTTCAACAACTCTGCATCATCAAGGGAAACAGTGGCCACGCAGACAGGCACACCATCGGATCTAGGCTGATGCGCAGCGCCTATGCCGCACAGAATGGCCTTTCCTTTTTGCGCCTTTATTTCTTGCGACTCTGGAAACATGAGCATTTAGAGACCTTTGCAAAGAAATCTCTTTCTCAATACGGAAAGGATTCAGAATATCACGAGGCTGAGCAAAAATGGGTACCTTCAACTGCGCTACGTCAGGCTTCAAGTAGAAGTCCAATTGCTGATCTGCACCATCCTGCAGATGCCTGGGAAGAGTGAGCCCCGCCATGATCACGCTGATAGGCTGATCCTGATCACGCTCCAAACGAGCGATATGCGGAAGCTCAAGCTTTTTTAGCTCTTCCATGGCAGCAACAAGCTCAGCACGGGCATTCGCCTTGTACCCAGGGACCTCGGCAAGTGGCACAGTCAACAACTTGGCCTCATCAAGCTTTTGTGCGGCCAAAGTCTCACCATGCGCAATCGCGCACTCCACAACCTTTCCGAAGGACGTGGTGACCTCGGGATGCTCCAAAGTACACATGGCAGCCAAGCGAAGACCATGACTGATCAACCACCTACGAAATGACACAAGTGTTAATCATAAAGAGAGTTTACAATATATACAAGTCATAAAGAGATAAAGCAGCATGTACCTGCGCTCAGCCACGGACTGAACCATATGAGGGTATAGCTCCTCATCATATTCGATGCTGAGCTTGCGGAGCTTCTCCTCTTGCATCTTCAGCGCAAGCTCCACGCGGCTACGGAACTCCTCTATATTGGCAAAGTGCTTGCTCCTATTCTGTTCCAAGTACTTCAGCGCCCATAAAGAGTTACGCTTCTGACGGTCCGCATCAGCACGCTCCCGCTCCAACTCAGCCATCACCAAGATCTTCCCCTCAGCCGATCTTTGTGCAGACGCCTCTGCGCGCTCCAGTTTAGCCTTGGAGCTCAGCTGCTCAGCTTTAGAGCTTGCTAACTCAGCCTGCACAGACGCTAACTGCGCCTGCAGTCTGGAAACTTCCTCAGACTGGTGCACCCTGGCTTGCGCCACCAGCTCAGATTGGCGCACAGCAATGGAGGCCAGCTCCTCCATCGCAGAGTCAAACGGACTTAACTCCTCTCCAATATCCTTTGGTGAAGGCACCCCAAAGGGACTCACCTTGGGGGGCGCACTCCCATCTACGACGCCAGCGTCCTCCACAGGCTGTTTACTACACGAAAAATCAAGAAGCAAGGTCAGCGCACGAAAAAAGTCAAGTATATACAAATCCTGAGGATTACTACAAAATACTTACATGGGGGGAGGAGACGAGGACACGTCCTTCTCAATCTCAGGCATGGACGTACTCCCACCAGACTTCTCATCCACACTGAGGACACGAAGAAACAAAGTTAGAATAAAAGTATAACTTGACAAAAGTTCATAACTAAGATACTTACTTCATCTGCACTTCGGTAAAAGATGGGCTCTCCTCAGCCTCAGGTCGCGGCCTCTTGGAAGGCCCTTCGCCATCACCACCATGCGCTCTCTTGCGCGTCAGTGAGGAGCGCTCCTCCATTTCACAGTCAGACTCCTCCAAATTGATGAGCGTTTCATTGGGAAGAGGCTGCACAGTGTCAGGAACCTCCTGCACAGGAGGACCACCCCCTGCAGCGGCACAGCTACCACCACATCAGGTGAGCCTTCGGACTCTGGAATAACCAAGTCCACGACACGCCCGGCCGTCGCCTCCAGAATGGTCTTCTCACCGTCCCCCAGAGGACGCACCCCCACTGCCACAGAACGCGGTTCCTCCAAGTTAACAACCGCAAACAGATCCATCTCTGCGTATAAATTAGACAAAGAGAAGCAAGTTACATAAAGTATGGAAAACGAAGAAACGCTTACACTAATAACGACAGTAAGACGACAGAATGAGCACCCACCCGTGCCATCCGCATCCAAGAATGTGGGAACCTCTGTCTCATGCTCGAAGTAGTTGCGACTGATGCCCATATGCACCAGGAACGCTTCCGGATATGGCTTGATAGGAAGGCGGTTCTCATCAATAATCACCGCATGATCCGCGTTATACCACGTCTCGGGGGGGCGCTCATCCTTGGGCAGATTGGCACGGGTGTAAAATTTGAAAATTGGAAGGAAAAACGGCGGCGTCAACCCAAAAGAATTTCTCCCTCCAGTCCTTGAGTTTATCTACCTTCTTCACGTAGCATTGTAACTTACCTACGCGCTTAGAGAAAGTAACCCACCCATTTGACCATGTCGCGTGATAGAACGCGCGAAATAATTGAAGGGTCGGGTGAATCGCTAACAAGCGACAGTTCACCTCAAAATTGGCAATTTTCCCAGCACCAATACAGTGCAACTGGGAGATGTGGAGCTCGTAATAATTGAGTATATCACTCAACAGCACGGATATGGGTACACGATGATTCGCCCACTCGAAAAAGCGCGTATATAACCCTACCTTCCCCATGGGGAAATTAGCGATGGTGTCATTTGGACCTGGCACCTCTGGGCGCAGATCCAAAGGGATAAAGTAGTCCGAGGTGAACTGATTCAGTTCACCTTCGGTTATGTTAGAAGTGAAATCCTGAAGTTGTGCGACCATTTTGTGTTTCAGACTGTGCGCAAGCGCTATTACCTTCAAATTTTTCGTTCTTGATAGCAGATTCGAAGGAGTTAAAATGGTGGAAATATGATGTTTTAACTGTGGATATCACAGTGAAAGGAGGCGATAGTTTATATAGTTTTCTACCCACCACAGATGATTGACACGTGTATCCCACTAACTCAAATCGTGTGGCTGGGAGATGTGACGGTACAGAACAAGTGGATAGCTTCTCCACTTCCCAAGGTACCCGAATTGCACTTTTTTGGACTAGATACATCATACGTGCGTTTTTGGCGGCATATTTTTGAAATCTTCCCGCGTACGCGTCGGGAATAATTTTGACACGACTTTAGTCTAGCATCCGCATGTTTTACCCTGCGCATACTAGACTGGGGGGACATGATGACGTATAGTCTATACCCGGGTCATGGACCCGATTAGTAAACAATACTAATATTTAAGCCCACTACGTGTGGGGCGCTATGGCAAACTGGACTACCAGTTATACGGCTTGGGCTTACAAGGTCCAAGCCCAAAGTTATTTTCGGATTGGATATGGAGTATCTCCTAATTAAAGGAGATATATACCAAATATCCGAAGTCGGCTAATGCGCCGAGGAGTAGGGGACACGAAACCTACTAGGGTTTCATATGTATATAAAGGGCACCCAAGCCCTCGGTAAAGGTACGACTCACTAAAAACCCTAACTCTTCACTAAACCCTAAATTCGATTACTTACTCTCACGCCGGAGGATAATCGGGGGAGACAATCCCTCGATAAGCCTAACGGTGTTTGTTCTTTTTCTTAGTGCGCAGGTTCCATCAAGCATTAAGATCTGATTGGTACGAGAATAGGAGTCTTAACAAGGAACGCCCAACTTTTGTATCAACATGTGACATTCATATGTACACACAAACATATACATTTTGGGAAGGGTAAGGATAACATAATGTATTCTAGCAAACGGTCCAAATAATTCATTCCATTTTTCCAAAACACGACACGGCTAGGGAGGAAAAAAAAAAAAAAAAAAAAAAAAAACTTACATAATAGCAGCCGGAAAAAACCATCGTCGGTTCTGAAATCTGAGGCAGATAGAAGAGCTTCAAGGCCTTGCTGAAAGCACATAAATAATAGGTTTAAGTACAAGTGAAATATTATACTTGGGGACATCTAATCTATTCGGTTGGAAAGTATCTTAGACAGTTTTGTGCCAATCAAGACAACTCCAGACCATAAATTTACACGTCAACAAAAAGCATGTGTAAATTGATTTTGACTGAGCGAAGCGGTGCTGGTAAAAAAACAAAGTTATTACACAATATTAAAAATAAAAAAAATAATAAATAAATAAATAAATAATAAAAAAATCAACTAAAATGAAAATAAGAAAAAACTCTAAGGCTAAAGGGAGTGGGGCTACCCAACTAAGGGGCGACTCGCGACACGTGGCGCTGAGTCAGCAAGTTGGGTAGCCTCCCAAAAAATGGGGGAGTGGGGCTACTCAGGAGGGTGGGGCGACTCCTGACACGTGGCACTTCTAATGATTGATTTTTTAACTTTTTTTTTTTCAACTTTTTTTTTTCATATTATATAAATAATAACTAAAATTACATATTATATAAAAAAAACAATATTACATAAATAATAATCCTAAAACATAAATATTACTTAAAAATTAATACAAACATAAATATTGTTCATAAAACATAAATAATAATCCTAAAACATAAATATTACTTAAAAATTAATAAACTACGCATCCCGATATTTTTGAATAAGATCTTGTTTCGCTTTTTCCATGATTGATCTTTCGGGTTCCGGAAGATCGCTGTAGTCAGTGCTCAACACTCTCAACTCGGCAAGCTTAATTTTACTTTCCTTTGCCTTCAACTTTCGATCCCCATACTCCAATCTTTTTGCCGTGAGATCCATCAACCCTCTCAATTGACCCGAAATATCGTCCAAAGCATTATCCAACTTCCCCTTTCCCTTGCTCGACGAACCACCCACACTCGAACTCGATTTCCTACTCATGTCTCTTCCAACCGGCCGTCCTCGAAACTCCAGCTCCTCATCCTCATCCTCGTCCACTGAGTTAAGATCGAAATTCACACGAGCATCCGAACCTTGACTTTGATAATCGCCGGATGATGAAGTTTTCGTTCTTTTCTTAGTTGGTTCTCCTCGACTTTTTCTTGCGTCGTTTGAATCGGTAACGTAATGAAACTTAGAACTGAATCTTAACTTATCCCAAACGTCCACAAATCCAAAAGCTTTTCCATAAGTCCCCTTGTACTCGGAGATAGCTTTTTTAACCACGTCGGCGTCATTCGAACCACTTTGATGGTTGTTTGCATTTCTGAGCCGTGTATAGATCTCATTGAAATGTTGGATTTGTGGGCGTATTTTCCTCCACTTGGCACTCACCCCGTCCGGTTCACGATATCCCTCCTCCTCGCCCATGAGCCTCACAAAAATCTTCGTTATTCTGGACCAATATGTTCTCTCCTTTTGATAATTAGCTACAAAAAAATAAAACAACATTTCATATATATATAAATATCCGTAAATGTATATATAAATTTATAAATAATAAAACAACATTTCATATATATATAATACCTTCTTTCGGGTCCTCGGTAACCTCCAACCAAGCTTTGCATAGGCACATCTCCTCCTCTTTTTGCCACGGAATAGCCGTGGTTTTCACCCTCGGTTCGTCGGCGGGTTTGCGTCTGTGTCGTCTTTTTCTAGCTTCGACTACCGGTTGGGTTTCTTCGACGACTTCAACGTCCGGAGAATTTGGCGTCCTTGGTGGAGTGTCAATGACTCGTTGACGATCTAGAAAAAATATATGGCTTAAAAAAATATATAGATATATATATATCCGAAATATATATATATATATATATATATATATATATATATATATATATATATATATATATATATATATATATATATATATATATATATATATATATATATATATAAGTAAATAAAGAGTAAAAATGTTATACCAAAATGTCCACCCGGTGTGTTTTGCGGAGTAACTCCGGCGAAACCGTATCCCTCTTGTGACGCATTCCAAGGTGAGAAACCCGGCATTGGTTGATTTTGGACGTTCATTTGTTGGATATATTGAAACAATGTCGGGTTATTAAGCAAATTTGGATCATTCATATCCGGTTGATTTGGGACGTTTGGACGTGACCGATACCCATACGGGCTGCGAAAGTTATTTGGATTGGGATTTGGATACATATTTTTATAGAGTTGATGAACTGAGTTTTTTTATAAAGGAATGAAGTTTTTTTTTTTTTTTTTTTGTCGGTGAATGAAGTGTGGAGATGATGAAGTGGGATTTGGATAGTATATATATAGGTATGAAATGGAAGGAAAAAAAAAATTAATACAAACTGCCGTTCAACGGCTACAATTGCATGAAACAAAGCAACTAGTCAAACTTTACAAGGCGATACGTTTGGGTCGCCAGGAACCAGAAACGCCTAGGCGGGGCGGTGTGTGGGGCGATAGAGGGGCGATCCAGAGCCTTATCGCCCCCCAGGTTGCATCACTCCGTTTAGCCTAACCGTCAACATTTGTGACTATATTCACACGTTCCCGTCAAACAGCAACAGTTTACATGTGATAACTGATAAGCATCCTTATCCACCATATCAATTTTGCATTTCGATCATTCAAAATTTACCCAAATTCATCAGCTATAGTGATTGCAATCGTACGGTTACTTCCACCAATATAGCTGGTTTTAAGAAAAATAAAGCAACAAATAATATCCATTACTTGTTTATATAAAAGAATGAAAAAAAATGAGATTAATGCATCCATGTTTGTAAAAAAAACAATTACTTTGAGCATAAGAGACTTGATTGAGGGCAGATACACAAAAACTGAGCCAACGACGTCGCTTTTTCATGTTGGCCTGCCAACAACGTACAAAACACGGTTTTGTCATAATGATTTGAGCACCAAAAGTACCTCATATGTCAAAAATACAATCAACATCAATTTCACACGTACTTGTGTTAGCTTAAATCAACTTAAAAATAAATTAAAACAAAGCAAAGCAGTTTAATTACCTACATGTGAGGAGTGTTTGAATAACTGTACTAAAAAGCACAGATAGTTCATTGCAGCGGCAGTGACATTCACGTGAACCATAGAGTACCCGATCACTTTGACTAATTCGGCTTCACTGCAATTCACCTTTACCATTGGATTTATATCACAAGTAAGAAACCCTTTAGAATGAAGCAAGTTGAGTATCAAAAACAGCAGCCAAGACATTCTCGCAGCAATTTGCTTGCTTTCATAGTGGATCAATTTCTGAAAATCAATGGTTCAAACAATCAGTTATTAAATAGTTTTATCTTGCACATGCCAGAAAAACAAAACCGTGGTTAAACTTAAGTTATTTCATTGCGCTTTAAAGAAGTAAATAGTTTTATCTTGTGGTAAAACGAAAGAAGTAATTAATCGTAACATTTTAAGAGGCTTGATCCATGGTCGATACACAAAAACTGAACCAACAACGTCATTTTTTCATGTTAGCCTACCAGCAGCATACAAAACGTGGTTACGGCACAATGATTTGAACAGCCAAAAGTTCCTCATATCTAATAAATATCATCAAAGCATATCTTCGAGTGTTTGGATAGGTCTTTCACTTTGACCGTCAGTCTAAGGATGATATGTCGTACTCATGTCTATCTGAGTACCTAGGGCATTTTGCAGCGATTGCCAGAATTTAGACGTGAAACGAGAGTCACGATCCGATATGATAGATATTGGCACTCCATGTCGGGAAACTATTTCCTTTAGGTACAACCCTGTAAGGGTTTCCATACTTTCAGTTTCTTGGATCGGGATGAAATGAGCGGATTTTGTAAGACGATCGACAATGACCCAAATGGTGTCATGTCTGTTCGATTTCTTAGGAAGATTCGTGAAAAAATCCATAGTGATTCATTCCCACTTCCAAATGGGAATGGCTGGTTATATCAATAAGCTGGATGGCTTCTGACATTCAGCCTTCACTCTGGAGCACGTTAAACACTTGCCCACATACTCGGCAATAATTGCCTTCATGTTAGGCTACCAATAGTGTTTCTTCAGATCCTGATACATCTTATCAGAACCTGGATGAATGGAGTACTTGGATTTATGGGATTCGTGCATAATCAAGTTTCTCAAGTTACCAAGATGTGGTAACCAACTTCGATTCTTGATACAACAAATTCCATAAGAAAGTTTGAAAACTATCTCCTGGTTATTTCCCCAGATAAACTCCCTTTTTTTCTGAGTTAGTTCGGTCAAAGGTTCTGCAATCCTTGAAAAACCTTCGATGAACCTTCGATAATGACCAGCGAGTCCTAAGAATTGGCATATTTCCTCAATACGAGAATAGATAAGGATATCATCAATGAACACGATTACGAATTTATCCAAATATGGTTTACACACTCGGTTCATGAGGTCCATGAAAACCGCTGGAGCATTTGTCAAACCAAATGGCATCACTTGAAATTCGTAGTGTCCATATCTCGTCCTGAAAGCGGTCTTAGGGACATCTTCATCCCTCACTCTCAGTTGATGATAACCAGATCGTAAGTCGATTTTCGAGTATACCTTCGATCCTTGAAGTTGATCGAATAGGTCATCAATCCTGGGTAATGGGTAACGATTCTTTATAGTGAGTTTATTCAACCCCCTATAATCGATACACATCCTAAAAGTTCCGTCTTTCTTCTTAACGAATAAGACAGGAGCTCCCCAAGGTGATGTACTCGGACGGATAAAACCTCGGCCGGCTAATTCCTAGAGTTGATCAGATAGTTCCTTCATCTCCGAAGGAGCTAATTTGTAGGGCGATCAGGCTACGGGTGCCGCCCCAGGAATTAAATCTATTCGGAATTCTACTTGACGAATAGGAGGAAGGCCAGGTAAATCCTTAGGGAACACTTCCTGAAATTCCCTAACTACGGGTATATCCTCTAATCGTTTTTCCTCTCGCTTTTTCTCCATTACTTGGACTACGAAAACTTGCCAACCTCGGGATATATAACGTTCGGTTTTGATACAGGAGACGAGATTTAGATGAGTTTTACTTCGATCTCCTTGGATAATTAAAGTTTCATCGTTGACAGGAATATGGATGATTTTCTCGTCACAAAGAATCTTATCACGATTCTTGGACAACCAATCCATACCAATGACAACGTCAAAACTACCGAGTTTAATCGGCATAAGATCGATTTTGAAAGGATGATTTGACAAAATTAGGTTATAACCCTAGATGACGGTGTTAGTACTAACTAGGTTTCCGTCGGCCATTTCTATATCGAAATAGGTAACTAAGGTAAGGGGTGGAATCCTAAGTTTAGAAGCGAGAGATGTAGATACGAAGCTTCTATCAGCTAGATGATGATTTAGACTATACCCGTAACTACATCTGGGTCTAGCGGAGCATTCCTATCCCTTAACATGTAGGCTCTCCCTTGGGCACCATCATTTTTCTTTTGGCATTAATTCGCATAATGCCCTTTCTCTCCACATGCATGACAAGTAACCGTCACTGGTAGCTGATTGCTCCCAGTGGCTGGTCCCTTGCGTCTGCAATCCTTAGTTTGATAGCCCACTTTGTTGCAAGCACTACACTTGACAACACAAGGTCCGGTGTGATGTAAAGCTATGACAAACGGAAATTTTCCACAAATATTTAAATAATAAATATTAATTTATTATATTATGACTAATAAATTTTGGCATACATGAGCCTACATAACTATTTTGGGAAAACAAACCCGCACACTATAGCATAAAATAACCCACCAAAACTATCTGATTTTATTAGAAAAGATAAATTTCCCACTGCCTGACATTTACAGACCCCGACATAACAAAAACGAGAGGTTATCTCGTTTCCCCTGAAAAACAACACCACACGCGTATCAACACCACATTAGTAACGAATTAATCTCAGGAATTATTTTTTGAGTCAACAAACTCTATTCTTATGTCAGTTTTATAGAAACGTCTCCGAAATTTATTTTCCACATTTTTATCGAATCCGGAAAAACCCGATTTCACTTCAGCTCAGCGGGACACGGGGTATACTTTACACACTCTTTTTAATAAAACAAACCCTTAACTATAATTATTTTCTTATTTTTCTCCAATAACACCCACTCACACGCACTCCCAGATCTTCCTTTATCTTCTTTCCCCTTTGTATGCGTTCCCACATACCCAGAAGATCAATTTAATATATCACTATCACTTTGTGTATCTCTTTTGAGGTCGAAACATAGACAAATCATGGGTCATTTTCTCCTTTCCCTCTTCCCCAAAGGAAATCATGAAGATGTCTTGAAGGATGCAAAGGGATAACGAGTATTGCTCAAATTGGTCACCTCATGTATCGAAGCTAAGAAAGAAGGATTAGAGCTATTCCCAAGCTTCCTCTTTTTAATGGTTATCCTAATTTCCATTTCCTGTTATTTGATTTACATTTAATTGGTTTTTGTTAATTCTTAACTCGAAGTGTAATTTTATTTATCATGTTTTCGAATTGACGTTTATGTGAAATATCATTGTTGTTGTTGTTGTTGTTTTTGGGGCTTGAAAAACTTAAGAAATCTTAGAGTTGGCTCACTAGTTTAGATCATCTTTGTCCGTTGTTGTTGTCGACCTTTGTTTGGGTCAAGTGACTTCAGTTGTCGTTAGTAAATCTTAGAAAAAAGGTCTCGAAAGTGGACCTGGAATTGTTGTTATTACTCGTAGTTGCGTCAAAATCTCTCTCGAATGAATATGTTTAGAACCTTAGAACTCGGCCTAGGAGTAAGGAAATTGTGACCGTCTTTGGGTCGAGTAAAAACCACACCCACAAGGGTGTTGAAGCTATTTTAAATCGTGTAAAACCACCCCTCACAAGGGTGTTTGAGGTTGTATATTTGGTCCGAATGAAGCTCACCCAACAGCCACCCAAATAGGGTGTGCTGTGGTGATTCTTGGTCATGGAGAACCACCCCAAAAGGGGTGTGGTGTGTCTCGATGTGCCCCTCACCAGGCAGCCACCCATGAAGGGTGTACGTGCCTTGGTTAATCTTGGTCAAGCCAGGCCAAACAACCATCGTAACTCACCCACTTACAACCATAAGTGATGGTCAAAATGGCGTTGTGAAATATTGGTCGATTGTCTTTGCTCCAAATCTAGTAGTACCTTAGTTATTTCCGGTAGAACCCAAGGGGGGGGGGTGCAAGTCTTGCACAATTCGAACTTTAACCCACAAAGGGTTGTCGAGTTCAATCTTCTACAAAACCCAAAATGGGTGTTTTGGTTGTCCATTTTGACGTCAAACTCAAAGGGGAATGTTGAGTTGTTTTCTACTTGTTCAAATGTCGATCCTTACATCAATATTTGGTCAATCATGTTGAGAACGAGGTAGCTTTGGTGTCAAACCAATAGCCCTCATATAACACTCGAGACCATCAAGTTGGGAAGTCGAGTTGTACTCGACCTCGACGTGCAATTTATTATTATGATATAAATCTTTTGGTGTCAAGCATGTTCCCTTGAATTCCCAGTAAACACACAAAGTTCCACTTGGGCTTGTGGTGTAATTGTGTTTAACACTAGCATTCCAGCCCACTTGATCTACTCACCCCACCTCATAACCCAATTCTAGCCAATTTAGCATACAAGCCTTATTGCCTCTCATAGCCCACCAGTCCCAACGTGATCCATGGTGGTTAATATCCAGTCCAGCCCAACGTTATACTTTCCCCCTCCCTTGACTTAGTTGAGCCTCAGCCCAACAAGTATGAGGCAATAAAATTTATAGCTGTGTTTATTTATATATATAGAGTCGACATATTTAAAATCAAGCACGCAAAACTTAAAAGTCATGACCATATTTTAAAACATGTATCGTCGTGATCTCAAAACCAATCTATTTTACAACTCGCTCTCGACTTATAATTTATCACGTAACATCGTCATAAACTCATATACATTTGTAAAAATAATAAACCTTCGACACAACAGTGTGAACATTTATATATATACATGTCGCTTAATATAAACTTTTTATACAAATGACCAATTATGTATATCCATTTTTGAAGAAAACACATATAAGGAGTAACAAGTTTTACCACCTATTATAAACATTGTTTCGGATTTAAACAAATAAACATCTACCTTATTTATATTGTTAGCAAAATTTAGGAAATGTAAAACGGGAATTATAGCAAAACTTTACTTGAGTTTTTATAACAAATTTTAGAAACAAATGTTTTCTAAACATATATAATCGTGATCAACTAAGAAACTAACTTACGAACACGAGTCATAACCAATCTCTATTTAATAGATGAACTTATTCTATTTTATTTAAAACGGGATAAACAAGACATTATACGTTATTTCTTGAGTCATTAAACATTTAGATGCTAATCATCATTTACACATAATTTTCCTACATTTCAAAACATATATAACTAATTATATATTTATAACGACTAATTTACATCTCCCTAACACTCCATATCTCGAAAACATCTAATCTTGTTTATAATCTCTTCATTTCATCGTCTTTCAACTTCCGTCAATCAAAACCTTATACGTCTTCGATATCTTCATTGTCACATATCTTAGCACTTCTAAAAGCCATTCCCACAAATACTTTGAAAAACTATTTTCAAACTCATTTGCTGCCACACAAGCAACAACAAAAACATAAACACTTTAAAACATTTGAATCAAATTTCGTAGAGACTTAATTTAGTCTGTAAACTAAAACATGACTTATTAATCTAGGTTGCGTGTTGGTGCCATACACTCTTTTAATCCCTACATCCATATTAAGGTGAGTTTATAGCTCCACTCTATCTATACTTGTTTTATAATTGGGGTGAGAAACATGCAAAACCATTTTATGGACCATCATTACTATTTTATCAAACTATTACGCAGGTTAGCCTAAGCCCTGCTATGTCCCCTATTGCCCAAATTCATGAACCGTTAATTTCCGTTAGGAAGCGTGAATGTTATAAATAGATCTATTGGGAGTAACGTCCCCGTTTGGTTTGACCGGATAGGAAAACGAACATATACCATGTCAAAGTACAAGTGTCTGGGATAAACACTTGTCGGGCCTTATATTTAAAATGCTTCTAGAGCATGCAAAACTATTATAGCTTCGGTTGCATGAACTTAGTGCTAGCGTAATAGAATATTTTATGAGACATTATATACATCATAATGTTCATATGCAAAACTATTGGTCCAAACTTATTATTTACTGCTTTAAATTTAAACCTATGAACTCACCAGCTTTTAGCTGGTTTTTAGCATGTTTTCCTCAGGTATTTAGGCAACTCATCATTGGCAAGGCATGGCAAGGCGATGGACTTAAATAAATTACAAAAACGTTTTCACACATTTTCAAGACTTGTTTTTGAGGGACCACTAAACTCTTGGGCTTACTTGTAAAATAAAGATCTTAAATGAAAGTTTGATTTAGTCTATTAGATGTATTTTAATGGAGTGTGTATTCCATTCTTTGTTACATTGTGTTATGATTCCCAATTTAGTAGCACCCCATGACCCGAATGCTTTCACGAAGCTAGATTGTAGGGGTGTTACAAAAGCACATCTTCTATACAGTGGGAGATTTCCAGCATAACCACTCTCCTTAGGGGGAGTGGCAGCGTAAGCTCTAGTAGCTTCTTGCCTTGGGTTTTGGCTGTAACACCCCCAATTTTGTGATACGCAGCGGAATTCAAACTGGGTGTTACTTCATGGCATAACAGTTATAATGATAGAAAACGATCTCTAGTTGAGTAGTTTTAAAAGATTTACCATTCGAATATCAGAGTTTATAAATTAGGTCCCAGTAGATGTAAGATTTACTAAATAAGTTGTAGCATATTCATAACATTCAAACACACATTTATGGTGGATTTAGCCGGCAGTTTTAGAGAGAGAAAAGAAGAGTGGGAACCTAGTGAGAGAAAGTGAAATATGTGTATTGAGATAATGAGAAGTTCCAACCCTCTCCTAAGTGGAGAGGGGTATTTATAGTACTAGTAGTTGTGCCCCGAGTGGGCTGTAGAGCGAGCTGACAGTGGGTAAAGACCCGACCCACTCCACAAGTTCTATATTAACTAAACTATATTAACTTACTAATATAATCCTACGATCTATTCAATGCTACTGAGTACACGGGGTGACCAAGTCTTCATTTGAATATTTATATTATTAACAATCTCCTACTAAGGGAGGTCACCCCAGAAAATACATTTTGAATTCTAGCATTCTATTCTCTGAACTTGACTTTATAGCTCATAGTCTTTGATTCTTCAACGTCATAAATCTTTGTGCCTCCAGCAGTGAACCTTTGATGACTGATCTTTTGTCTTGGATGATCTTTGAGTATTCTTCGAAGTTATCATCCAACATGTGTCTTCGAGTCATCTTCTTGCAGTATTGTCTCCACGTGATAGTGTAATCTTTGAATCGACATGCTCACACTATTCTGGGTCATGAGTTTCAGCATCAGAGTTTGCAGAAGCAGTGTTGAAGGTCTTTTAGTTTATCATGACTTCTTTGAATATGATGATGGTGTAGTGTGAGCATGTGGTAATGGATTGGCATCTTCTCGGCAACCAGCTGTAACCGCCAGGTATTCCTGCATACGATAGTTAGCAATAAAACGTCTGGTACTTACAGGTTCGGACTTCGAGATTGTTAACAGCATAGTGTGAAAACTCTCTCTAATCCTTACCAAGGTCGTTCCTAAATCGAAAACCCACAGAGGGCTTACAAGATCTACCGTAGCAAATCAATGATTAGGTGAGTCGCTGGAGTTCACTCCACGACTGTAGACCGTTTGAAACCGCCGTGACCACTAAGCGTAATCCACAAGGAATTACCGAAGTGACCTGCTTTCAGGGCTGTTTGATGTTGACCCTGGCAGGAATTTCCATTCAATCACTGAGAATTACATTTGTAAATTCCCTCATAAATGTTATGGCAGATTGCTAAGATCTGTGTAGGACTCATAAGTTTACAACTGGTGTCCTTAATGTTGAACAACCAGTGTAGAAGTAACACGTGTTCCTAAGAGATCTTATGATGCATCTCGTGGCTCTAGACTCGATAAGTGCAATTTTGGTAGTCGGAGACTGAAGCGGTGTCTCCTGTTTCAATATCAACATAACTCGTAATGAGCGGTCGATAGATTATGTAGGGTTCCCCGTGAGAATGAAACAAGTCCTTTTAAGAGAACTTGAGTGGTTTAGAAGGTTTAATGCAGTGGGTCACTGGGTCCATGACGTCTTGTCTTCAATAACTGTGTTACCTTAGTAACCACCAGTAGCATATGAATTGAACCCAGTTTCTGCCCTAAGGTTGAATAATTGGAGGGTTATTTCTTTTCACCCTTTCTCATTTCATTTCTTTTTAATTCTTCAACCCCTTCTTTCTCCTTTCTCATATTACTCCTTTTTTCATAATCATACCTAAGGACTTTCTAATACTAACTATTCGGTATTGTCCCTGGGTAGATCCCTCCGGCTCTGGCGGATCATAGGACGGTTTTTGTGGAAACTTATTTTAGTCTGACTTACATCTACTAAAATAAGTTACGTGATCGATTATGGACTCTAGGCTGTTAAGCCTTTGATCTATGATTAACTATGATAAGCGTGATGATAATATTGACAGAATATTCAAACAAAGAATACAATACTATCACAACAAGGTTTTGCCAAACTTTCTCTTTGTTATTAAACTCAGCCCCAATGCTATGTGATCAAATATAGCACGGTTACTCTAAAACAATAACAGGGATCAAGGAAAACCTTGATTACCTTGAGGCTTAACAAAACTAAACAACATCAGACCCCTTGTCTGATGTTCCCACACACACTCTTTGATGTTCACATTATTTCACTGTGAAGCATACTTAATATCTAAGGGTATGATCTCCCTTTTATAATATAAAGGAGATCATTACAAAGTTTGATAAGTCTTACATACTACTTGCTTGTTACATGTGTCAGTAGCTAAGATACAACATGTATCTTTGTTTACAATTTGTTGACTGATCAAATATCTAAGATATTATCTTTTGTACATCTTTGACTTTGATACAAATAATATCTTCTTCATTCTTATCCATCCAGCAGCAGTATGACTCACTGATCAGCAGCAGCTTCATTTGTACTACCAGCAGGAACAGATACACTATCGGCAGGAACGGTTACTACCAGCAGGAACAGTTGTACTATCGGCAGGAACAGACCAGCAGGAACAGATACACTATAGGCAGGAACAGATCTGTTTACAGAATATGTTTTGTACCAGCAGCAGTATCTACTCAGCGTATTTTGCTTATCATTTCAGTATTCTTCATGTTTCATTCTTCTTGTTTTGTGATCATCAAATCTATGAAAATATAATTTCCAACAATCTTCCCCTATTTGATGATTACAAAACAAACACGTTCTTGTACGAATTTCCCTAGACGAAGTAGAGAAATTGAGATAATTAAATCTCACCATGAATGAAACCATACTGTCTTCCCCTTAATCTATGCTATCCACCACTTCTCTTCCCCTTTTTGTTATCAACAAATAGAGAATGTTACAAATATGATCTTTACAACTACAAACTAATATTACAAATCCAATCTATCCTTCTAATATCTCAAATTACCCTCCATTAAGCTTTCCGCACTAAAAATGAACTTGAGACAGTAAAATTTTAAACCATCAGTAGCAATACTAATCAACAGTAATAAAAATCAATAACTTTCCCTTGTGGTGTTGCATAAATACAATAAATGGTTAAACACTTAAACATTTAAGCTTCCCCTGAAACCCATATGTTAACCATTCGAATCTCCATTTCTGTAGGCTTTTATGACTGATGAAGAAAAACCAACCATTACCAACTTGTTGATGAAGCTGAATAAACCATCCTTGTGTCCTATATCTTGTACTAAAACTGACTTCGAACGTATACCCATGTATAGAGAGACCTCAATCTCTTGACAATAAACTCATCTTCTATGAGACACTGAGCACTACAATGTTACTCCTTTAAGTGTTTGTCAATTCATAGTCACTTGAACGAACGAACAAGTTATCTTTAAAGTGTAGTCAACCACTTTAAGATATGATAAGAACACAATTTTGAAAAATTCAACCTCAACTTCAAATAAGCAACAAATGACCTTTTTCACCAATAATAAATTGATAAACAAGCCTTTTTATATTTTAAGAACCAACTCTCTTATGTGTGTGATTCTTCCCCTATGTATGTGAACCTTGAAAGAAAACCAAAAATTCGACCATACCTCAACTGTTTTTGCATCAGTTTTCAACGATGCATATCTTGCAACCTAAGGCTCAGATTGAAGATCCCTCCGGTGAGAATCTACCTTGATATACCAAGAACCTCCAGTAAAAATTTTAGCCCGATCCAACGGTTAACGAAGGAGTTATAGCCTTTGCAAAACTGCTCTGCAGAAAGTTGCGAAAAATTAAGCAAAAACGAATTTTTCTTCTTTCTTTAGCTAAAACCTTTTCTTTTCCTAGATCCAGAGCCCCCCGCTCTGATACCAAATGTGGAAACTTATTTTAGACCGACTTACATCTACTAAAATAAGTTACGTGATCGTTTATGGACTCTAGGCTGTTAAGCCTTTGATCTAGGATTAACTATGATAAGCGTGATGATAATATTGACGGAATATTCAAACAAAGAATACAATACTATCACAACAAGGTTTTGCCAAACTTTCTCTTTGTTATTAAACTCAGCCCCAATGCTATGTGATCAAATATAGCACGGTTACTCTAAAACAATAACAGGGATCAAGGAAAACCTTGATTACCTTGAGGCTTAACAAAACTAAACAACATCAGACCCCATGTCTGATGTTCCCACACACACTCTTTGATGTTCACATTATTTCACTGTGAAGCATACTTAATATCTAAGGGTATGATCTCCCTTTTATAATATAAAGGAGATCATTACAAAGTTTGATAAGTCTTACATACTACTTGCTTGTTACATGTGTCAGTAGCTAAGATACAACATGTATCTTTGTTTACAATTTGTTGACTGAACACATATCTAAGATATTATCTTTTGTACATCTTTGACTTTGATACAAATAATATCTTCTTCATTCTTATCCATCCAGCAGCAGTATGACTCACTGATCAGCAGCAGCTTCATTTGCACTACCGGCAGGAACGGATACACTATCGGCAGGAACGGTTACTACTAGCAGGAACAGTTGTACTATCGGCAGGAACAGACCAGCAGGAACAGATACACTACAGGCAGGAACATATCTGTTTACAGAATATGTTTTGTACCAGCAGCAGTATCTACTCAGCGTATTTTGCTTATCATTTCAGTATTCTTCATGTTTCATTCTTCTTGTTTTGTGATCATCAAATCTATGAAAATATAATTCCCAACAGTTTTCCTAACCTTAGCCACCTTATAACTTCATGACTATCCTATGTTGCCATTTACCAAATCTTTGAAAAATCTCTCAAAGTGTTCATGATTATGAAACACATTTTGCTAACACTTTGAGAGTTTTGTATTTTTCAAATGCTCCCCCTTAACATGTGCTCATATGTTTTAATTTAAAATTTGCACATGTTGGGTAGAGCTTGTACTTTTTGAATTGATCCACTTTCAGTGAACATGACTGATTCGAGACACGCTTACATCACTAGTTAGACTAGCTTGAAATTATTACCCGGCTTGTTCAAATTCACAGAAAGTTTCTCGAAACGGTACACTCTACTCAGGCATATCCTCTTCGAGACACGCTTACATCACTGGTTAGACCAGCTTGAAATTATTACCCGGCCAGGATATGTCCTTTCGATTAATGACAGTTTGTGTTTCGTCAATTTATTGGTAAGGTCTGAGTCACATGAGATGTCGCATCCTTTTTGCTGTAGTGCCATTTACTCCCCCTCAATATGTGCATCGATATACGAAAGAGTTTAGCACATATGGGAGAGCTTACATTTAAGACCAAATAATCACATTTTCATCAGAATTTCATATTTAAATCACATTCTCTCCCCCGATCAAAAATTTCAAACCATTTGAGATTTGTGATCCCAATTGATTTAAATATGTTTAGAAAATTTGGGAGAAAATGTGGTCAGGTTTAAATGTATTCTGATTATGGAGCATACTATGCTCCCCCTTAAACCACGTGAGAGAGTGTCACTGCTGATGTAGCACAATGCTTAAAAAGGTGTCAGAAATTTGAACAAATACTCTCCCCCGCAATTAATGACCCGTTTTCTATTTAAAGAGCTGCAGTCATTCAATTGAGTATGAAGTATTTGTGAAAATTTAAGTCCAGTTACCACCTTGTGAAACACCAAAACTCTCCTGAAGAATCATAGAACAGACGGAGTTTGTGGTGTAAAGAAGACTTCTCTTCTTATACAAGAAATGATGCACTGAAACGTACATCAGATCGAAGAAACATGGATATAAAGTTATCCATGCCCAGGTGAACTTCACCCAGTTGGAGGAACAACTGTCTTTTTGGCGACATGCTTTCCCCATAATAAGGCACGAGTTGCAGTCTAAAGTAACTGCAAGCCAATAGACATGTTTTAACCGGTTAATATAACTTCTGCTCGAGCTTCATTTAAAGACCCGTGTCATTATTGAATGACATTTCTAGGACCGTAAATGTTATCGATAAACAGAAGACATGCCTAGAAGAGCTATTTTTGGTATTTTCTGTTTTTCTGATTTTTAGGGTTTTTATAGGTTTTATATTTTTCTATTTTCTTTTTGGTTTAAGATATACACAGATATATACAAGGATATGTGAAGTAAATACTCTACTCCTCCTTTTCTTCTTGAAGACACTTGAGTGTTTCAGGAGGCAAACTCTTCATGCCAAGCCGCGGGAGAATAAATTGAAACCGTTCTCTCGGAAGTGCCTTAGTGAAGATATCAGCCAACTGAAACTCCATCCTCATGAAGTAGAGTTCAACGATCCCTTTCTCAACCTGTTCCCTTATGAAGTGATGCCTGATGTCGATGTGCTTTGAACGGGAATGTTGGACATTGTTGCAGCAAAGAGCTATAACACTTTTGTTATCGCAATACAGAGGAATCTTGTTATATGCAAATCCATAGTCTGATAGTTGTGATCGCATCCAAAGAATCTGAGCACAACACGCGGACATGGCAATGTATTCAGCCTCTGTGGAAGATATTGAAGTACTCATTTGCATTTTAGAAGACCAGCTGACCAACTTTTCCCCAAGAAACTGAGCACCTCCCGATGTGCTTCGACGAGTATCTTGACACCTCGCATGATCCGCATCTGCATAAGCCGTGAGTTCCATTGCGGTGTCCTTAGGATACCAGAGGCCCATGTGAACAATGCCTTGAAGAAATCTGAAGACCCGTTTTACCGCTTCTAGATGCTTCTTGGTAGGCTTGGACTGATACCGAGCACACATACATACTGCGAACAAGAGATCTGGCCGGCTGGCGGTAAGGTACATTAAGGATCCAATCATGCTTCTAAACTTAGTTTGATCAACCAGGATCCCAGAGTGGTCTTCATCCAACTTAGATCTCTCAACCATAGGAGTGTCAACTGCATCACTTGATTCAAATCCAAATTTCTTCAATATTTCATTTGCATATTTTGATTGATTAATAAAGATGCCTCCGGGACTTTGAGATATTTGCAAACCCAAGAAGAACGACATTTGTCCCATCATAGACATTTGAAACTTAGAACTCATCTCATTAGAAAACCTATTACATTCCCTAGGATCAAAAGAGGCAAAGATGATGTCATCTACATAAATCTGAACAAGAAGCAGATGTTTGCCCGATTTCCTAGTGAATAGTGTAGGATCAACGACACCTTTGGAAAAACCATTACCCAGAAGAAACTTTGATAAAGTATCATACCACGCCCTGGGTGCTTGCTTTAGCCCATATAGAGCCTTCTTCAAATGGTAGACGTGAGTAGGATGATCAGGATCTACAAAACCTTCTGGTTGACTGACATAGACTTCTTCCTTCAGATCACCGTTTAGAAATGCTGTCTTTACATCCATTTGGTAGACAATCATATTCTGACTGGCAGCATTAGCTAGAAAGATTCTGATGGCTTCAATTCTAGCAACCGGAGCAAATGATTCTTCAAAGTCTATGCCCTCTTCTTGACGGAACCCCTTCGCAACAAGCCGTGCCTTATTCTTTAAAACATCACCGTGCTCATCGAGTTTCACTTTAAAGATCCACTTTAGAGCGATAACCACTGCACACTCTGGAGGAGGCACTAATTCCCAAACTTCAAGTCGATCAAACTCATGAATTTCATCTTGCATAGCAGTATACCAACTATCTTTAGACATGGCTTCTTTGGCGTCTTTTGGCTCGACTTTAGAGAGTACGGAATTAAAGAAGCACCACAGTGCATCGGTGGCAAGTTGCTTTCGAGTGGATACCGGACGAGACGGATTACCAATGATGTTGTCAATTGGATGATCATTGGTCCATTTTCTGAGATGATCATGTGGTTGAGGTTTTTGAACTGATGTTGCTGTGTTGTGATCTCCTGAAGATGTATCAGTGGATGACTCAGGAGCAAATACATTTTCAAATGGAACATCATCAACAGGAGCAAAAGGATTCACATCAAAAGAATTGTCTTCTGCAGATCCTTGCTGTACCGAAGAAGACTGAATATTTGATGATGAGGGCGATTGACTGGCAGATGGTGCATCTTGACTAATTGAGACAGACATAGATGGACCTTCTGAGTTAGGTGGAACTTGAGCATCAGCAACTGGAGGTACAGGTGGAGCTTCAGTTGTAGCATTACTTGTTGGTGGCTCAAAGTAATCGTCAAACATCGAATCAAATAACTTCTTCAACTCATCACTGGTAGGAGATACATAAGGAACTGCAGGCGTGGGATTCTGTACAAGACCTGAACTAATTGGTCCAGGTGTCAATAGATTAGGTGTGGGTCCAGAACTGGTTTGTCCAGGAGCCGTTTGCTCAGTCAGCTCATCGAATGTAACGTGAATAGTTTCCATGATTTGTCGGGTAATCTTGTTGTAGATTCTATATCCCTTGCGATCTGGTGCATACCCAACGAAGAAACCTACGTCTGCTTTAGCTTTTAGCTTTCCCAAATCTTGACCATCATTTGTCGGATAACACAAAGCACCGAACACTCGAAGAAAGGAAAGATCTGGTTTCTTCCCATGTAACAGTTCGTAAGGAGTTTTGTTGTGAAGAGTGTGTATCAAGGAACGGTTTTGGGTGTAACACGCAGTAGCAATTGCTTCTGCCCAAAGAAACATCGGAGCCTTAGAATATATTAGCATAGTTCTTGCAGCTTCCACTAGAGTACGATTTCGTCTTTCAACAACACCGTTTTGCTGAGGAGTGCGTGCAACACTTTTCTGATGAGTTATGCCAATATCTTCATAAAATTGACTGAGGTGTTGGTTAACAAACTCAGTTCCATTGTCCGTCCGGATGATTCTGACAGTTTTGTTCAGCCTTACTTGTAACTGCTTGATTAGTTTAATGATAACCTCTGGAGTTTCATCCTTGGTTCTCAAAAACTTTACCCATGTAAACCGAGAGTAGTCGTCGACCACCACCAGAACATACTTCTTTCCATTGATACTCTGCACTCTCATTGGTCCGCACAGATCCATGTGAAGGGTGTGAAGAACTTCCATGATGGTATTGATGGTTTTGGGTTTGTGAGTATGTTTCTTGCTTTTGCCCAATTGACATGCAAAACAAAGTTGATCTTTCTCAAACTTTAGTCTGGGCATGCCTCGTACAAGATCCTTGCGAGACAAGTCATTTATGGTGCCGAAGTTCAAGTGATTCAAACGACGGTGCCAAAGCCATGATTTAGTCTTCGAGGCCTTTGAAAGCAAGCATATAGGAGAGGACCTCATCATTTCTTCAATTGAGATGGTGTATAAATTGGTGCCATGACTGCCTTTAAGAAGATCAATACCATCCAACTCTCTGACGAAACAAGTGTGTTTTCTGAAAGCAACTTCAAGATCGGAGTCACAAAATTGACCAACAGAAAACAAGTTATGTCCTAGTCCTTCCACATAGTATACCCGGGAAATCACGCTGTCTCCAAACACATAATCTCCGTAACCCATAATTGCCCCAAAATGGTCGTTCCCAAATCTAACTGTCCCGATAAACTTTTTCACGAAATTCTTGAGCCGTGAGCGATCCCCAGTCATATGTTTTGAGCAGCCTGAGTCCAAATACCAAAGGACGATTTGTACGACCTGCATTTGAAAACAGACAACGATGGAAAACTGAAAAATGTGGATCCCCACGTACAGCTGGGGTCCGTTTGGTTAGCACACACAAATTCTGGAACCACAGGTTTCATAGATGCAACTGTATTTACAGTGGAAATTACACTAGAAGAAGCAATTGACCTAGTAGTAGGGCTTTGTGTCACTAAAGGCAACATTTGACCAGTTGGTCTCAATTCCTTAACCTTCACTACTTTATGGTTATTGAATTTAGTTAAGGGGCACTGATCTCCTAAAGTGAGCTTCCTTCCAGTGGGTCTCCATTGATACCCGACATTTGCAAACGTTTTTCCTGTTGCCTTCCAAACTTTCTTACTTGTTTCAGTTTTCCTAACATTCCTAACATGGGGTTGTACAGGAGACATCAAAAATGACACAACACAATCATCATGATCAGCAGAAATTAAACATTTGTTACATGTTTTACAGACAGCATTAGAATTTGAATTAATTACAGTACTTTTGATACTAGAATCAACACGATTCATTTTACTCATTGCAAACTTATTGTTCCTAAGTTGGGCTTCTACTTTCTTCTCGTGACCACTCTTAGCCGGCGCAGTCCTATCTTTCCTTGCATTGCCTCTAGGCTTTGACCCGCTAGCTTTGGTGTCACATTTTACTCCTGTAGAAGTAATGATGGGAACATTAGTTTGTTTTACTGTCATTTGCTTTCCTGACTTTGATGTGTTGGGTTCTGATGTTCTCAGTGGTAGATCAAAGGTTACTTGCTTGTTTTTAGTCGTAGATGATGATGCAACAAATCTATCTCTTTTGTTACCAATCTTAGGGCCAGTGCCAATGACGTACTCTAAAAATTCCTGAGACCTTTTAGTGAGGAAGTAGGCATCCACAACTGCTTTATCAAGTGGTTTTTCTATCCTATCCTCCTCTACAATCTCACGAAGTATATCCATGCTATCCTTAATGTGATTGAGATAAATTTGATGGGCAGACCTATTGTTCCTAAGGGGAATTGGAATAGGCACAACATCAACATCATACTTTCTAACAACAGAAACCTTTGGGGCAACATTATCACTAGTGCCAATTGGCATTTTTCCTTTCACCTGAGTCTTAAGATTCTCAATTTCATTTAACAAAGAAGTTATCCTTTCATTATGACTGTTTCGTGTGACTTTAATTGAGTCATATAACTCTTTGTAATGCTGTTTGATTTTTGAATTTTCAGCTCTAAAACACTCATTTTCACCATGTAACTTATTGATAGTGTCCTGATAGTGAAAATTCTGAGAATCCAAAGACGATGGTTTATTGGTGCCAATTGCTTCACTCTTATTTGACTTTAATTGGGCAATTTGAGCCCTCAACTGTCGAATCGTGTTAGTGTGAGCTTGAATTTTTTCATCACGTTTACTCAATTCAAAATATGTATCAAACTCAGGAGCATCCAGAGATGTCTTGGCATTTGATATTTTACATTTTTCTTCTAAGTGTTGATATTTTAATTGTAAATTAAGATGATCAACTTCTAGTTTTGAAAAACGCTTGACCATGTTATCATGGTCATCATTTTGAATTTTCTCTTGCAGTTTCAAATTCTCCCCCTCAAGCTCAACAACACGATTCTGGGTAACATTCAATGCAATAGAATACTCATGAAATTGACAGGCAGTTAAAGCAGAATCAGTGGCAGTATAAAATATATCCTGTGCAATACATCTAGCAATCAAATTCTCATTGGTGATGAGAATGTTCTTTCTCTCGATCTCACGGCTCTTAAGTTCTATCGCATTTTGAGCTACCTCATTTTCCATATCTTTAAACATTATTTCATTTACTTCAGTTTCAAGGGCGTTTTGCAATCCTTCAAACTGTTCCTTGAGTAATTTAAAGAATGGAATGACCTCAGTTAAGTAACACCTTTTTGTCTGTTCAAAACCCCTTTCCCCCTCAGTAATTCCGGTTGGTGTAATTCTCTTCTTACATGTTTTATCAAAATCAGCAAATAGTTGACAAAGTACATATATGCTAATTAAGGTTTTACATTTAGTAGGAAGAGTCAAAGGAACCAAATGCCTAGGTGTATTGGGAGGATACACCGTCGCAGCTGCAATTTTCCTAAGGGATGGAGTTTTGGCTTCAAGCTCATCGGCCTTTCTCTTATCCATATCTAAAGACCAAAATATCTGTTCAGGCGTTAACTTCTTTTGAGGTGCAAACAGAGTCAATCGATTCTCCTCATAATAATCATGGGGTTTGACTATTATTCGATTGGCTATGCATTTGGGATCCTTCATTTTCTCATTCATTCTTTCTCTATTTCTCACATCTATCTCATTACTCTCTTCTAAAGATGAAACATCAGGTGGGGCATGACCAGGCATAATCATCACATTGGCATCATATAAGGCAGGTTGGGTCACTTTAGCTTTCCTAAGGAGAGCTAATTTAGGTTCACCTACATTACTTACACTATGCTTATCACACAACTTTTTGTGCTTTTGAAGCATTTGAACCGTTTGTCTAGATTGGTCTTGCGTGTACAACTTATTTTCAAGCTTATTCTTTAAGGTTTTAAGTCTTGAGAAATCATTTAAGAGTTGTGTTTCTTTTACCTTGAAATCTTGTTTTAGTGAAATTACGTGCTCTTGGGCCTCCTGTTTTTGTTTAACAGTCTGGTCCAGCTAGTTTTTGCAAAGCAGTCAACTCTTATTTTAACGTTTCCTCCCTTAAATTACTCTCAGTTATAAGTATACGCATTTGACTATCCATTTTCTGCTCACGTTCGGTTAGTTCAAATTTAGCACGTTGTTCATAAAGTGTCACCTGATCTTTATATATATTTAGTCTAGTAGTCAAGGTGTCATCAGGGACAAACACAGTGTTTTCATGCCACTCACAAGCATTATCTAAGGCACACACATTATTTACAACACAAGCAATATTTTCAACAGAAGATGCACCACCTTGTACATCAGACATGTTGTTGTGATTCACATATTGTTCATATGGAATAATATTACTATTTCCCATGTCAACAGTATCTGAATCAGCCACATCTGTCTGTTGTACTTCGTTGGGAATCTTCTGTTCATCAACCACGTTATATGTGTCATAAAGTTTTAGTACCCCAGAAATCATAGATGCATTTGAGGGACCAGCTTGTTGAGGTGATGAGACCATAGAGGACAAGTTAGCCATGAAGATTGTTTGAGCTGTTGGTTCATCATCCACATCAGAGTCAAAAGCATCACAATCATCAGCTTTGAAGATATTGGGATCATTAAGTGCAAGGTTCTGAACTGGCTGCTCGTCTACATCGGCATCAAAAGTATTTCCCCCATCACCAGCAAGAAACAACAATTCTTCTTCGTCCAATACCGCTCCGTTCTCTTGAGCTTGCATCAATAACATCTTGTCCTTGAAGTAGTCTGAGTTCTGAGGACGTTTTGGTTGATTGCAGTTTCTGGCAATGTGTCCAAGTCCTCCACAGTTATAACACTTGGGCTGTTTCCCCTGCCCCTGATTTGCATTCCCTCCTCTGATCTGCACATTACCTCGACCCATGTTCCTTTGATTCAAGTTTTGCCTCCCATGCACATTCTGAACCACAATTCTTCCATCCTCCACCGTTGCCAGATTGCGTGGGTTTGATGAGGTTCTGAGTTGATTGTTAGTCTGAGGGAGTGTTGCTTTAAATTGTTGAACAAATAAGGACACTTGGTTGGTAAGGTTATCAATCATTTTGTCGGTGTGAGTGTAACCTGAATCCAGTTGCGGACTCATAGCAGATGGTGATGAATAGGGATGATGATAAGCTTGGTCAGATGACAATTGGTTGATTGGCTGAGCACTTGCAACAAATGCCAGTGGATCATTTGATGCAGTTGGATTGAGTTTTTCTCTCAACAGACGATCATAAGCAACATGTTTCTGATGAACTCAAATAAGTACATGTCATTATCATCATTTATCCTATTTATTTGACTTGTTTTATTATATTATATATGAGAATCGATACATTAATGTTTACTTTAGTAATTCTCAGGTAAAAACAAGCATTATGTGAAACTTGGCGATTTTGGACTAATTATGGAGCAAAACAAGCGAGATGTCAAAAGTCTACTGAAATCCAGAAGATGCGCCGTATCTCACTCAACAAATACGACGTAATATCATACTTAGATGAATTCGAAGACCATTGCCTGACTTTGAAGAATGCGCCGCATGCAATTCTGTCATGCGCCGCATATGAAACTTTGGTCAAAGAAGAAGATCAAGCTCGTTCTACTCCAGATACGCCGCAATATACTTCTAACATACGGCGTATCACTATCAAGATTTCACCAGTTACAATCCAAGACAGCTAAAGTACATGCGCCGCATACAAAGATCAAGTTACGCCGCATCTGAAGACGGTGTACGAATATTCCAGAATATATTAATCTTGGACCCCACGCGAAGTTAAGTCAATGCGCCGCATCTATCAACTCAATGCGCCGCATCGATCCCTCAGACAGAAACTATAAATACCCCAAGGTCAGACGAATTTAAGGGACCTTTTGTATAACCCTAGAGCCGAATCCAGACGACCAAGCAGCACAAGACACACCTCAAACAAAGATACAAGAGCTGTAAGAAGGTCCTGCATGTATTCAATTCATTAAGTAGTTTTGTTTTATTGTTTTAGTACGCTTTAATTCATCAGGATTGATGGGCTTGTGTCATGTGACTACGGAAGATCATGCACTCCCCTTAATATTGCTTTCCCATTAATTAAAGTTTATATGTTGATGTCTTTGGTGACTTTTATTAGTGCATTGATAACCTCTGTGTCTAGCTGAGTCTTGCTTGGGTCGCCATGCCCCTTCCTCGCCTATTTATTCTAGCGTCTCTAGAAAAGTAGGATAGACATAAGTAATCATTAAGGGTTTACTCGCCGATAAGATTAGAGCCAACGAGAAAGGTTTAATTATATACACTTCATATAAAACTAGCAATAAAACAAGTGAAAAGCTATTTAATTATCAGGACAGGTCTTCTTATTGTCTCGAGTATCTATCTGTGTACGTGTGTGCTAATCGCTGATTCGTGCTCATTAGTTTAGTTTTCTATTTAATTATAACCAAACTGTGCCAGTCTCTCAGGCTGAACCCCCTTGCGTTAGATTAGGTTGTATAACTAACTTAGGATATTAAAATACTGATTAGAATAACTAGATAATACGTTCCACTCTTAGTGATCGACACTCTACTTACCATTATATTCATACTGACCGGGTACACTGCTCGTTAAGTGTGTGTGTTATTGATAAGTCGGCTAAATATAAATTTAAAACTTGAGTAGGCATTAATACTGCTAAACCGCAACGACACATCACGCGCATCAGTTTCTCATGTTGTTGTAGATAGGCATACAACTGTTCATAGTTTGTTTCTCTCAGACCTTTGTTGAGTTTCACTGCAGTAACAAATCTGTCCCATTCTGGAGTCATGTTGTTTACAAACTTTGAGTTAAGTTGGATGTTAGGCATAGTCATTCTGATGATCCTCATGTCATTTACCGACTTATGAAATCTCACATAGTAGTCTGTAATGTTCTCACCCGGGTTCATCTTAAAATGTTCAAACTTTTCATACAACTGTGACTCACGATCTTCCTTTGTGAGTTCTGATCCAGCCAGAAGCATTTTGACGTTGTCCCACGCCGCTTTTGCTTCAGTGTTGAAATTGATGAGTTTGTAAACATCTTTGGGCAAACCTTGAATGACAATGTTGGAGGCTCTAATGTCGGCATCATACCTCTTCTTTTCTTCCTCATTAAGATCATTGTAAGTTCGAGGTCTGTCGATTCCCAAAGTGACAGTTCCATCATCACCAGTAGTAACAACATCTCTGGTGGTGCCCATCTGAAATGGTCCTTCATCAATGGATTTAAGAATGTTAAATCCATTTTCTTTGCCCAAGTAGTAAAGTCATATTCGTTGTGCCCACGACTCATAGTCTATCCTATCAAGCATAGGAGGACGGGTATCGGACCCAGCTGCTTGAATGTCATCAGAAGCAGTGCTTGGTATGCTTGCCATACTGTATACGGGATTTTACAATTCTTGAGATTTAAACCGAGAAATAAGTTCTTTCACGGGATTTTACAAAATTCAAGAACAAACCGTTGTTTGATCACTTGAGTCAAATCACAGTAACCAAACCGCAATCACAAAAGTACCAAATCGCAGGGGTACTAGTCAAACCGCAAGTATCAAACCGCAAAAACACTAGGCAAACTGCAAAATCAGAAGACCAAACCGCTATATCTAAACCGCTGAAATACCAGACAAACCGCTAGTATTAAACCGCTGAACCAGAATGCCAAAACCGCAGGATTCAAACCGCTGGAATACTATTCAAACCGCTAAGATCAAACCGCAAACCCAGAATACCAAACCTCAAGATTCAAACCGCAACAATTAACCCAACCGCTGTGATCAAACCGCTGATACCTGAACCGCAAAGACCTAAACCGCTGGCACTAGAATACCAAACCGCAAGAATCCAAACCGCTAAGACCTGAACCGCAGTGAGTCAAACCGCTACACACAAAAGTCAAACCGCAGGACAAAACGACAAACCGCAAGCGACAAGAAATCACAAACCGCTACCGCAAATAGACAAAATGTCCTTTTCAGTACTTTTTGTCCTTTTCCCGTTATGGATAAGTTCCAAACTGCTGTCTACCAAACCGCAACTAAGAATTACTCAAATAACACAAACCGTTGCTAAGAATCCTTCACCGAGAGTCAAACCGCTGCCAAGAAAACCTTCAAATCTTCCACAAACAAGCACTAACAATGTTGTACGTTATCAAGGAAGATGTAAAACAGTTTTATGAACACAAACGTACACGTTTTCAACAGATTTAACTACAAACAAAGATTAAACTAAGGTTTTTCTTCACTATTTTATACGAACCAAAGAACAACCAAAAATCACACAACGAATCTGAATATGCTCTCACACGAACCTAACCTTGGCTCTTGATACCATTTGTAGCATATTCATAACATTCAAACACACATATATGGTGGATTTAGCCGGCGGTTTTAGAGAGAGAAAGGAAGAGTGAGAACCTAGAGAGAGAAAGTGAAATATGTGTATTGAGATAATGAGAAGTTCCAACCCTCTCCCTAGGTGGAGAGGGGTATTTATAGTACTAGTAGTTGTGCCCCGAGTGGGCTGTGGAGCGAGCTGACAGTGGGTAAAGACCCGACCCACTCCACAAGTTCTATATTAACTAAACTATATTAACTTACTAATATAATCCTACGAGCTATTCAATGCTACTGAGTACACGGGGTGACCGAGTCTTCATTTGAATATTTATATTCCTAACATAAGTTTTCAATGATAATAAAATTTATAGCCTTCTTGATGTATTCGTGCTCCTCCGTGCCATCCTCGCTCATTATGGACCTGAGAAAAATATGCTAAAAGTGTCAACACAAAGGTTGGTGAGTTCATAGGTTTGTATAAAATAGTAAAGTTGTATCATAAGTGCAGCATGTGACCATCACAACAAATATGATGCCACATCCGTATAAATGTCTATTACACTAGCACTAGGTTCATGCAACCGAAAAGATTTTCTAGCTATGTGTAGGAGGTTACGCTCCCTGTAGGTATCAAAATACCCATGTATATTAGGTGGTTACGCACCCTGAAATGTAGGTAGTTACACACCCAAGTAATGTAGGTATCTAGTACCCAAGTAGTGTATGTGGTTACGCACCCTGAAATGCAGATAGTTACGTACCCAAGTAGTGTAGGTATCTAGTACCCAAATGGTGTAGGTAGTTATGCACCCTGATGTGTAGGCAACGAATGAATAGTATTGTACTCGAATAATCAAGCAAGTATTTAGATAGACAAGAAACATTTTGAGTAATCAACCATGTAAAGCGAGTAATGAGTTTAAGTAAAACGAGCATGTATCTCCCCCAAAGAGTATAAAAGTTATTAAACGAGTAAAAGTGGGGCTATGACTCACCTGAGCGTAACTGGCAAGGTGAAATATGAAATCAAGTAAGTTATGTGACGGCTCCAACATATGACCTGAATAATAGTGAAGTCTGAGATTTTTACAGTTTTGGCTCAACATGAATAATGAGTGTGAAAATGTGTAACGTATAATAATTTGGTTTGTTATATGTGTGTTTGATATGCTTAAAATGCTTAAAGTTCAAAAATAATATTATACATAATATTATCTTGTTTTTATGTCATTGTTTCCATAATTATCGTTTTCTCGAATGTTGTCGAATAATAGGTTAAGTTTATCGTTAAAACTCGTTATATAATTATAAACGTAACGAAAGTAAATATATTGAAACGAATGACAAAATGCACATGTTTAATTGAAAATGAGTAAAACATGAATTAGAAATGAATATGAATAAATGTTACTGTTCAGTCCTTGTATTTACACAGAATTTACACTTTCTACCCTAACGGTGTTAGTTTTGCATCGTTAGTCCTTGTTTACACTTTTAGTCCAAAAAGGTTCCAAATTGACTTTTTAAGCTTCAAGTTTACTGGATGTTCATGTTTTACCCTTAACTTACTTAATTTACAGTTTTGAACACAGTTTTGTGAAGTTGGCAGTTTTAACCCTTAAAGTTGAAATATTTTGCAAACTTAGTCCAAAAATCACAAAAAAAAGTGTGAAAAGATTTCTGAAAGTTTTAATAACTTTATAAAGCTTATTTAAGTCAAACTCAACTGCTTATTGGTCAAAGTGCTTATTTTTAAGCTTAATGGGCCTTAACGTGTGAATTTAAATGCCCATTAAGGATTTACGATCCAAAGGGTTTTGAGACAAAGTGGGCTTATCATTGGGCTTATTTAAGGGTTATAAAAACATATCAAAAGGGCTTATAGGACCAGCTTATCCAGAGTGCTTAATATTTGCTTATTGGGCTTTAAGCCCACTCGTTAATATACAAAGGTTTTTAAAGTTGTTCGAGTAGCATTAAGTTGTGGCTTTAAAAAGGGCTTGTACGAGCTTATAATTGGAACTTATTTCAATAGCTTGTTTGATTAGCTTATAAATAATCGAGGTGGTTAGTAAAAATTATATGTTGCGTGTATGATATGGATTTTACAAGGCCTTTCTTAGTCGAATATATCAAAGTGTTCAAAAATGAAATACAACATATATTGTGTGATATGTATTAAACGATTCAACGTATGATAGAAATAGGTCTCGAAATGCATTAAAACTAATATGTAAGTGTAACATAAATGTGTATATCGTATATCTAGCCATCCTTTAAGGAGGTCATTGCGTAAAACGTAAAAATAAATAAAAAGAACTCGAAATAAATGTATTAAAGTAAAATACGATCGAGATAATGATAGAACAATGCATGGTTGAATATAAATTGATAAGAATGAATTGAGAAGGGTTTAGGAAGACTCGCAACACCTAAAAGGTGGAGTTTAACGTGTATATAGAACTAGAACTCGAGAAATATTGATTTGGCTCGTAAAGGTGACCACCAATGATCGAATGAGGGAGTTTTCGTCTAGAACTTGGCTCGAACGAGTGGGAGAAATACTTTTGGTGCTTTGAGGACTCTCGACAGTGAGCAAAAGAGTTAGAGAAAAGTGTGTGAATGTTTTTATGAGTAAATGAGAAAGTGTGTGTGTACATTCGAGTGTATATATATACACACAAGTTGATATTGTTTTAATAATGTCAAGTTGAGATATTTTATTCCTTTTTGCAGGGATTTGGATGAGATTGTGGATAGTATAAGATCAAATATATAGATATTAAGGAGGGTTGAGTGTTTGCTCGGTTATGTATCGAATTGGTATATATATGTTTATGTGTTTGATAGACCAAAGAGTCCAAAACAATTATGTAACGTGACCAAAAGTGTTTGAAGGTGGGAAATGAGGTTATAAACTCATATACGACTGGAAACAAGGTATTGTACTAGGCAAAACTTCATTTGGTCGAGTTTGGTTATAATATTGAGCGACTTGAAATTGTCTCGAGTATGAGTTACTTTGTGTCTCGTTTTATGACCAAACGTTCGTAATATAATGTAAAATTTGTCATCCTGATTCTTTGATGTATGGAGACTTGAGGTGTGTAGAAAGTTGTATATGTTACATGTCGAATTTAAAAGTTATCGAGGCAAAGCTTGGCATGTTCAGTCGAGTGAGAAATAAAAGAAAATAATAGTTGAGTTGGACTATGAATAGTAACAGGCTTGCAAGTTGGGCCAGGAATAGTGACAATGGTCCGTTTGGTTTATTTAATAGAGATATTGATTTTCGTGGTCCGTGTGTGAGCTCGTTTCAATGTGTTTGTATTTATGTAATGTAATAAACAAGTTTTTCAAATTTTTGCTCATAAAAGTGGTTAACTGAATCAGTAATGTAATTAATACTTGATTAACCTTTACAAATTACTATGGAATTTTATAGGTTGTTACAGTACCTACCCCTTATTTTTGAATCTCGTCCCGAGATTCAGTCTGTGTTAGGTGTTGAAGCGATGTTGACGAATAAATGGGGTTCCTTGGGTCGATTGGTTTATGAGATAACTAGTGATGTATTTCAACTTGTCGTTTTGAAATAAGGTGAAATTTTATCATTGTTCTGAATTCCTTCTTAGTAGTGTAATGTGTGTTTAATCTGTTTAATACACATGAATTGTTTATACTCACAAAATTTTGAGATTTTCGAAAAATCAAGTAAGGGATCACTCTGGATATAATACTGGTACAACTATTCCCAGTATTTGAAAATTTTAAGTTTAACATAGGTAGTCAGTCTATGTTAGGAATATAAATATTCACATGAAAGACTCGGTCACCCCGAGTATGGATTAGCATTAAGTAGCTCGTAGGTTTAATCATATTAGTTTAGATATTGTTTCACCATGGAGTCGGGTCGGGTCTTTACCCACTGTCAGCCCAGTCCATAGCCTACTAGAGGCGTGTTATGTTGTGTATAAATAGCCCTTCCTATACATTGGAAAGGTTGGACCTTTCATTCATCTAATCTAACATCTACTCATTTTCTCTCACTAAGGTTCCACATTTTCCCTTTTCTTCTCTCTAGATTCGGCCAAAACCACAAGAACCATACGTGTTATGATTTCATGTTACTTACAATTGGTATCAAGAGCCATGGTTAGGTTCGATTGATTATGGATGCTCGGATTTTTTTAGATTGGTTTTGTGGTTTTTTGTTCAACTAGTTTTTAGTGAAAACACCTTGGTTTGATCTTGTTTGTGATTAGACTTGTGATTTGTTCGTACTTTCTTGATTAGGATTGTTGTATAAGCTTAGTTTAGTGGTTGGATAGCTTGTTTCATCCGTTTATTGGTGTAGTTTAGTCAATTCGAGTGTTGTTTTAAAGTTGCTCCTCGTTCCGATTTGAGTCTCGGTAAGATTTTCATCGTTGCGATTTGAGTTGGTTAAGGAAAGGCAGGGTTGCGATTTGGGTTTGTTTGGAACTGCGATTTGGTATTTTGCTAGAAAAGGGAAAGAAGACAAAATCGCAAGAAATTGACATTTTTTTCTGGTTGTGAGTTGCGATTTTAGCCTGCGATTTGAATCTGTTGCGAGTTGAGTCTCTGCGATTTGAGTCTCTGCGATATGAATCTCTGCGATTTGAGTCTCTGCGATTTGAGTCTCTGCGATTTGAGTCTCTGCGATTTGAGTCTCTGCGATTTGAGTCTCTGCGATTTGAATCTCTGCGATTTGAGTTCCTGCGATTTGAGTCTCTGCGATTTGAGTTTCAAGTAATCAAATCACGGTTTATTCTTGATTTTTGTAAAATCCCGCGAAAGAATCTATTTATCGGTTTAAATCATAGAATTGTAAAATCCCGTGCAAGCTTACATCATGGCAAGCACTTCTTCTGATGACATTCAAGCTGCTGGGTCCGATACCCGCCCTCCTATACTTGATAGGACGGATTATGAATCATAGGCACAAAGAATACGACTTTATTGCTTGGGAAAAGAGAATGGTGTTAACATTCTTAAATCCATTGATGAAGGACCTTTTCAAATGGGCACCACTGGAGATGCTGTCACTACCGCTGAGGATGGAACTGTCACTTTTGGAATCGACAGGCCACGTACTTACAACGATCTTAATGAGGAGGAAAAGAAGCGTTATGATGCAGACATTAGAGCTTCTAACATTGTGATTCAAGGACTTCCCAAAGACGTTTACAAGCTTATCAACTTCAACACTGAAGTCAAAGCTGTTTGGGACAATGTCAAAATGCTTCTGGCTGGATCTGAACTGACCAAAGAAGATCGTGAATCTCAGTTGTATGATAAGTTTGAGCATTTCAAGATGAATCCTGGTGAAAACATCACTGACTATTATGTGAGATTTCACAAGCTTGTGAATGACATGAGGATCATCAGGATGACAATGCCAAATATCTAGCTCAATTCTAAGTTTGTGAACAACATGTCACTCGAGTGGGATAGATTTGTCACAGCCGTGAAGCTCAACAAAGGATTGAGACAGACTAATTATGAACAGCTGTATGCTTACTTACAACAACATGAAAAGCATGTTGTCTATGATCGTCAATTGAGGGAAAAACTTAATCCAACAACATCTAATGATCCTCTTGCATTTGTCTCAAATGTTCAGCCACTCAATCAATCCTCACTTGATCAAGTTTATCACCATCCCTTTTCACCACAAAATCAGACATCATTTTCCCAATCATCGTTGCACCCACCATCTACTGTGAACTCCCAACTGGATTCAGGATATTCTCATACTGACAAGATGATTGATAATCTCTCCAACCAAGTTTCTTTACTTGTCCAACAGTTCAGAGCAACACTCCCTCAAACCAAAAACCAACTTCGAACTTCATCAAACCCACGTAATCAAGCAACTGTGGAGGATGGAAGTGTTGTGGTTCAGAATGTTCAGGGAAGGCAGAATGTGAATCAAAGGAACATTGGTCGGGGTAATATACAGAATAGAGTTGGGAATGCTAATCAAGGACAGGGAAGGCAAACCAAGTGTTACAACTGTGGTGGACTAGGACACATAGCAAGGAACTGCACTCAACCAAAGCGTCCACAGAACTCTGACTACTTCAAAGATAAGATGCTGTTGATGCAAGCTCAAGAGAATGGAGCAGCTTTGGACGAAGAAGAGTTATTGTTTCTTGCTGGTGATGAGGGAAACATGTTTAATGCTGATGTGGATGATCAACCAGTTCAGGACTTGGCACTAAATGACCCCAACATCTTTCAAGCAGATGACTGCGATGCTTTTGACTCAGACGTTGATGATGAACCCACTGCTCAAACCATCTTCCTGGCTAATCTGTCTTCTGCAGTCTCATCACCTCAACAAGCTGGTCCTTCCAATGCATCTATCATATCTGAGGTACTCAAATTGTACGACATGATCTATGAACATAAGATTCCCAACAAAGTACAACTAACAAATGATTTTGAGTCAGATATTGCTAATATGGAATCTTTGTGCTCGAATTCACAAGAGAGAGAGTTGTATCAGCCACAACAAGTGCAAGATAATGCAAAGGAAAGTTGCATGGAATGTTTTCGACTACTTCATTCACATCTCAAGGTTCTCTTAGAAAGAGCTGGATCCATGGGAGGATACGAACGAGCATTTGCATCACTTTTTTGTCAAGATGTTCAAACCTTCACAGGCACAATGATCCTGAACTTAGATTAACTAGAAAAACTACTTGACAAAGAAGAATTTCATGAAAGTGGATCCATGTCTGCTTTCTGGATAATTAACAAACAATTCCAATTGTTTATCGATTAGAAATTCACTGAAGATTATCACTACGACAGTGAAATGACGGAAAAGTGTTTTGCTGATTTCACTGGAACCGATGTAAGCATGTTCAGAGAAACACTACTCCAACACATGGGTAATGTTAAGAAGTCAATTGATGAAAGAGCACATCACATGGGGAACGGGACAGAGTCAGATAAGCATGATGATAGCAACAACTCAGGGACTGATATTACACATGGTGTGGATGCAGATCTCAGACCAGTAAATCACCAAGTACCATCTGCTGAGGTACATCTGTCTGATCAACATAATGTTCTTTCTAATGAACGACAACATACTGATCAAATTAAACCTACTTAATTATGACACATATCTGTTGGAAAAGACTGATAGCAATATCACCACTGATTCAACAAATATGAGTCATAAGGGGGGAGAAATTGATCAGGATGCTGAACATGATGATGCGTCAAGTTCTTTGCTTACGGCTGAGTTTTTCAAATCAAATGATATGGTTGAAAAAGAAGTTTATAATGAACTTTCAAACAAATTTTTACAACTTGAAAAACATTGTATTTCACTTGAAATCTCAATGCAACAAAAGGAAGAAAGTCTTCAAACTAACCAACCATGTAGGAATCCGGAATTTCCTGAATTCCGTGAATTTTTTATGATAAACGATTTGAAAGCTCAGCTACAAGCCAAAAACTCAACGATCAACAACTTAAAAAAACAAATTGTTGAGATGTGTGATAATAGAAATGAGGTAAAAGCTAAACATGACAGTGATGCTATTGCAACTAGAAACACTGAATTGGAACTTAATGTGGCTGAATTACTTAATGAAAATGAGAATTTGAAAATTCATTGCAAAGACCTGTGTGATTCAATCAAAGAAACGAAGACTAAGACTATAGAACAGACAACCTCTTTGATTGCCAAAAATGATGAATTCAAAGCTCAACTTCAGGAAAAGGGTTTTACAATTGCAGCATTAAAAAACGAGTTAAGAAAATTAATAGGAAATAGTGTGAACACTAAGTTTGCAAAACTATCAATCTTGGGGAAACCAGTTTTACAACCACTTAGAAACTAATCAGTTGTTAGACAACCGACTGCGTTTAGATCTGAACGGTTAAATTTTTTCAAAACCACGGTTTGCCTCCCGAGTTGATTCGAAACAAGTTTTGTCAAAACCAGTCACTTCACAATCTAGACCTAATGTAAAGGAATATGCTTTTGCAAAACCTCATCATATGAGTGCTTCTAGTTCCTCTAGGATTAGTTCAAAGCGTGTGTCATTTGTGACACCAAAGGAACATGTTAGACATAAAAACAGTGTTCAGAATCACAACCTAGAGGATGCTAAGAAAAACACACATGAAAAGACTAGGAATTTGCCTGTTTCTAAGAGTAGTTGCGTATCGATTAAAGCGATTCCCGTAGCAGATCACTCTAAGAATTCTAGATCTTTTTCTGAATCCAAACACTCTATTTGCTCAACTGCAAACCATGATGATTGTATAACAAAATTCCTGAAGGAAGTGAATGCTCGTGCTAAGGTTCAATCCTCTAAGACTAGAAACAACAACAAGCCCGTAGAACCAAAGAGTTATACTCAGAAACCTGGTAGGCAGATTGCTGTAGGACAAAGGTCTTCTCTCAACAAGTCTTCCACTGTACATGAGAAACCAAACACTCCTAGATCTTGCCTTAGGTGGATACCGACGGGTAGAATTTTTAAGATTGTTGGTCTTAGATGGATACCTACTAGTAAGCTGTTCACTGATTGCAAAACTAAGGTTGACAGTGAAACCCCAAATGGTTTAGATGCTGATATCACTAACCCACATAAATGCAAACAAACTCTTAATGTTAGTGCAAGTAGTCTTTACTTAAGTGCAGGTACATCGTTCACTCCCATTAAGGAAAGACTCAGAGTTTGGTTGCCAAAAAGACTGATATCTCATAAATTAGGGGTTCATGAAACTCAACTTTGATGAACATGAAACAATGACATTTGAACACTGCAGTTCAAGCCTCGGGCCTCAATGTCAACATAATGGCGTCTGCTGAAAACACTCCAGGCCCCGTTTCTCAAAGAAAAGAAAGGTGTACGCTTAAGTGCGCTTTATCTTTGGAAGAAGATAAATCTTCTTGTTTCTGACTATTCTCATCAACAAGCTTCATACTTGCCAAAAAGACTGATATCTCATAAATTAGGGGTTCATGAAACTCAACTTTGATGAACATGAAACAATGACATTTGAACACTGCAGTTCAAGCCTCGGGCCTCAATGTTAACATAATGGCGTCTGTTGAAAACACTCCAGGCCCCGTTCCTAAAAGAAAAGAAAGGTGTATGCTTGAGTGCGCTTTATCTTTGGAAGAAGAGAAATCTTCTTGTTTCTGACTATTCTCATCAACAAGCTTCATACTTGTTCCATGCTCGTTCAGTCATCAAGTGGATCTACTTTCATTAAGATTGTATTTTTATTCACTCGATCAAAAATGGCAACCTCAAATGCAATTTTTGAGGGGGAGAAGTGTGAACAGTGGATCAACCTCATATGCACTTGCTCAATCAAAAATGGCAACCTCATATGCAATTTTTGAGGGGGAGAAGTGTGAACAGTGGATCGACGTACATTGGATTGTATGTTCACTCACTTGTTGGGCATGTAACTCTAATTGTGACTACGGAGTTGATCAGGTATCACTTATTTGAGATTGAAGTTGACTTTCACAAAGGCGTGATCTTATTTTATCTTGAAGTCGGGGTTGGTTGGATGCATGACTTTCAATGATAACTTGCTCGTGCTTAAGATTTAAGTTGAAGACTTAGTTTATCTAGTTACCAGGAGTCGGGGTAAATGTTTGAAGACCTGGTTAACTATCACTTAAAGGAGTTATGTTGTAGTACTCAGTGTCACACGCTGATGACGTTGTGGATAATCGCAAGAGGTGTTAATGTCTCATACTTTGGGTGGGTATTGAGTACTTAGAGATTTGATTGGAGCATAAATTCTCTACACCGTTCTTCCAACATTAGTGCAAGCTTAAGTCACGAGAACGGGGAATTCTACTTCAGTTTCAAGTTTGGTATGTCTGGTTTGCTCCATCAGTTATCACTTCAAATAGCCTACTTAAGGGTTGGTAAAGATATTCAGAGAGAGTTTCGGTAGCGGTTGATTCTCACTTGATACATTTGAGCCAATTTTGTTCTTCTCACAAGATTTCAAGTATATGTGCGTAAAATGTGTTGCTGATTCTGAGGTATCAAAACCAGCAAGGGGGAAGGAGACATACATCTGAACGCACAACGAGTACATGTGATGAACTTTATACTTCTTCTTAACTGAAGTTATTCCGGGAAGACAAATGTCATAACCGCAGAGAAAATCAGTGTTTTAACTCGTGCCTTCTGGTGTATTATTCCAACTACGTGGGGGAAGAGATGTAAGAAACAATTTCTGATGATAAAAGAGGTACACAATGGTATGATGATTCCTCTAGTTAGTCTGTATCATTTCGACTACATACGGGATAACTTGCCTACACTCGGGACTTAGTTGACTTTGGTGTAGCAATTCTCATCTGCAATTTCCTGAAGGGAGAAAAGTGCATTTCCGAGTCTTAACTGATTTTGATGTTACGCTTTCGACTTCATTTATGGGATTGAGTGTGTACTTCGGGTTTTTGAGCTTCATACAATGAGACTGATTGCATGACTTCAACTACTTGGGGGAAGTGGTCTCTGGATACTTTTGGTATGCATTATTTCAGACTTCAGCGGGAAGAAATGTGAGAAGAATTATTCAAGCGTGAGATGATACGTTGCTGATCTATTTGATGATCCCCGAACGGAGAATCACGATAATTATTCTTAAAAGGAGCAGCAATATTTGATGTGGTTTGGTACGAATTCCGTTGCACACTTACCTTATGTAAGCTTGAAAGAGAGCTTTGAAACTGCTCAAAAAGAAGATTGTCGGTTTGAGGGGAAGCTATCAAAGCTTCACATTGAGAAGGCTCAAGTTCAGACGATTATTCAGGAGCCTCGAAAGCTTTGGTGGTGAAAGTTTAAGAGATGTTGACTACAGACTTCTACAACGTACATAACGATATCCTTTTTCGGTATTCATGTCAACATCTCCTTAAATTGAATAATATATTTTGTACATATCTTAAACCAAAATGTAAATAGAAATATATATAACCAACAAAAACCATAAAAATCAGAAAAATAGAAAATACCAAAAATAGTTCCTCTAGGCATGTCTTCTGTTTATCGATAACATTTACGGTCCTAGAAATGTCATTCAATAATGACACGGGACTTTAAATGAAGCTCGAGCAGAAGTTCAAATGTATTGTTAAAACATGTCATATCGGCTTGCAGTTACTTCAGACTGTAACCCGTTCTTCATTATGGGGAAAGCACGTCGCCAAAAAGACGGTTGTTCCTCCCACTGGGTGAAGTTCACCCGGGCATGGATTACTTTATATCCATGTTTCTTCGATTTGATGTACGTTTCAGTGCATCATTTCTCGTGTAAGAAGAGAAGTCTTCTTTACATCACAGATACTTTTCCATCTATGATTCTTCAGGAAAATATTTTTGCTAAACTTGGTGGTACCATGATTTTTGAATATCAATCAGAATTGAACTTTTCATAAAAATCTATCACTCAATCAATGACTACAGCTCTTTAAATAGAAAACGGGTCATCGATTGAGGGGGAGAGTGATTTCAAAATTTCATATCATCAAAACATGTCACTTTGTACATAATAAGCAGTGAATTTAATGAAACTTGTTGTTATGTGTCAGTGTATGATTTTTTATTCAAATATCTTTCAAACTTATCATACCTGACACTAACATTCTCCCTCATTGATTGAGGGGGAGCATTAGTATGTTCCATTATCAGCACATATTAAACCTGACCACATTTTCTCCCACATTTTCTAAACTTATTTAAATCAATTGGGATCACAAAATCTCAAAAGGTTTGAAATTTCTGATCGGGGGAGAGAATGTGATTTAAATATGCAGTCTGATAAAAATGAGATGTTTTGGACTTAAATGTAAGCTCTCCCATATGTGCTAAACTCTTTTGTATATCAATGCACATATTGAGGGGGAGCAAATGGTTTGTGGTGACTAAAAGGATATGACATCTCATGTGAGCGTGACTCAGACTTCACAAATGAATTGACGAAACAAAAACTGTCATTAATCGAAAGGACTTGTCCTGGCCGGGTAATAATTTCAAGCTGGTCTAACCAGTGATGTAAGCGTGTCTCGAAGAGGACTCGTCTGAGTAGAGTGTACCGTTTAGAGAAACTTTATATGGACTTGACCAGGCCGGGTAATAATTTCAAGCTAGTCTAACTAGTGATGTAAGCGTGTCTCAAATCGGTCATGTTCACTGAAAGTGGATCAATTCAAAAAAAGTGCAAGCTCTACCCAACATGTGCAAATTTATAATAAAAACATCTGAGCACATGTTAAGGGGGAGCATTTGAAAAGTTCAAAACTCTCAAAGTGTTAGCAAAATGTGTTTCTTAATTATAAACACTTTGAGAAAATTTTCAAATGAATGGTTTACGGCAACATAGGATAGTCATGGTGTTATAAGGTGGCTAAGGTTAGGAAAACCATCCTATGATCCGCCAGAGCCGGAGGGATCTACCCAAGGACAATACCGATTAGTTAGTATTAGAAAGTCCTTAGGTATGATTAGGAAAAAAGGAGTAATATGAGAAAGGAGAAAGAAGGGGTTGAAGAATTAAAAAGAAAAGTAATGTGATAGGGTGAAAAGAAATAGCCCTCCAATTATTCAACCTTAGGGCAGAAACCGGGTTCAATTCATATGCTACTGGGTGTTACTAAGGTGACGCCGGTATTGAAGACAAGACGTCATGGACCCAGTGACGCACTGCACTAAACCTTCTAAGCCACTCAAGTTCCCTTAAAAGGACTTGTTTCATTCTCACGGGGAACCCTGCATAATCTATCGACTGCTCATTACGAGTTATGTTGATATTGAAACAGGAGACACCGCTCCAGTCTCCGACTACCAAAAATGCACTTATCGAGTCTAGAGCCACGAGATGCATCATAAAATCTCATAGGAACACATGTTACTTCTACACTGGTTGTTCAAAATTAAGGACACCAGTTGTAAACTTATGAGTCCTACGCAGATCTTAGCAATCTGCCAGAACATTTATGAGGGAATTTAAAAATGTAATTCTCGGTGATTGAATGGAAATTCCTGCCAGGGTCAACATCAAACAGCCCTGAAAGCAGGTCACTTCGGTAATTCCTTGTGTATTATGCTTAGTGGTCGCGGCGGTTTCAAACGATCTACAGTCGTGGAGTGAACTCCAGCGACTTACCTAATCGTTGATGTACTTCGGTAGATCTTGTAAGCCCTCTCGGGGGTATCCGATTCAGGAACGGCCTTGGTAAGGATTAGAGAAAGTTTTCACACTATGCTGTTAACTATCTCGAAGTCCGAACCTGTAAGTACCGGACATTTTATTGCTAACTGTCGTATGCAGGAATCCCTGGCGGTTGCAGCTGATTGCCGAAAAGATGCCGATCCATCACCCCATGCTCACACTTCCCTATCATAAACAAAGAAATCATGATAATTGAAAGGCCTGCAACACTGCTTTCGCAACTCTGATGTTGAAAATCATGATCCAGAAAAGTGTGAGCATGTCAGTCCAAAGATCACAATATCACATGGAGACGATACTGCAAAAAGATGACTTGGAGACGTATGTTGGATGATGACCTCAAGGAATCCTCAAAGATCATCCAAGACAAAAGAACAGTCATCAAAAGTTTACTGCTGAAAGTACAAAGATTAAAGACTTAGAAGAATCAAAGACTACGAGCTAGGAACTCTAATCTATGTAATAGAATGCTAGAATTCAAAGTGTAATTTCTGGGGTAACCTCCCTTAGGGGGAGATTGTTAGGAATATAAATATTCACATGAAAGACTCGGTCACCCCGAGTATGGATTAGCATTAAGTAGCTCGTAGGTTTAATCATATTAGTTTAGATATTGTTTCACCATGGATTCGGGTCGGGTCTTTACCGACTGTCAGCCCGGTCCATAGCCTACTAGAGGCGTGTTATGTTGTGTATAAATAGCCCTTCCCATACATGGGAAGGGTTGGACCTTTCATTCATCTAATCTAACATCTACTCATTTTCGCTCACTAAGGTTCCACATTTTCTCTTTTCTTCCCTCTAGATTCGGCCAAAACCACAAGACCATACATGTTATGATTTCGTGTTACTTACAGTCTATGTTTAACTGTCCATAGATTAAATATAGGTGACTAGACTATATTTAGCCGAGGTTCGATAAAATTTTCAAATACCTAAATTAGGTATACTCATGATATGTCCGTCGTTTGTGATAGTCCACACGGGCTGGAATCATAGACATTTTAAAATGAAAGTCTCATAAGAGAACTTGATGAATGCAGAGAAAGTTGCTGAATTTTAGCTTTCGTAGATGATGAATCAGTTTGTTCCTTAGCAATTTCATATCATTAATTTCCATTTAAGGAAATCGATAGTTTGTGACAGGTTCCTTGTAAAATTATATTACGTAAGATCGTGGGGAGTTTAGAGATCATTGTAATCATTTACAATGTCTGAGAAATAATTGTGACCATTGTGCAATACACAATGTCTGAAAAATAAATGAGACCATTGTGCAACACACAATGTCTGAAAAATAAATGAGACCATTGTGCAACACACAATGTCTAAAAAATAAATGAGACCATTGTGCAACACACAATGTCTAAAAAATAAGTAAGACCATTGTGCAACTCACAATGTCTGGGTAGTAGGAAAGACCGTTGTAATTAGTTACAATATCTTGGGGGAAAGTTTCCCAGACCACAAAAGTGTATGAGTAGGGCCTATTTGTATAGTTGAATTGTAAGCTCTTGAATAAAGTCTCCACATCAAAGGCATCGTAAATCCACTTAGTCCCAAAACATGCTAAAAGTGTCAACACAAAGGTTGGTGAGTTCATAGGTTTCTATAAAACAGTAAAGTTGTATCACAAGTGCAGCATGTGACCATCATAACAAATATGATGCCACATCCGTTTAAATGTCTATTGCACTAGCACTAAGTTCATGTAACCAAAAAAATTTTCTAGCTATGTGTAAGAGGTTACGCTCCCTGTAGGTATCAAAATACCCAAGTATAGTAGGTGGTTACGCACCCTGAAATGTAGGTAGTTACGTACCCAAGTAATGTACGTATCTAGTACCCAAGTAGTGTAGGTGGTTACGCACCCTGAAATGTAGGTAGTTACGTACCCAAGTAGTGTAGGTATCTAGTACCCAAATGGTGTAGGTAGTTGTGCACCCTGATGTGTAGGCAACAAATGAATAGTATTGTACTCGAATAATCAAGCAAGTATTTAGATAGACAAGAAACATTTTGAGTAATCAACCATGTAAAGCGAGTAATGAGTTTAAGTAAAACGAGCATGTATCTCCCCCAAAGAGTATAAAGTTATTAAACGAGTAAAAGTGGGGCTATGACTCACCTTGAGCGTAACTGGAAAGGTGAAATATGAAATCAAGTAAGTTATGTGAATGGCTCCAACATATGACGTGAATAATAGTGAAGTCTGAGATTTTTACAGTTTTGGCTCAGCACGAATAATGAGTGTGAAAATGTGTAACGGATAACAATTTGGTTTGTGATATGTGAGTTTGATATGCTTAAAATGCTTAAAGTTCAAAAATAATTTATACATAATATTATCTTGTTTTTATGTCATTGTTTCCATAATTATCGTTTCCTCGAATGTTGTCGAATAATAGGTTAAGTTTATCGTTAAAACTCGTTATATAATTATAAACGTAACGAAAGTAAATATATTGAAACGAATGACAAAATGCACATGTTTAATTGAAAATGAGTAAAACATGAATTAGAAATGAATATGAATAAATGTTACTGTTCAGTCCTTGTATTTACACAGAATTTACACTTTCTACCCTAACGGTGTTAGTTTTGCATCGTTAGTCCTTGTTTACACTTTTAGTCCAAAAAGGTTCCAAATTGACTTTTTAAGCTTCAAGTTTACTGGATGTTCATGTTTTACCCTTAACTTACTTAATTTACAGTTTTGAACACAGTTTTGTGAAGTTGGCAGTTTTAACCCTTAAAGTTGAAATATTTTGCAAACTTAGTCCAAAAATCACAAAAAAAAGTGTGAAAAGATTTCTGAAAGTTTTAATAACTTTACAAAGCTTATTTAAGTCAAACTCAACTACTTATTGGTCAAAGAGCTTATTTTTAAGCTTAATGGGCCTTAACGTGTGAATTTAAAGGCCCATTAAGGATTTACGATCCAAAGGGTTTTGAGACAAAGTGGGCTTATCATTGGGCTTATTTAAGGGTTATAAAAACATATCAAAAGGGCTTATAGGACCAGCTTATCCAGAGTGCTTAATATTTGCTTATTGGGCTTTAAGCCCACTCGTTAATATACAAAGGTTTTTAAAGCTGTTCGAGTAGCATTAAGTTGTGGCTTTAAAAAGGGCTTGTACGAGCTTATAATGGGAACTTATTTCAATAGCTTGTTTGATTAGCTTATAAATAATCGAGGTGGTTAGTAAAAATTATATGTTGCGTGTATGATATGGATTTTACAAGGCCTTGCTTAGTCGAATATATCAAAGTGTTCAAAAATGAAATACAACATATATTGTGTGATATGTATTAAACGATTCAACGTATGATAGAAATAGGTCTCAAAATGCATTAAAACTAATATGCAAGTGTAACATAAATGTGTATATCGTATATCTAGCCATCCTTTAAGGAGGTCATTGCGTAAAACGTAAAAATAAATAAAAAGAACTCGAAATAAATGTATTAAAGTAAAATACGATCGAGATAATGATAGAACAATGCATGGTTGAATATAAATTGATAAGAATGAATTGAGAAGGGTTTAGGAAGACTCACAACACCTAAAAGGTGGAGTTTAACGTGTATATAGAACTAGAACTCGAGAAATATTGATTTGGCTCGTAAAGGTGACCACCAATGATCGAATGAGGGAGTTTTCAACTAGAACTTGGCTCGAACGAGTGGGAGAAATACTTTTGGTGCTTTGAGGACTCTCGGCAGTGAGCAAAAGAGTTAGAGAAAAGTGTGTGAATGTTTTTATGAGTAAATGAGAAAGTGTGTGTGTACATTCGAGTGTATATATATATATATATATATATATATATATATATATATATATATACACATATATATATATATATATATATATATATATACACACAAGTTGATATTGTTTTAATAATGTCAAGTTGAGATATTTTATTCCTTTTTGCAGGGATTTGGATGAGATTGTGGATAGTATAAGATCAAATATATAGATATTAAGGAGGGTTGAGTGTTTGCTCGGTTATGTATCGAATTGGTATATATATGTTTATGTGTTCGATAGACCAAAGAGTCCAAAACAATTATGTAACGTGACCAAAAGCGTTTAAAGGTGGGAAATGAGGTTATAAACTCATATACGACTGGAAACAAGGTATTGTACTAGGAAAAACTTCATTTGGTCGAGTTTGGTTATAATATTGAGCGACTTGAAATTGTCTCGAGTATGAGTTACTTTGTGTCTCGTTTTATGACCTAATGTTCGTAATATAATGTGAAATTTCTCATCCTGATTCTTTGATGTATGGAGACTTGAGGTGTGTAAAAAGTTGTATATGTTACATGTCGAATTTAAAAGTTATCGAGGCAAAGGTTGGCATGTTCAGTCGAGTGAGAAATAAAAGAAAGTAATAGTTGAGTTGGACTATGAATAGTAACAAGCTTTCAAGTTGGGCCAGGAATAGTGACAATGGTCTGTTTGGTTTATTTAATAGAGATACTGATTTTCTTGGTCCATGTGTGAACTCGTTTCAATGTGTTTGTATTTATGTAACGTAATAAACAATTTTTTCAAAATTTTGCTCATAAAAGTGGTTAACTGAATCAGTAATGGTAATTAATACTTGATTAACCTTTACAAATAACTATGGAATTTTACAGGTTGTTACATTGGCGTATGTAAGGGTTTGGGGTATGGGTATTGGTGTTGGGTTTACGGTAGTTATTGAAATTTCTCCCATCGTGGAACTTTCGTTTGTGATCGTTGGGTGCTGGCACAGTATTGTACTTTGTTACTTAATCCATTAACCTTTGGGTAATGGTTATGGCTTCCTCTAAAGTTTGAGGTTTAGAGGCAATAACATTCCCTTCGATACTTCAAGGCAAACCCCCGATGAAAACTTCCATAGTCTTTTCCGCAGTGGGCACCATGGTAGGACATAGTGTCGCCAACTCCTGAAATCTCCTGATGTAAGTTTTGATATCATTCCCCTTCACAGTCAAGTTATAAAATTCATCCTCTATTTTCTGACTTATGTCCAGGGCCAGTACTTCTTAATCATAAGCTTTTTGAATTCGGTCCAGGTGGTTTTATACGCTTCCTTAATTCCCAACAGTTGGGCAAATGAGTTCCACCAGGATAAAGCTTCTTCAGTAAGTGTACCGGTAGCAAACTTTACTTTGCAATCCTCAGTATAGTTACTGCGAGAGAATACTGATTCGCTTCGTTCGAACCATCGAATTAGTCCAATAGCGCCTTCTGTACCTTTGAAATTGAAAGGTTGGCAGCTCATGAACTCTTTATAACTACTCTTCTTCGTTAGAGAGGTTTCTCTCGGCTCGGGGTTTCTATCGGCATTAGTAGTCGTATTAGTCGTGTAACCCACTCGGGATTCTAGTGCCACAGTCACACTGTCAGCAACTAGTTGCCGGATGGCATCCTGAGTCATGGCCGGAGTAGTAGACGTTGACGATCGCTTGGGCGCCATTCTATCAATATTTGACGGATAGCACGGGGTAAGAAAGATATCGCGAGTCGGTCATAATGAGAATTATAAAAATTCTGACATAGACGTTTTATTCAATACAAGTTCTTTCTCGTAGAACAATGTAGAATATAACGGATACAAGTTCTAACTCGTAGAACATTGTAAAATATGACGGCGGAATTCAATACAAGTTCTATCTCGTAGAACATTGTAGAATATGACGGTTACAAGTTCTAACTCGAAGAACATTGTAGAATATGACAACTACAAGTTCTAACTCTTAGAACGTTGTAGAAGATGACAAAAGAGTTCGATACAAGTTCTAACTCTTAGAACATTGTAGAATATAAAGGAAAAGTTCGAAACCTAAAACTTATGGGTATTCTAACAGGTATGGGATTCATTTCTCGGGAGTTGGTTTACCTCCTAAAGGTCTCGGTATAATCCATAAGGAATTATCTAGTTTCGCAAACATAGATTCATCTAAGACATAGTCCGATGGTGGTGTAGTAGGCCTAATCAGGGAAGAGGATCCTACGGATGAGGATGGACTACATGGTGGAGAAGATCCTATAGATGATGATAAACTAAAGGGTGGAGAAGATCCTACGGGTAGAGATTCTATAGAGGTTTCAGTGTCCCTAGGTACGGTCACTTGCTTAATTTCTTGGTTATGAATTGCTACCATAAGACCTAGGTATAAAGGCTCGGGATAACCGGGTGGTGTAGAATCCATTTTCCTAAATTTATGAGGATCAATCTTAATACGGGATAGACAACTTATGAAACTAGGTATGAGAAAACTAATACTCCATTAAGTCATAAACGACTTTCCTATTTATCTTACAAGGTGAAAAATTGACAAGTACCCTTATTTATGTTACACATCTCGTAACTAGGTTTAGTACTAAGGCTATATATACTTAGCGATTCAAGGAAACTTACTAGCCTAGGGTTGTTCATTTATTATTCTTAAGCTCATGGATTGCGTTTAAAAGACTTCTTATATCTGATTGATGACTAACTTGAATATCCTCAATGATCATTTCAAGAGTAGATATCCTAACACGAGCTAGAACTACTTCATCACTATGTCCTTCTTGTTTCTTTTGTAAATCTAAAATCTGAGTACGGGTTTCTTCTAGTTCTATTCTAACTTATTTAGATTTCCTTGGATGATGACTCGACCTTTTCCAAGATCATGAATCTCATCTTCTATATCCTCGATATATTCTAGAGATAACTTACCTAAGTGGTCTAAAATATCTTCTATTTGTTCCTCATGCCTTTCTAAAGGTGTCCTATAAGAACTATTTCGGGTTTCGAACACGGGAGGAGGGGAAGGTGGTAGAAAAATAATTTTCTTACGAGGTGGAGAAACTACCTTGGGAACGAGGATGTTAGGAATTCAGGAAATAAGATATTTCTTGTTGCTGCCGATAGTGTAAAGCTGGTTCCTGCCGATAGCTGTGGTTCCTGCTGAAGCTCATTGCTGCTGATAGTTATATCTTGTTTCTGCTGATAGTAGTTGTTACTGCGGGTATTGTTAGTTGTTATCCCGTATGTTTAGAATGTTTGTTAGATTTATTTTTAGAAGAGATCATGTTTATCTCTTCACACGTTTTCTTGTATGACGGGTTAGGGTTAGGGTTTCTTGTTAGTATAAAAGGAACACCCGTCTATGAGTTTTAGATATCTTTTTACGACTTAACAATCTTCAATAATAATATCTTTTAGTTCATTATACGATCCATAGAGGATCATAGTCTTAGTTCTTTTCTTTTCTAGTTCGTACTCAGAGATTCTCTTGTAGTGTGCTTGTGATTACATAGGCATCCTACCGATCCACTAAGGCTCAAAGATCTAGCCGGTGTGTTAGATTAAACAAGTGGTATCAGAGCCTCGTGAGGATCTCGGATAAAGAAGAATAAGTTTTCTACTCTTCCTACTAAACCCTTACACTATGTCTGGATCAGAAGATAAATTCGAAAGGTGGACCATGAAAGTCAGAACCCTGCTATCTTTTAACTCAAGGGGAAAATGGACAGAACTTGCTGATGCTGATGAAGATAGTCTCAACCAAACTCACAACATGGTTCATAATGCAAAGGATAAAGTGGAAGAATTTGCTCTTGTGGGTGCCTCTCATCAGATACAACATTGTCAATTTGGGTGTCATGAATTGTACTTGAACCTTAGGAAAGAGTTTGATGAAATGGAGCCTGAATATAATAAATTGTTTGTAGAAATTCAAGCTTATAAAAAGGCTCTTAAAACTGTGGAAAAACAAAAGGCTTGGCATGAAGCTAATCAGCTCGCATATGAGCAAAAGATAAGGGTTTTGGAAAGAGACTTAGAGAACACCAATAACTGTCTAAAACATTCTGAGAGAGAATTTGCTAAGATCAAATTAGAAAATCAGGACTTAAAGGCTAAAATCGATAGTGAAGTGGCTAGGTTAAATTCATGGCAACAATCAGAAAAATATCTTATTTCCTGAATTCCTAACAGAGGAAATCTCGGGGATCAAAGAGTGGTGACGGGGGAGTAGGAGTTAAAGAAGGAACGATAGGAATTTCGCCATTATATGCTTGCATATAACTATTATATGTTTGCATATAAGGATCATTTGGGAATGGTTCTATAGCTAGTGAAGCTATAAGATTCTAAGTTAATTCTTCCGAAGAATTAGAATCAGAGTTAGAGGAATAGCTTAGGGAAACTGACATAGAGTCAGAGCTATATGATGTAGAATCCGAATTCTCATCATTAGTATCATATAAAATGATAGGGTGAGTGGAAGCCATGACTGTAATAGACCAGATAAAATAGTATAAGTGCCTATGTACTTATAAGAATAACATAGGTTATTATTCTATATATATATATATATCCTATAGGGGGAACGCAGTAGCACGGAGGACTTTTATTGAGGACTTCTTAGAAAAGGAGTTATAGTTTAGGTAAAAACCTTGTTCTCTATAATTGTGGCTCTGGTACCAATCTATAATACCCCCAATTCTTAGATAGCAGCGGAAGCTAAATATTGGGGTATTACCTCATTGATACATCGTCACAATGATAGAAAATAACTCGAAAAAGAGACGTTTTTGGAAAGGAAGTTATCATTCATTTATTTATCAGAGTTTTGACAGCAAAAGGGAGACCTTTTGCTAAAAGAGAAAGGTACATGTCCCAATGACACGTGTTTGAAATAGGAAGGTGAATGATAACAGGTTTGGACGTCCTCAAGTCCTATGACACTCCGTGTAGTAAGGCCATAAGTGCTCAGTTAACCTAGGATAACATGCTTAAAGGTCAACACTAAGGTTGTGTGAAATCCGTAGGTTTAGTGGGAAAAGGGGTTTGAATACAAGTTCGTGTGGGCATCAAAGCATCCAAAGATAAGTTATAGGGGGGATTATTGCAACTAAGCTCATGAAACCTCACGTTAACATGCCTATAGTCCAATGATGGCACTGCATACCAATCAATGACTAGACTTAAGGTTAACTTGCCAAGGTTAACCTTTTAGTTCTCAAATATAGTGCTAATTGGTACCCGGTAGGGGCACACCAACGGGAGTTGTCAAACTCCAAATAGATCTATCCACTATACTCGCGTTCACTCGCAAGTGATTATGGTTCATGAAATTTAAGTTGTAGTGGCAAGGAGGTACTCGTGCAATAATCAGTCAGGAAGAAAATACTTATATTCGGTTTAAAGCATGTATCCCCCTCACGGGTTTATAAAACATTTAAAAGTGAGGTTTAGCTCACGGGATTTAAAAAGTGTGAGGCTACGAACTCACCTTAATTCAGGGAAATCTGATTGATGTCAAAAGTGACTCAGATATTTAGACGGCCTACTCATGCAACCTGGGGTAGTGTATGTCAAGTCTTAGTTGGTTTGTCTAAGTTTTCTAAGCCTTGTTTCTAAGTATATGTTTCTTTAACTCACTAAATTTATATATAACATAACACCGTTCGGGCTATCATAATCCAGAGGTCATGTAGTAAACGTTTGAGGAGCCAGGGCACTTTAACTCGTAAACCCAACAAACTCGTCGAAACGTATACCCAAATGAAACCCCTCACATGAAATTCCCTAATATTGTGTTACGTTGTTAAGTTAAAAAGATAGGTTTTTAGTTTATGAAAATATCTCATTTATACCCTTAAGTTTGTATTTTGGCAATATATAACCCTAACTTATAAACTTTTACAAATCTAGTCCTTTATATAATACTTATATATATATATATATATATATATATATATATATATATATATATATATATATATATATATATATATATATATATATATATATATATATACTAATCCTTTAAAACTTTAAAAAATAGGTCCTTATACTTATACTTTTATGAAAATAGCAGGAATAACCCTTAGACTTATTAATTTCCAGAAGTTACAATATATACCCCTATGCATGGAATGCGTTACAAAACTAGTCCTAAAACCATGCAAAGTGTGTTTTAAGTATAACAAAAGGGTTTTTGCAGCTTATGGCTTATTATAATAAGCTTAGATAAGTGGCTTTTAAGAGCTTATAGCTTATGAAAAGGGCTTATGACCTAATATGTGAATTCGATAGGTTTTAGGGTTTTAAAATGAAAATGCCTAGTTTCTAGTGATCAAGGCTTAAACAAGGGCTTATGTGGGATCTAGTAAAGCTTATAAATGATAAAAGAGCTTATAGAACAAGTAGGAAAAGCTTACGTGACTAGAAATGGGTCGCGACTAGGTTTAGGGTTTTCTTGGTTAACTAGACTCGATAAGGGCTTATGGGGCTTGATTCTCTTGATTCCTTTGGCTTCTAATGCTCTTATACTAAGGCTAGGACTGTGTGAGAGTGAGTGTGTGAGGTGGTGAGGCTATGTGAAATGGGTTGGAAATGAGGAGTGTGTCGCGGTATTTATAGGGCTCGGCATAGGAGTGTTGGCCAAGTTGCTTGGAGTGGTGGCCAAGGGTAGGAGGGAGGGATAACAATGGAAGGCTAGGGGATGACTATGAAAGGCTAGGGGCTGACTAGGACAAGCTATGGTGGAAGCTAGGGTGGTGTAGGGTGTTTGTGGTGGTGATTGGCTCGCGGTGGGGAAGGTGGTGATGAGTAGGTGACGAGGTGGTGATGGTGGTGTGTGGTAGGGTGCTTGGTGATGAAAAGCTGGTGATGGAGGTGCTAGGGTACTTGGTGGTGTCATGGTGGTGCTAGGGTGCTAGGTTTAGGTAGTTTTTAGGATTTAGGGCTTAGTTTAGGATTAGGGTTAGATTATGGTTTAGATTAGGGTTTAGTGCTAGGATTAGGGTTTAAAAAGTAATTAGGGACTAAGTTTAAGTTTTAGGGATCATGTACCAAGTGGTTGTAACTTGTGCTAAAGGAATGGTAAGGTTTAAACATTGTTTAAGCACCTAAATGACCTAACTGGATTCTAAGCTTAAAAGGCTTATAGATTGGGCTTTAAGTGGTTGTACTAGAGTTTAGGGAAGATAATGTAGCTAGGATAACTTATACTTAAGCCTTGAACACTTTCAAACTAGTTTAGACTTGAAATTAGGGTTTTTAAAATAACCGTAAACGTATAGAGCTCGTTTTGGTAATATGCTAGATATAGTAAGTTAGATTAGTAGTATACTTGATAATATGATCTTTGTAACTTAGACTTGACATACCAGGAGTGTTTACATGAGGTAAACATAGAGATAATTGGCATTGGTAGTTGCGTGAGCACGTCTAGAGGGCTCTGTAAGTTACTTTACATAGTTGAAGTAGGATGAAGCAAAAAGTTTACCCATGAAAGTGATATATAAATATCATAGGTGTGGAAAGTATAGAGGAAAATTTTGTGAGGTATTACATAAATTAACTTGAAATTACTATTGAAAACAATAAGTGGTATTCATGATTACTTTAGTTATACATGTTTATGATTTCTTTGTAAAGTCGCAAACATGAAGCCTTTTAATTATTACAAGACTTATAATATAAAGTAAGACGTTAACTTGTTATGTCTTTTATTAAGACATATATATGAAGTCATTGAAAAATGACTTATAACATATAGTGGGATTATAGCTGTTTATGTCGTCTTGATGAGACATGGATATGAAGTGACATGGTCAAAAAGTACTTAGGTTGTAAAGCATGCAATTGGCTTGGAAATTCTATTATACCATTAAGATGACTTAGTTGGTAAATAAATAAGCCAAAAGATATATGTTTATCTTACATATTGTTAAATTATCTTACAATATTAATTCTAATGAAATACCACATGTTTATGGTATGTTTAGTTAGGAGAATCAAACTCTTGCAGCGTTTGATTAAAGATAACTATATCTTATTTTTCTTCGAAAAGTTATCAAGGTTAGAATATTGTCTAGAAGAATAATAAGACATCATTAAATTATGGAATGTGATGAATCACATTAAGTATTAAAATGAAATTCTGAATTTGTTAAACTTCTGTTGAAGTAGGTTATTAACAAACTAATGTCAGGAATTGTCATTGTGCTTTGTAATGTCCCAAAAGAGAACATTGTATTGTTGCTCTATTTGCTGAGTATTTATAGATAGTCTATAAATTACAAAAGGCAAGTGGGAGTTTTTATATCTTGTAAAGATAAAATTACAAAATACAAAATCTTCTAAAATACACTAGTAAATATCATAATGAGGCTAAATGATAGACCTCAAAATGATGGAATTTTCATTCATAGATCTGCAAGAATATCTCAGATATTTGATTAATATGCTGAGGATTATGAGTTACATGATTATGGTAAACCTGATGATCATTATGATGCATTACCAAATATTGAATTGGGTAAATTACTCATATTATGAATGTTAAGATGCTATCCATGAAGATAATCAATTTTGGAAACTTGGTTTATCTTGAACTCGATAGTTAGACTAGATAAGGGAGATGAGTGTCTTCAAATAGAAGAAAAACCCTAGTGGTTTAATTCTTTATGGAAAAATCATATGAAAAATATTGTACGCATATTTAATGCATGTCTTGTGACAAGATTATTAATCACACTTAAGCAATTAACTGTGATTGAATATTCTATCCTAAGCATATTAAATATATATAAAGATTATGATTGTCATACTTATTTTCATTAATTTGAAAAATGACAATGGAATTTCAAAACTCTTTCTTGAGTGATTACTTGAGCGAGGATGGTAAGTAATTGAAATGAGTTTATGAATTCAACTAATCTTTGGAATTGTACAAAGTGCAATAATTAATGAATGTATTAATGCATGCATCTAGGAGATAAAACTTATGTTTATTTATTAAATCTAAGTTTTGATTTATAATTGAAATAAGATAATCTCTAAGTATTCCTGAAAGCTAGTAGGAGTATTATGTTTATTTCTTAAATCATATATGTTGTATAACATATAGGAAGTAACATTCCATATAAGTTAAATGTTAAGTCTTAGATTGGAATGAAACCTCACTTGAAAGATTTAGAAAATATAACATACAACCTTGGAACAAATGTTTATTATTATTAAACATGTGCGGTAAATGAATCTAATAGAACATGATATATCATTTAGATAGTCTAAATGGATATGTATCTTTTGAAAAGATAGAACATGAACAAAATCTAAGTCTGGCTCAAATATTTTCATGTACATCATGTTATTGTTGTATCATGCTTGATTGCAAGATGATTTGACAACATTGATATCTAATTGAAAGTTATTAGATAACTAGTGTAATGAATATTCTATTAGAATATGTTTGGATATAAAATTACATCCTCAGCCTCGAGTTGCTCCTAGATTCTATGGATGAACAATATGTCATTTGTTGTGCAATTTGTCATCGCCTACGAACTTGAAAGTTTGGAAGGCATCAAACATTACACAATAGATATTAAAGTTTACAGAGTTTTAAAGAGCATATTGTTGTTTGTATACAATAATGCTGTTTTAATTGAGATGACACTGAATACTAGTCATGGTGGGATTTTATCCTTGTTAATGGCCATGTGAGCTAGTTGTCCTTTACTAAGAGCATTGTTGCATTATACATTAAATAAAAAGAATACTTTAAACTTTAAAAATGTTTGAAAGTTTGATTATCATAAATTAGAGATATAGGATATCACACACTTTATGAAGTATTATGTGGCAATATCAAATTATTTGAATGCACACATACAAGAACTTCACTATTGAATTCTTGAAATAAGTATTCTCAAAATTCTGATAGATCAATGTTGGTTGATTTATGCCTTGTCAACAAGTATGATTATCATCACTTGAGGCATAATTCATCAACTAGAGATATCATGCATTGATCTATTTAGTATTTGGATAAAGGATGTTAAGAATTTATTATTTGTAATGAATTTAAGTATTTGGTACGTTTATTTTCATTGATAATAAATTGTGTCATATATTTGCATGTTTAATCCGTGAATAATTTAGTTATTCTAAATCGTCCGTTGTCAATTAATGATATGAGAATATCATAAATTAAGATAAATATGAGTTTTGGTATAATATACTTGATAGTATATTGATGCGCTGACATGCCAAATTCACATGATATTCAATGAATTGAATTTAGGACTTATCCCAAACTACATGATTGTACTTTATGGATCTTGTCATTAAGTAAATCATGAATAGTTATCCTCAGACTTGAGATACCAGATAACTGTCATGAATGTAGTGCATTTCTGTGGAACAATTTAACGCTATACGTAACAGGTAGTCTTAAGGATTGTTTTTAGAAGTGTTGCAAAGTTCGTGAGTTTTGCTTGTAGTCAAGATAGAATTTGTTCCTTCAAATTTATTTTGGGGTTGACAAGATGTTTGCGTGGCCACGCCCAAGATCTCCCCTGAATATGTTCAGAAGATTTGGTAATCTTGCTCAATCACAAACAACGAGAAACAGAATAGTTGAATAAAGAATGACTTAAATCCATATCTTTATTTAACGTGGTATTAGTGACAAAAGGATAATAATAATGATGAATCATTAAAGGTTTTTCCAGGAGACCAACTCGAGTTATACTAGAGGCATCGAAGTGTTGCTAGACACTAACCGATGTGATTACACTATAAAATATGTCCAAGTGGGAGCTGTTAGTTTTATGGACATTATTTTAGTAGTCGTATGTTAGGATCAAACTCGAGATCACGGGATTGCACAATTTACGTATAAGAGTTAAAGTTTAATAATTAAATGTAAAATGTTATGTTTAATTATTAATTACACAAAACGTCTAACGACCGTTAGTATTTAACGAATAATGACTAACGACTGTTAACTAATAAAAGGAAAGTATTGTGTATGAATAATTGGCAAGTCAAGAAAGTTTCGGAAGCCCTCTTTGGTCTTGTGGCTGTTAAGATCGTTTAGCTCGGGTTGTTTAGACCTTTTATCTAGGATAACACAACAATAATGATTAAACATGTACGCACAACGGAATAAACAAACGAATCATTATTATTGCTAAGGTTTTTCTTCGCCATCATCTCTACTCTCTAACAACGGCATCCATTGTAGGAACTTGATGCCTAGAACACACACACACCTTTTCCTGGAATTACATCTCTAATTCCTGTATGTAAAAACCTACGCCTCTAATCTCTTTATATAATAGAGATTAGAGTTACAAAGACTTTAACATTTAACATAATTAGTCCTTCATCTTTGTATTCATAAGTTTCCTTCATCTTTCATATTTTGTCAATATCAACTCATATTTAATTCCTAACAATCTTCCCCTAGTTGATATGACAAAACCAATCACATGAAAGATGTCGTCTTCCCCTTAATCCATGCATATCATCAAAGCTCTTCAAGTTGCAATCTTCAATATCTTCTTCCCCTTTTTGTCATCATCAATTAGGGAACAAAGGTAAGCAACTTTGATCTTCATAACCATGAACTAGTATCATACTTCAAATCTAGTCTTCCAATGTCTTGAATCGCCCTCCATAAATGAACACCAAATCGCTTTCTTTTATAAATGAACCCAAGACACCAAAATCCCAAATCATCAGTAAAAATACCAACGAGCAATCATGAAAAACCTTCACCTCGACGTAGCATATAAATGGTTAAACACTTAAACATTAAGCTTCCCCTGAAATCATATGTTAACCATTTGTTGAATCTCCAATTTTGTAGGCTGTATGTATTGAAGAAGAAAACTAACCATTACCAGTTCGATGCTGAAGTAGAATAAACCAACCTTGTGTCCTATATCTTGTACTAAATATGAATTCGAATGTATACTTAACATATAAGGAGATCGCAATCCCTTGACAATAATCACTGATCACAATAACGTAACTCCTTCAAGTGTTTTGTCAATTCTTAGTCACCTGAACGAACAAACAAGTTACCTCCTGCTAAAAGGTATGATAAAACACAACCTTGAAAAATTCCACTTCATCGTCAAATAAGCAATAACTAATCATCTTCGCCAATAAGAAAATTAATACGAACCATAAAAGTTTAAAGAACATAAACCAGAAATACAAAAATCCTCCTGTGTATGTTTTTTCCCCTGGTGTGTGTGTTGGAACCATCTGTTCCAAATCGACAATCAAATATATTCACTTCCCCTCACTTCTTTCCTCTCATGCTACTTTATAATATATTCACTTCCCCTCACTTCTTTCCTCCTGTTCACATATTATATCCTCTACGACCCATGATCAGTAAGTAAATGGAAGAAATCATAGCATTAAAAGTAATATATCCGTTCCATTAAATAGCATGCATCACTGACCAAAATAAAATAGCTACCGTCCCATGTGCCATGATATAAATATGCAATCGACATGCCTCTTCATATAAAATTAACTTCCACCGTCCCATTATAAGTATTTAACTTATAAAAAGAACGCACACCGTCCAATGATTGAATGCACTTAGGATTATAATACACATTATCACCATCCCATCTTAGAGTTGACATCATTAAATAGAATAGAATAATACTATAAATCTCCATAACCTGCATGTAAACTAGGAAGCTCTTTTCTTGTCGATCAGTAACATGTATTCACTGACAAATCTTCATATCATGCATATACATCAACCAGTACGAAACCAAAAACTCTTTGTATAGAATATCCTTCCACCATTGAGAATAAAATAACCATCAGTATTCCAACTTTCATCATACTGTTAGTTGTACAAAGTGTATACTCCTCAAGCCATCCGTATGAAGAAAACGTTGGCAGTACAAACTAAGTTCTCGAACATAAACCAGCAGTACAAAGTCTGTCCGCGAGAAGTACTAAGTGGGTTCTTGGGCAGTACTAACATATGGTATATCGAGCAGTACTAAACGAATACAAGAGCAGTACTAATTAATGTCGACAGTATGAACTCGAATGAAGAATGGGCAGTACAAACTCGAATGAAGAATGGGCAGTACTAATTGATCACCATTGGCAGTACAAACCCTATCTCGCAACAGTACAAACAATATAGGAAGAGCAGTACAAACGAGAAACGTTAAGTGAATATCAAAACCAGTACCCTCAGTCCATATTGCATACTTTACTGCCATTAGAAAAGACAATACCAGTAACATCATTCGATCAAACACCTCTCCTTAAAGAAGAATATATTCATCAACAGTAGCAACCATTGTGAGAAACCCTAACTGAGTAAAACATGTATCGCAGCAGCAAGAATATTGAATATCACATGTAGATCTAGCTGTCATGTTTCTTTAATCAAACCTGCAAACGAACCTATCATAATCCAAACTAGGGTTTCACAAAAACCTAGCAACTCTTCCTTGCTGAGACTCATACTCGTCCAACATTCTGATTGCAGCAGCATAAATACCCTTGCAATGACCAGAAACCCTAACAAACATATTGAACCAAACTCAAAGATGCTTTCTTTCATGAATTTTAGACACCAATCAATGTATAACCAACTTTCATAATGAATTAGAACAAGTAAAACACGAATTCATGAAGTTGAATATCATAAAAACCCTAAAAATCAACTTACTTCCTTTTCTGCAACAGACTTTTAGAAAATTCATATCCTTTTATTGAAAGCTCAAAATGAAGATCCCTCCAGTCAGAATCTCCCTTGATAGGCCAAGAACCTCCAGTAAAAATTTCAGCACAATCCAACGGTTAACGAAAAAGTTATCGCCTTTGCAAAACTGCATTGCAGAAAGTTACGAAAATTTATAACAGATTCGAATTATTCTTCTTTTCTTTGAAAAACCTTATAGATCCTAGATCACGAGCCCCTTGGCTCTGATACCACATGTTAAGATCGTTTAGCTCAGGTTGTTTAGACCTTTTATGTCACAACTCGTAATTTCAGGTCATTTTCCAAACCTCGACAATTTACTATTCATGAGTTACTATTCATCATATCACTATTCACCAATCACTATTCATCATTTTACTATTCATCGTTTTTTAAGTCAGTTTGAGACTTTGAGAAGTCGTCAAAATTTTTACTATTTACGTGACACTATTCATTCCCGGAGGGAAATCACTATTCATGGGCATCATTCATCATGTTGTAAACTTGGTTTACGGGTATTCAAATGCGCGTAACCAGTTAGGTTTAGCTGCGTATTCATGCATCATCAGTAAAGGCACATCATACAGACTAGAGTAGTCTGCATATCATCAGTAACATCATTATCATATCAGTTCATGCATGGGTTTGTGTGATTTTCATTAACGTATGCTTAATTGTTTAATTAACGTTACCACTCAGTCATTTCTACTAACATTATACCCAATACTCCCGACAATGATCCTAATACATTTTCAAGCTAATAATAATGATATAGAGATTATATTATTACTTTACCCGGTGTTTTTAAACCAATCGCTTTATTTTTCGTTTGACGCTTATAACTCCGTCGGTTTACGAAATTTCAATCCGATAATCATTCTAACACCCGATTCTTGCAAGGAATATGATTTTACAATTTTTACAACTTCGTCGTATTTCATTTCACCTCGTCATGATTTATTTCTAGTTAACTCGGTAACCGATAACACTCAATGTATACACTAAACTACCAATACTCATTTAAATGGGGGACAAAGCTTTGCTTAAACATCAAATCCCTTCCATATTACCCACATGTGCCGCCCCCTAACCCCCCCATTTAGCCTAATGCTCCAAAAACCATTAATGAATTTTGTGTCATTTTATTTCCATTCCACTAACACCATCACATAACACAAGATCATATTAGCTAAACCAAGCAATTTCTCTCTTCTTTTTCTTCTTCCCCATTCGGCTCAACCAAGAACACCACCACAAATCCATAAATTTTCCAAGTTCAAGTCATAATCAAACTCCATTTACCTTCCTAGTTATGGTTTTGTGATTAAATCTCAAGTTTCTTACTCATTTCTTATCAAAACTCATCAAATCATCAAGTAAGTTTCAAGAACACATTTTGATCATCTTATACTTTCATTTGATTCATATGTTTATGTATTTTTAAGTTATAATAGTTATTCATGCAAGTTACTTATGTTTTAGATACCACTTTTGCACATAAACTATCTTAAACACTAGATCTATAAGTTTCACTAATGATCTCATGAAATCCACCAAGGTTGGTGATGTTTAGGACCCCATGACACCCTAAGAAGGTGTATGGTAGGATTTGCAAACTTGTGGAGTTGATTTGAGTTAGTATGATCAAGTTTAGAACCAAGAAAATGAGTTTTAACAAGTATAAATAAGGTTCTGTCCAAAATCGTGTAAACTGGAAATCTCAGTAACTTTTGGTCTATTTTGGCCTTCATATTCAGAAAGTTCTTTCAAAAACGAAACCGTGGCCGCAAGAATCACTAAAAACCGACTTATAACGAAGGAGATATGATTTTTCAAAGTTAGACGACGAAAACTAATTTTCTGAAAATTTAGTTGCTGATCGCCGAGATTCAAAGGACAAAACGAGGCATTAGACATGATCTAGACGACCCGACCTACTGAGATCATGTTAGTTCATGTTTATACGAAGCCGTGGATATAAAGAACGTAGAAAACGAGCTTATAACGGCCGAGTTATTCACATTTGAAGCCCGACGTACCATGTTTATTTTGACAGCCACTAATAGAAAGTGTTTAAAGTATAAAAACTAGTGTTTTTGCGAGACATAACATTGTTAGCCGATTTTCTAATTGATCGAGGCGTGTACAATCAAAAGTTAAATGAAACAACATTAATACATTGTTACAAGGTTTTCAAAAACGTCGAGTTTGATCACTAACACTTAACGTGCAATATTTCGCGACTAGTTTCACGAAGCCATTTTGGGCATATTTTCACAAGTTAAGGAAAATATTAAATTGCGATGAAAACGCTACATTTTGCCGATAGAACACCAAACGAGGATCGTGGAGTACCGTTTCAACATATTCATACGAAAAGTAGTTTATAACTTAACGAGACGTCAAAAGTGTATTTTTCGTCGATAAACGTTATTTTCAAAACTAACAAGTGGTATCGTTAACATACGTATTTGCATGTGTTGCATTGAATCATTGCTTACATTGGATCACATCATTCATAATAGGTCGCGGTTAGAGACCGAGCTTTATTTCATCATATCCATCATTGTCATTGTTGCTATATCATATCAGGTGAGTCTTCATAGCCCCGTTTTAAATTGTTTATTGATTTCTAAACTCTCGGGGGAGAATACATTGCACCATTTTTATATGCGGACCAAAGTATAAAAACTCATTACATTGCTTAAGTTACATCATTGCCCAGATTAAAGTCCCCTTTATTATCATGAACCATTAATTGTTAGCAAGCGAGAGTGAGTGAATAGATCTATTGAGGGTGACTCCTCCGTTAGGGTTGGTAGCACCAACTGGTCAAACGAACGCATTTCATTTCTGTCATATTAGAGTGATTGGCAAACACTCGGTTGGGGCATTTCATTTAGTCTAGCTTCGGGGTCATGAGCTTAGAGCTAATATATCATTTTTATGTGGCATGGTTTTGTCATACACTTTATACTTGTGGTATCCGTACAACATTTCATTTACATAAACCTATGATCTCACCAACATTTTTGTTGACCATTTTTAGCAATGTATTTTCAGGTAATTAAGGTATCGTATGTTGGCTTGCATATGGACATCATGGAGTCGCGGAGTCCACGCGTCTCACTTTATATTTTATTCACTTATCCATCGTTTGAATTGTATGAACTTGTTTTATGAAAACCTGTTTCACCTTTTGGGACCTAGCTTTGTAACTCTGAATGTTTTTAAATAATCAAACGATGTATTTTCTAAATGACATTTTAGGTCGTTCAATATAACTGCAACTTTGGTGCTATGACCAGTCGCGCCCCTGAATGCTTCATTCCGCTGCAAGTCACGAAATTTGGGGGTGTGACAGATTGGTACCAGAGCAAAGGTTATTGCGAACTAGGTTTTCCATTATATCCTAGACTATAACTGCACCATCATAGCATCTCATCATTGTAGCATAAGTGCATATTCATTATATCACATGTAGTGATTGCGATTTCATACATATATCATTTCATCATAACCCACATTGTGTAAATGTTTATTTACTTTTATTTCACATCTATTGTCACAGTGATGTCTTCGGATTCACACCCTATTGTTATCTCATCGGACTCTGAGTCAGACGATACTTCCTCACTACCCTCCATTATACTAGAGTCGGTTACATCACCCTCAATACCCACTATCATTTTGTCATCAGTAGAGCCTACTCCACAATCTTCACCTGTGATCTCAAAGGCCGAGACAGAACCCTTTGAGGAGGGGGAAGTCGCACCTACCCCACCACTGTCACCTGTGATCCGTCGTGGTCCCAGAGTTGTTCCAGTTATCCAGCCAGGAGAGTTTGTACCCTATGGTCGAGTTTACCGTACATATCCAGGTGGGCCACGCATGAAGCGCATTGCTACTAAGCGGGTCCATCGTCTCACTGTCAGGTCACCAGCTGCATTTGTATCCCTACCACCACCATCATCACTTACTTCATCTCATCCACTCCGTCGCCGCTTGACAGCGAGGAGGAGTGTGGCATTCAGTACACCATCACCATTATCACCCTTACCATCCTTATCATCATTGTCTCCACCATTGCCATCCCTATCAGCACCAGTTCATCTCTGGTATGAATGCAGGGATCCTACTCCTATGTCAGACCTACCGCTCAAGAAGCGGGCACGTCTTGATATCCCATCACCAGATACTTCAGATGCCGCAGAGACAGCACCACCCAACAGATTCGAGGTTGGTGAGAGCTCGAGGGCTGCTGCTGACAGACTGCTTACTGCTGCTACATTTGACTCGCAACTAGATCAGCTTCAGGGACAGATTGACAGGGCATTAGCTCATTTAGATGAGACCCCAGTGAGCCGTATTGAGGCTATAGAGGAGGAGGTCGAGGGATTGATCCAGGGCAGGGTTGCCATTGATGTGTCACACCAGGGTTTAGAGGCTCGTCAGTTAGAGAGTTCAGAGCATATCACCCAGCTGAGGCAGGAGATGCCGGGGTTAGTCGATAGAGCACAGATGTCCCAGGATGAGCATCATCGCCAGGCCGGTGAGTTATCTTCAGTTCAGGCTAGGATGTTTGCATCAGAGACTAGGGAGACTGATCTTCAGCTTCGAGTTCAGCACCTAGAGGAGATCGATGTTGCTATGTCTAGGGATCTTCAAAGGATTTTCCGTAGGCTAGATGGAGCACCCGGAGGAGGTGCCTAGTGTTAGACCTTTATCATGTAGCTTGTACATTATTATCCTAGTCCCGGGGTGTGGGACATAGTTAGGACTTGTTGTCTTTTGCTTGTAGTACAAACAAATATATCAAGTGTGACTCTACTATGCATCTACTATGCAGGATTTTCGTTGTGCTATTTTATGATATCGGTCTGCGTAACCGAAATTTTCATGTATTATATTCATGTGCGTTGTGATTATATTTATGATGTTTCGTTGTGGTTTCATTGTATTTATACATGCTGTGGTTGTATTTATACGTGTTGTGGATGTATATACATGTTGTGGTTGTATATATTGTGTATGATGATCATTTTCTATTGTGGATTCTCATTGTTGTTATCTTTCGTGATTGTGAAGAATTATGCCACCCAAAAGAGCCACTACTGCTATGACCACGGCTGAAGTCATAAAGCTTGTTGCCGACAGTATAGAGGCAGCATTGGTTATAGAAAGAGCTGCCGTAGCTGCAGCTGCTGCTGAAGCCGCTTCGCGGGCAGAAACCGCGGAAGCCGCAGGAACAAATACCAATGGTACAAATGGATGTAAATGTACGTACAAAGATTTCAAGAGTGGTGATCCGGAAAAATTTAAAGGCACTGAAGGAGCCACTGCCATGATCCGATGGTTTGAAAAGACAGAATCAGTATTCATTCTATGCAACTGTCCGGAGGACAACAAGGTTAAGTTTGCTACTAGTACACTCGTTGGGGAAGCTATGTCATGGTGGAATTCGTATGCAAAGCCCATGGGAATGGAGAATGCTCACAAGCTTACATGGGACGAATTCAAGAAGTTGCTGACAAAGAAGTTTTGCCCACGAACAGAAGTGAAAAAGATGGAATAAGAGTTTTATGAGCTAGTGACAGCAGGTAATGATATTGAGGCACATATCAGGAGGTTTCAGGAATTGGCAGCATTATGTCCGACAATGGTTCCGGACACTGAGAAGCTATTAGAGAATTTCATTGGAGGATTACCTTACAGCATCCGTGGAGATGTGATTTCTTTTGACCCGCAAACATTGGATGAGGCAATTAGAATGTCTCAGAAACTCATGGCTCAGATAGTGAAGAAAGGAACTACCACGAACAACAACAACACCAACAGTAACCATAACTACAACAACAATTCCAACAACTACCGAAACAACAACAACTATAACAGCAACCGAAACAATTCCAATAACAACAACAAAAGAAATCGGGATAACAACCAGAGTAGCAATGTTACTCAACCACCACCCAAGAGGCAGGAAACTGCAAAGGCCTATGTTGTAGGTCAAGCTGAGAAAAGAGGTTACAACGGTACTTTACCCAAGTGCAACAAATGTCAAACCCATCATAACCCTGGAAATTGTCCGAATCCCTGTGGGAACTGTAAAAAGGTTGGTCATTCGACCAGGGATTGCAAGGCTCCGATTGTGGTTGATAATCAGAAGCCCCCAGTAACATGCTTGGGTTGTGGAGAAGTTGGACACTTCAAGAAGGAATGTCCAAAATGAAAGAATCAAGGAAACAATAACCAAGGTGGAACAGCTAGAGGAAGAGCTTATGTCCTTGGAGGAGAAGATGTCAGGGAGGACCCGAATGTCGTTACGGGTACGTTCCTCATTAATAATCGTTATGCATCCATACTATTTGATTCAAGAGCCGATAGAAGTTTTGTTTCTACTGCATTTGCACCATTACTCAACATTGAACCAACCGCATTAGACACCCCATATCACATTGAACTAGCTAACGGTAGTTTAGTTGGCACCGACACGATCATTCGTGGTTGCACTCTCAATTTTCTCAATCACCCGTTCAATATAGATCTCATGCCAGTAGAACTTGGAAGTTTTGACATTGTCATCGGAATGGATTGGTTATCTCAACATCATGCCAGAATCATCTGTGATGAAAAAGTTGTTCATCTTCCTTATGATGGCGAAACATTGGTCGTTCGCGGAGAACGCAGTGGGACTAGACTCAGCATCATCTCGTGCATTAAAACAGAGAAATACATAAAGAAGGGTTGTTATGCATTCTTGGCTCATATCACAGAAAAGAAGTCGGAGGAGAAGCGACTTGAGGATGTGCCAACGGTTAAAGATTTTCCAGAAGTCTTTCCAGGACTTCCACCTACTCGCCAAGTCGAATTTCAGATTGACTTAGTGCCGGGAGCTGCACCAGTTACGCGAGCACCTTATCGACTTGCACCTTCAGAAATGCAAGAGTTGTCGAACCAATTGCAAGAGCTCTTGGATAAAGGATTCATTAGGCCGAGTTCCTCGCCTTGGGGAGCACCGGTTTTGTTTGTGAAGAAGAAAGATGGATCTTTCAGAATGTGCATTGATTATCGAGAGCTAAACAAATTAACGGTGAAGAATCGTTATCCACTTCCCAGGATCGACGATTTGTTTGATCAGTTGCAAGGTTCCAGTTATTACTCCAAGATCAACTTGAGATCGGGTTACCATCAGCTTAGGGTTCGGGAGGGAGATGTCCCGAAGACAGCATTCAGAACACGCTATGGCCATTATGAGTTTCAGGTAATGCCGTTCGGACTAACCAACGCACCAGCTGTGTTCATGGATCTCATGAACAGGGTGTGCAAGCCATATCTAGACAAGTCTGTGATCGTATTCATTGACGATATCTTGATTTCCTCAAGGAGTGAAGAAGAGCACCGAGAACACCTTAGAACGATTTTAGAGCTGCTCAAGAAAGAGAAATTGTACGCCAAATTCTCAAAGTGTGATTTTTGGATCCGCAGAGTACAATTTCTTGGTCACGTCATTGATAGTCAGGGACTACAGGTTGATCCAACAAAGATTGAGGCAGTTAAAGACTGGGCAACACCAAAAACTCCCACAGAAATTCATCAATTCTTAGGACTTGCCGGATATTACAGAAGGTTCATTGAAGGGTTTTCCAAGATAGCTAAGCCACTGACCAAGTTGACTCAAAAGAACCAGAAGTACGATTGGGGAGAAAAGCAAGAGACCGCTTTTCAGTTATTGAAACAGAAACTTTGCAGCACGCCAATTTTGTCATTGCCAGAAGGGATTGAAAACTTAGTGGTATATTACGATGCTTCACACAAAGGACTTGGGGCAGTGTTAATGCAAAACGAGAAGGTGATAGCTTATGCATCTCGTCAGCTTAAGAAGCATGAGAAGAACTACACTACTCACGACTTAGAGTTGGGTGCCGTGGTTTTCGCACTCAAGATTTGGAGGCATTATCTTTACGGAACAAAGTGTATAGTATTTACAGACCACAAAAGCTTACAGTACATTCTTGATCAGAAGGAACTTAACATGAGGCAACGTCGTTGGTTGGAACTACTTAGTGATTACGACTGTGAAATCAGATATCACCCAGGAAAAGCCAATGTTGTGGCAGATGCACTCTACAGTCGGAAAGAGAGACTCAAGCCTTTGAGAGTCAGATCATTGGGAATGACAATTATTTCACCACTACCATCAAAAATCCTCGAGGCCCAAGTCAAGGCACTCAAGGAAGAAAACCTACCAAGTGAAACACTCAAAGGAATCCAAGATAATGCAAATGGTTTAGTAAGGAGATCAGATGGAACATTATGCTTCATGGATAGAAGCTGGATACCTCTCTATGGTGGAATACGAGAGTTGATCATGCGTGAATCACACAAGTCGAAGTACTCTATTCATCCAGGTTCTGAAAAGATGTATCAGGATCTCAAGAAGCTTTATTGGTGGCCGAATATGAAAGCAGGGATAGCTACGTATGTCAGTAAATGTCTTACTTGTACTAAAGTGAAAGCCGAGTACCAGAAACCATCAGGATTACTTCAGCAACCAGAAATTCCACAGTGGAAATGGGAACGCATTACAATGGACTTTGTCACTAAACTTCCCAAAACATCAGGAGGTTACGATGCTATTTGGGTAATAGTTGATCGTCTCACCAAGTCACCAAGTCAGCCCATTTCATTCCAATCAAAGAGACTTATATTATGGATCAGCTCACCAGACTTTACGTCAAGGAAATAGTCTCAAGGCACGGTGCACCAATTTCCATCATTTCCGACAGAGACAGTCGCTTTACTTCAAACTTTTGGGAGTCATTGCAAGATTCATTTGGGACTAAATTAGACATGAGTACCGCCTATCATCCTCAGACCGATGGTCAGAGCGAGAGAACGATTCAAACATTGGAAGACATGCTCAGGGCATGTGTCATTGACTTTGGAAATGGTTGGGCTAACCATTTGCCATTGATCAAGTTCTCTTACAATAACAGTTATCACTCGAGCATAAAAGCCGCACCATTCGAGGCACTCTACGGTCGTAAGTGCAGGTCCCTAGTTTGTTGGGCCGAAGTTGGTGATGTACAACTAACAGGTCCAAAGTTGGTCAGAGAAACAACAGAAAAGATAGTCCAGATTCGAGAAAGACTCCAAACAGCCAGAAGCAGACAGAAAAGTTACACCGATGTTCGACGCAAACCATTAGAATTCCAGGTTGGAGACAAAGTCATGTTGAAGGTCTCGCCTTGGAAGGGCGTGATACGATTCGGCAAATGCGGGAAGTTGAACCCGAGATTCATTGGGCCGTTCAAGATTCTGGAAAGGATTGGTCCGGTAGCATACATGCTTGAGCTTCCGTCAGAGCTCAGCAATGTACATAACACGTTTCATGTCTCAAACCTCAAGAAATGTCTTTCAGACGAAACGCTCGTAATCCCATTGGAAGAAATTCAGATCGATGATAAGCTTAACTTTGTGGAAGAACCAGCAGAAATCATGGACCAAGAGGTCAAACAGTTGAAGCAAAGTTGAATTTCGATCTTCAAAGTTCGCTGGAATTCTCGCAGAGGTCCTGAGTTTACATGGGAACGGGAAGACCAGATGCGACTCAAATACCCACATCTTTTCACCGAGACCACTCCAGAGACCAACATCAGCTAAATTCAGGGACTGAATTCCTTTTAGGGTGGCCGACAGTCACAACTCGTAATTTCAGGTCATTTTCCAAACCTCAACAATTTACTATTCATGAGTTACTATTCATCAATCACTATTCACCGATCACTATTCAACATTTCACTATTCATCGTTTTTGAAGTCAGTTTGAGACTTTGAGAAGTCGTCAAAAAATTTACTATTCTCATGACACTATTCATTCCCGGAGGGAAATCATTATTCGTGGGCATCATTCATCATGTTGTAAACTTGGTTTACAGGTATTCAAATGCGCGTAACCAGTTAGGTTTAGCTGCGTATTCATGCATCATCAGTAAAGGCACATTATACAGACTAGAGTAGTCTGCATATCTGATGTGCGTGTGCGTATGCTCTAATTTATACCCACGGTATGTCGTTGTGGTTTTAGCAGTATTCAAGTTTTAAATTTATATTTAGCCGACTTATCAATAACACACACACTTTAACGAGCAGTGTACCCGGTCAGTATGAATATAATGGTAAGTAGAGTGTCAATCACTAAGAGTGGAACGTATTATCTAGTTATTCTAATTAGTATTTTAATATCTTAAGTTAGCTATACAACCTAATCTAACGCAAGGGGGTTTCAGCCTGAGAGACTGGCACGGTTTGGTTATGATTAAATATAAACTAAACTAATAGGCACGAATCAGCGATTAGCACACACGTACACAGATAAATACTTGAGACAATAAGAAGACCTGTCCTGATAGTTAAGTAGCTTGTCACTTGTTTTATTGCTAGTTTTATATGAAGTGTATAGTTCGATGCAACGCACCGAGATTAATTCCTTTCTCGTTGGCTCTAATCTTATCGGCGAGTAAACCCTTAATGATTACTTATGACTATCCTATTTATCTTTCTTCCTACTTTTCTACATACGATAGAATGCATAGGCGATATAATAAATAGGCGAGGAAGGGGCATGGCGACCCAAGCAATGCTCAGCTAGACACAGAGGTTATCAATGCACTAATAAAAGTCACCAAAGACATCAACATATAAACTTTAATTAATGGGAAAGCAATTTTAAGGGGAGTTGAAGTGCATGATTAAATCAATGACACAAGCCCATAAATCCTGATGAATTAAAGTGTACTAATACAATAAAACAAAACTACTTAATGAATTGAATACATGCAGGACCTTCTTACAGCTCTTGTATCTTCGTTCAAGGTATGTCTTGTGCTGCTACTTCGTCTGAATTCGTCCTAGGGTTTCTGTCTTCTCGTTTAGCTAAATGTCGAACTCCGAATTTCGTCTGACTTTGGGGTATTTATAGTTTCTGTCTGAGGGCTAGATGCGGCGCATAGAATAAGTAGATGCGGCGCATCGACTTAACTTCGCGTGGGGTCCAAGATTAATATATTCAGGAATATTCGTACACCGCCAGAAGATGCGGCGTAACTCCATTTCTAGATGCGGCGCATGTCCTTGCTGTCTTGGATCGTAGCTTGTGAAATCTTGATAGTGATGCGCCGTATATAATAAGTAGGATGCGGCGTATCTGGAGCAGAATAATCTTGATCTTGTATATTTCAGTAGACTCTTAACTTCTTGCTTGTTTTGCTCCATAATTAGTCCAAAATCGCCAAGTTTCACATAATACTTGTTTTTACCTGAGAATTACAAAAGTAAACATTAACATATCAATTCTCACAGATAATATAATAAAACAAGTCAAATAAATAGGATAAATGATGGTAATAAAATGTACTTATTTGAGTTCATCAAATATCCCCCCACTTGAACTTTACTTGTTCCCAAGTAAACCTTAGAATTAATCTTATGAAAATGTATCCTAAAAGATATTAGGATTTATTTTTATATTTAAGCATGTATTCATTTTTGTCATAATCACACAACCAAACACTTAACGAATTAGAAGTAAAATAAAATATTTTGATAAAAGCAAATCTAATCGTTTAACTGTCCAGTCGTGACGAACATTCTATCATAAGCTTGGCAAGTATACGCATCTCCCCCACTAAAGCCAAGGAATAACAAGTCTAAAACGGTAAAAAGGGTTTGTTGGTTAAGTGTTAATCATTCTTCTTAATCTCTATCGATCTCAAATTCCAGAAAAGGCGACAAAATCACAAATACATGATCGAATCCACGAACACGATACTTGCAATTGCTCAAATCCTTAACTCGAATAGGCTAAAGATAGGACCAAGTAATCTTTACCAATAATATTATATCAAAAAGGGCGACAAAATCATAAATACATAGCCGAATCCACGACTACGATACTTAAGATTGCTCAAATCCCTAATCTCAATAGATCAAAGGTTTGGATAAAGAAATGATATAGGGTATGGATAATATTTGGGATACAAATTGGTGTAAAATGAAAAATAAACAAAACAGATAAATTAAAATCCTAAGTGTGGTAAATTGCTTTCCCAACCATCCCATGAATAAGACTCATATCATTGAATAACTCACGCTTTAACACTTGAAACACACGCTTTAGGTAGACACGAATTATACTCAACAAGATCTCAATCAAAGAATAACCTTAGTTGGCGTTCCCATAACGTCCAACTCCCAATCAATCCATAGATATAATATACAACAACTAGTGGTGATATCGACCACTTAATACAAAACTTTACATAAGTTGGTTAAAACAAACATCCAACTTTTCCTTTTTTCTTTTTCTTTTCTATTTTTTCGATTTTTTTTTTCAAACTTGAAACATAAACATAGATGTGTAAAATTTCACCACATCACTATAACGATAACTCTGGATAATTTTTCCATACTTTTCATGACTTCAGAAATAACGGTAATTGTGAAAGTAGTAAACACACGAAAAATAAACTCAAAGATATACAATATTTACTTTCACTCCAATTGCATTGTGCAATTTCCTGACTCAACCAAAGATAATGAATTACGCACGCGAACACAGGTAATGTAAGGAAACACACTTTGCCTAAAGCAATTAACCAACCACGGATTTTAATCTACAGGGTAGGCTAAGGTGTAAGGGTGTAACGAAACATTATAACAAAGGTGTAAGAAACGAAAGGAATGGCTCTGAGTGTTTTTCTAGGGGTATCTTACTCTAAAAGTGAGAGTAACAAAAGGGTTTATACGGGGGTTAACTAACCAGTGTAGTTAGCTAATATCACATAACATATAAAGGCTATTTGGGTGTAATCCTAGAAATTTACCAATTTAGACAAGTCATTCCAATTATATAGATAATACTTATTATGGTGGTCTCGAATAGTATACAAGCCAAGTTCTAAAGTTTACAAGTCACCGACACACTCATAGATTTTTTGAATTTTTGAAAAGTTCACAATTTTTGAAATAATGTCATGTGTGCAGCTATGTAATTTAGACTTTAAACAAAAACATGCTAAAAATTTTAAATTTTGATATATTAAGCACATTTTAAGCATATTTTGAATAAGTTTAGGACAAGTAAGTGTTCTAATTCTCCAATCCCCCTACTTAAGTTAAACAACGTCCTCATTGTTTGTGTCAAAGGTTAAAAACTGGAAAATAAAAGAATTAGAACAGAAAAACTCCCCTGAGATTTACTCGGTATGATCCTCCATTATTTGTGTAAGAGCAAAAATCAACTTCCTTGTGGATGAGAACGTTTAAGCTTCATATTTGATGTATCCACAGGAATTGCAGGAATCTATAATACCACCAAGACTTTAAACACACCTAAGTTAAGAAGGTTCAAACTTGCATAATACATTAGTAGTTAGCAAAAAATAAAACTGAAAAATAAAAATGAAAATCATCAGGTCAGTCGATACGCCGTATCTTATGGAAGAAGATACTCCGTATCGAGCCTGGAATAAGTACGAATCAGAATAGAAGATGTGTCGCATCCTTAACCAGGGATGCACCGCATTAAAATACTGACAGAAAGTTTTAAAGTTAAAATAAAAATGCAGAAAATAAAATAAGATATGACCAGTGCAGGAGATGCGTCGCATCTCAGGATTGAGATGCGCCGTATCTTCCGCGGGCCTGACTGACTCGACACAGAACAGAATATAAAAATTTAATAAAAGATAAGCATGGGTTGCCTCCCACGAAGCGCTTGTTTTTGTTCGAGTCACGAGCCTGACTCCACCCTTATTTACTGTGTAATAGGGTGTTGTTCCCTCCACTTGGAATCAAGTGCGGGTGATAATAGCAATAAACACGAAAAGAGCGTAAATTTGCTAGTAAAGATGGAAGAAATAAATAAAGATCATACCTTGGCAATATATGTACATCTTTCCTATCCTTACCCGGTTTGGTTGATAAATTGGATGACTTGACCACTTCATCAGAAAGAGTAGTATGTTGAGGAAAAATGAGTCTCCTTTCTTCTTGGTTAGTCTCTTTGGTAGTAAGGCGTCCCTTGACTTCCGCAGAAGATGAGAAAGGGTCTTTGGCAAGTAAAAGTTCGAGTTCCTCTATATACTTCATAGGGTCGGAATCATCATCTTCATCAATCATAGCAATGTTTAAGAGCTCATCACCAAACTTTTCCTCGAGCTCCACCAAAAACGGGTTGATCACAGGTGCTTCATGTGCTTCAATAGGTAGTGTAATAAATTTCACCTCATCATTTTTTTGTTTTGCAACCTGTTTAGGAAAACTAGCAAGATTATTAGTAACGGGATTAATAATATTAAATAAATTTGTACCACTTTGTGTTGTAAGTGACTCCAATTCATCTTGTGAATCTCCGTCTTTAACTAGTGGTCTTGCAATTTCAGCATCGTCCCGAATTTCATCCTTAAATAAGTAATCCCAGATTTCTTCAAATTCCCTCGTTGGGTCAAAATCTGGTTGAGGTATGTCATCATAAACTATGGCGTCAAATGGTTCGAAATCAAAATTAGAATACTTTTCATCTTCATCCGTTGGATTGTCTAATGGTGGTAATACGATTGCAGAATATTCTTCAATGTAAGGTTCCGTATACACATCATCTTTTGCAATCTCCGGAGAAAAGGTACTATCAATAACAATTGCCGGAATTGGTTTCAGGGTATATGAATCTTCTTCATCATCATTTGACATACACCAAGTGTGTTGAAATGGCAATTTGTTTCTTTCTTTCCTTGACTTTTCTTGTCCTAAAATCAAGTATTCTTCCATAGTTATTTCTTTCGTCTCAATGACTTGTGCACCATATCTTGCTCTTTTCCAATCGTAAATCCTATTATTGCTCAAGGCTCTTTCCTTCTCAAGTCTGATATATTCTTCCATTGTAATATCCGGATCGTCCATCTTCCTGAAATAAAACTTACTCGTGCAAAAGAAGAGTGAAACAATCAAAGTAAAATAAAAGTTGCTGATATTTGTAGACGATGCGCCGTATCCTATAAATGGGATACGCCGTATCTTAGTACGTTAAAATTTAATCAGACTTTTGTTCAGAAAGTAGATACGCCGCTTAGAAATTTAGAATGCGCCGTATCAGATAAATTATAAAAAATCTATTATATTTATTAAAATTAAATGCGTCGTATTAACAAAAGTTAATGCGCCGTATCTTCGTTACATTTCAAAATACAAGATTTTTGATTCAGAAGATGCGCCGTATCGATAAAAATCGATGCGTCGTATCTGTTTAATAATTCGAAAAGCTGTTTTTAATTAAAATAATAAATACGCCGTATCTGCTAAAGCAGATGCGTCGTATGGCGTTATCGTTTAGAAAAATTTCTTATTAAAAACAGATACGCCGTATCTTGGGGAAAGATGCGTCGTATCGAATTTATTAAACGCGTTGTATTTTATAAAAATTAAACGCAATACGCCGTATCTATGAAAATAGATGCGCCGTATCGTTTGAATTAGCTCAGTACAACGATAGCAGAATACTGAAAAACAAAAATAAAAACAAACACAAAGAAACACAAATTAAACACACAAAAACAGAAAATATGCAAATAATACAATGAATGCAATTTAACTAATATACAACAAAGTTAGCGGTTAGAATAAAAATTAAAAAGAAAAACCTAATTAAAATACTAATCAAATTAACAGATAATAACAATTCACTCCCCGGCAGCGGCGCCAAAAACTTGATGCGCGTGTGCGTATGCTCTAATTTATACCCACGGTATGTCGTTGTGGTTTTAGCAGTATTCAAGTTTTAAATTTATATTTAGCCGACTTATCAATAACACACACACTTTAACGAGCAGTGTACCCGGTCAGTATGAATATAATGGTAAGTAGAGTGTCGATCACTAAGAGTGGAACGTATTATCTAGTTATTCTAATCAGTATTTTAATATCTTAAGTTAGCTATACAACCTAATCTAACGCAAGGGGATTTCAGCCTGAGAGACTGGCACGGTTTGGTTATGATTAAATATAAACTAAACTAATAGGCACGAATCAGCGATTAGCACACACGTACACAGATAAATACTTGAGACAATAAGAAGACCTGTCCTGATAGTTAAGTAGCTTGTCACTTGTTTTATTGCTAGTTTTATATGAAGTGTATAGTTCGATGCAACGCACCGAGATTAATTCCTTTCTCGTTGGCTCTAATCTTATCGGCGAGTAAACCCTTAATGATTACTTATGACTATCCTATTTATCTTTCTTCCTACTTTTCTACAGACGATAGAATGCATAGGCGAGGAAGGGGCATGGCGACCCAAGCAATGCTCAGCTAGACACAGAGGTTATCAATGCACTAATAAAAGTCACCAAAGACATCAACATATAAACTTTAATTAATGGGAAAGCAATTTTAAGGGGAGTTGAAGTGCATGATTAAATCAATGACACAAGCCCATCAATCCTGATGAATTAAAGTGTACTAATACAATAAAACAAAACTACTTAATGAATTGAATACATGCAGGACCTTCTTACAGCTCTTGTATCTTCGTTCAAGGTGTGTCTTGTGCTGCTACTTCGTCTGAATTCGTCCTAGGGTTTCTGTCTTCTCGTTTAGCTAAATGTCGAACTCCGAATTTCGTCTGACTTTGGGGTATTTATAGTTTCTGTCTGAGGGCTAGATGCGGCGCATAGAATAAGTAGATGCGGCGCATCGACTTAACTTCGCGTGGGGTCCAAGATTAATATATTCAGGAATATTCGTACACCGCCAGAAGATGCGGCGTAACTCCATTTCTAGATACGGCGCATGTCCTTGCTGTCTTGGATCGTAGCTTGTGAAGTCTTGATAGTGATGCGCCGTATATAATAAGTAGGATGCGGCGTATCTGGAGCAGAATAATCTTGATCCTGTACATTTCAGTAGACTCTTAACTTCTTGCTTGTTTTGCTCCATAATTAGTCCAAAATCGCCAAGTTTCACATAATACTTGTTTTTACCTGAGAATTTACAAAAGTAAATATTAACGTATCAATTCTCACAGATAATATAATAAAACAAGTCAAATAAATAGGATAAATGATGGTAATAAAATGTACTTATTTGAGTTCATCAATATCATCAGTAACGTCATTATCATATCAGTTCATGCATGGGTTTGTGTGATTTTCATTAGCATATGCTTAATTGTTTAATTAACGTTACCACTCAGTCATTTCTACTAACATTATACCCAATACTCCCGACAATGATCCTAATACATTTTCAAGCTAATAATAATGATATAGAGATTATATTATTACTTCACCCGGTGTTTTTAAACCAATCGCTTTATTTTTCGTTTGACGCTTATAACTCCGTCGGTTTACGAAATTTCAATCCGATAATCATTCTAACACCCGATTCTTGCAAGGAATATGATTTTACAATATTTACAACTTCATCATATTTCATTTCACCTCGTCATGATTTATTTCTAGTTAACTCGGTACCCGATAACACTCAATGTATACACTAAACTACCAATACTCATTTAAATGGGGGACAAAGCTTTGCTTAAACATCAAATCCCTTCCATATTACCTACATGTGTCGCCCCCCTAACCCCCCCCCCCCCATTTAGCCTAATGCTCCAAAAACCATTAATGAATTTTGTGTCATTTTATTTCCATTCCACTAACACCATCACATAACACAAGATCATATTAGCTAAACCAAGCAATTTCTCTCTTCTTTTTCTTCTTCCCCATTCGGCTCAACCAAGAACGCCACCACAAATCCATAAATTTTCCAAGTTCAAGTCATAATCAAACTCCATTTACCTTCCTAGTTATGGTTTTGTGATTAAATCTCAAGTTTCTTACTCATTTCTTATCAAAACTCATCAAATCATCAAGTAAGTTTCAAGAACACATTTTGATCATCTTATACTTTCATTTAATTCATATGTTTATGTATTTTCAAGTTATAATAGTTATTCATGCAAGTTACTTATGTTTTAGATACCACTTTTGCACATAAACTATCTTAAACACTAGATCTATAAGTTTCACTAATGATCTCATGAAATCCACCAAGGTTGGTGATGTTTAGGACCCCATGACACCCTAAGAAGGTGTTTGGTAGGATTTGCAAACTTGTGGAGTTGATTTGAGTTAGTATGATCAAGTTTAGAACCAAGAAAATGAGTTTTAACAAGTATAAATAAGGTTCTGTCCAAAATCGTGTAAACTGGAAATCTCAGTAACTTTTGGTCTATTTTGGCCTTCATATTCAGAAATTTCTTTCAAAAACGAAACCGTGGCCGCAAGAATCACTAAAAACCGACTTATAACGAAGGAGATATGATTTTTCAAAGTTAGACGACGAAAACTAATTTTTCTGAAAATTTAGTTGCTGATCGCCGAGATTCAAAGGACAAAACGAGGCATTAGACATGATCTAGATGACCCGACCTACTTAGATCATGTTATTTCATGTTTATACGAAGCCGTGGATATAAAGAACGTAGAAAACGAGCTTATAACGGCCGAGTTATTCACGTTTGAAGCCCGACGTACCATGTTTATTTTGACAGCCACTAATAGAAAGTGTTTAAAGTATAAAAACTAGTGTTTTTGCGAGACATAACATTGTTAGCCGATTTTCTAATTGATCGAGGCGTGTACAATCAAAAGTTAAATGAAACAACATTAATACATTGTTACAAGGTTTTCAAAAACGTCGAGTTTGATTACTAACACTTAACGTGCAATATTTCGCGACTAGTTTCACGAAGCCATTTTGGGCATATTTTCACAAGTTAAGGAAAATATTAAATTGCGATGAAAACGCTACATTTTGCCGATAGAACACCAAACGAGGATTGTGGAGTACCGTTTCAACATATTCATACGAAAAGTAGTTTATAACTTAACGAGACGTCAAAAGTGTATTTTTCGTCGATAAACGTTATTTTCAAAACTAACAAGTGGTATCGTTAACATACGTATTTGCATGTGTTGCATTGAATTATTGCTTACATTGGATCACATCATTCATAATAGGTCGCGGTTAGAGACCGAGCTTTATTTCATCATATCCATCATTGTCATTATTGCTATATCATATCAGGTGAGTCTTCATAGCCCCGTTTTAAATTGTTTATTGATTTCTAAACTCTCGGGGGAGAATACGTTGCACCATTTTTATATGCGGACCAAAGTATACAAACTCATTACATTGCTTAAGTTACATCATTGCCCAGATTAAAGTCCCCTTTATTATCATGAACCATTAATTGTTAGCAAGCGAGAGTGAGTGAATAGATCTATTGAGGGTGACTCCTCCGTTCGGGTTGGTAGCACCAACTGGTCAAACGAACGCATTTCATTTCTGTCATATTAGAGTGATTGGAAAACACTCGGTTGGGGCATTTCATTCAGTCTAGCTTCGGGGTCATGATCTTAGAGCTAATGTATCATTTTTATGTGGCATGGTTTTGTCATACACTTTATACTTGTGGTATCCGTACAACATTTCATTTACATAAACCTATGATCTCACCAACATTTTTGTTGACCATTTTTAGCAATGTATTTTCAGGTAATTAAGGTATCGCATGTTGGCTTGCATATGGACATCATGGAGTCGCGGAGTCGACGCGTCTTACTTTATATTTTATGCACTTATCCATCGTTTGAATTGTATGAACTTGTTTTATGAAAACCTGTTTCACCTTTTGGGACCTAGCTTTGTAACTCTGAATGTTTTTAAATAATCAGACGATGTATTTTCTAAACGGCACTTTAGGTCATTCAATATAACTGCAACTTTGGTGCTATGACCAGTCGCGCCCCTGAATGCTTCATTCCGCTGCAAGTCACGAAATTTGGGGTGTGACATTTTATCTAGGATAACACAACAATAATGATTAAACATGTATGCACAGCGGAATAAACAAACGAATCATTATTATTGCTAAGGTTTTTCTTCGCCATCATCTCTACTCTCTAACAATACAAAACCTAGGCATCCATTGTAGGAACTTGATGCCTAGAACACACACACACCTTTTCCTGGAATTACATCTCTAATTCCTGTATGTAAAAACCTACGCCTCTAATCTCTTTATATAATAGAGATTAGGGTTACAAAGACTTTAACATTTAACATAATTACTCCTTCATCTTTGTCTTCATAAGTTCCCTTCATCTTTCATATTTTGTCAATATCAACTCATATTTAATTCCTAACAGTGGCCGATCGGCAAGGGATAGGGTTTCCTATTCCTTGTCTAACTTGAGCTCCAAGTTTCACACACTATATAAACAAGGTTAAGGGTTCAATTTTTGTATCTCTTGTGCACACACACATAACCCTAAACTTGTTTTTCTTTCTTCTTGTTCTTGGTCGATCGAGAAACACCCTCTACAAAGGGACGATCGGTTTTCGTTTGCTAAAACAAAGTGTTTGGTTTACTTTTGTGTTCTAAAACTAGCATTACTTTAATTCGTTATAATACGTGTGTACAAAAGGGTAAGGGTTAATTTCAATAATCCACATAAACCCTAATTAGGGTTCATAAAGTTGATTTCTTTGAATTAGATTTTTGTTTGGCTTGAATCTTAAGGTACACATACTTTTATGTTTGGTTAAGTAGTTTACATGTTATATGATCCTATACGCTTTCGCGTGTGTACTTGATGTTTATTGTTTATATTTATGATTAGTCATGTTATATAATTCCAACAGATTCCATACGAACCATGTAGTGTAGGCTCACAATCTGCTCTCATTTATTTATAAAAGTATATATAATCAACATCATGCATGAATAATAACAACTATTATGCATGTGTTTATGTCGACTAACCTGGTCGCGAGACTTGTCACCAACAATAACAAAAAATGCACGGTGTCTGGTTTCGACTCCATTTCAAATTAGCCTTCTCACTCGTTTATCCACCTTCTTTCGCACCATCTTTTCTTTTGCCGCTATCCCACAAGCCCTAACCTCCTGTGTGTATCATTTTATACGTTAGATTTTTTATAACTATCAGTTTCGGACTTTGTTTGAGAGTTTGTCGAGTCCAATTACGTAATTTGTTTGAATTCGATTCGGTTTAAGTTTAAAAAAAAACAACCTAGATTTTTTTTTTTTTTTTTTTTTTTTTTTTTTTTTTTTTTTAAAAATAACCTAGATTTTTTTAAATGGCGAGTTAGTATAATACTAAGTTAGTTATTTGATTCTACAGTACTTACCAGAAGATAGTCCCTGCCAACCTCGAATAATAATTAGTTATTCGGATTCCAGAGTACATAGTCTCTGCCAACCTGAATCGACGCATCTATGGGGCAGACCTCTCGCATGTGGTAACAACCGCCCTTTGTGGCCACCCAGTTGATTAACATCTTATCTTATGTATGTAAATTTATATTTTTAATCATTTAAAAAGTTATTTTCCAACTTGTTTCTTCCGGTTATGCTTATTAAGGTTATTGGTGGTGTATTTAGTTACAATTTACATGAAAATACCAAAATATTTCGAGTACCTTTTATTTATGAAACATGGTTTAGCGTTGTAAAAATCGGCCAAGGCGGCAAATTAATCGACGCTTAGATGCTAGGTGGGAATTAACCGTTTGCATTTGTACTAATCGGTCTTATTAATTGGATTGGTCATGGTTTATCTTTCTTGATTGTTTATTTTTTGTTCTTTTATGTGCCATGTGGTTCACACGAATGTGTAAAGAAATGAAAAGCAAACATATGGGTGGATTGTAGCTCTTTGTTAAAAATAAAAAAAAATGACATGGAAAAAGATAAGTGACTTGGCATGGTAACTTGCTCTACATGGGCATTAGTTGTTAAAAAGGTAAAATAATACCCGAATCAGACAAAATTCAATACCTTGGGGTAAAAGACAGACTTGTAAGCTTTTACAGACTTATGTAACCTCATAAGTCTAATAGAGAAAATAACAAAACACCCCTAATGTTTAAATATTTGGTGTATTAAATTATATGTTTAGTTAAATATTCTTGCTAAATCTTTGATCATAAAATAGTGTGCTTCAAATACATATAAAATGTACATTTACAATTGAAATAACCATCCAACCTATCACCATCCCCACCACACCCACAATTGTCCCCCACTGTTTGAAATTCCAAAGGGTTAAACAATATACTAGTAGCATGGTTTGTTGTCTTTTTATAGTTTGTTTTTGTTTTATTTAAAATCTAGATATTATATAAGACAAGTAGTACTATAATAATGGTCTGATTAGGTGCAAATAAGTAAACATAACATCTTAAGACTTTCATAAAAATCTGTGCATTTTTAGATCGTTGATTAAATTTTGATTCATTAGTTTTGTATGTTTTTTTGCTATAATAAGAAGCAACATGTATATGTATCATTAAAAAAAATAAGACACTGTACCAAAACATATTTAAAGCTTCAATTTTGGTTTTGGTTCCTTCAAATACAACACAAAGGCACACATCGTACATAAAAAAATGTTTGACTAATCAACTTTTGAATTAATAACATTCTCAATAATTATTTTATTGATGAAATTGCTTCAAATAAGAGTATTGTATGAGAGTCACACAGAAGAAGAAAAACATAGGAGCGTATAGTTAAAAAAATATTGTTCGCCGGAAATTTTGATTAGATGGTACATGCCATTGCAAAATGCGAGTAACTTAATAGTACATTCTTTAAAACCCCACATCAATCTCACATCGGTTACACACATAAAATTTGACCCACAACCTTTTATTATTAGACATAAATCTCACACAAATACCGCTATATCAAAACTCATAAATACTAGACAAAAATACACTGTATTCCCTAAACTTTCCAGAAAGCATCACCAGGGCCTCAAACTTGGGAAAATCGTCGTCGTTAGTCCAAAAGTTGGGTTTTTGAGGCCGATTGCGTCCCTTGACCCGTTTTCCGTTGGTCAACGCCCCGTTATATCTCATCAAATCCTGTTATTCCTGTTAAATGTCCATTTTGCCCATATATAAAGTCATCCATCTACCATTTTCTTCATTTCAATCAAACCAAAAATCATCCCTCATCTTCCCCCATATTACTCAGATCTTCGACGACCACCACAACACCCCCGCCGCCGACAATGATGTCCGATCGATCTATCGGTCCAACCGGTACTCGATTCCAAACAACCAATATCCACCCTCACATCCCCAAACACAACCGACCAAACCCTAACCCTAACATCACGGTGGGATTGTGTCTGGTATATATGTTTTAAGCCCATTTTGACCCCAGTGTCTGTTGGTTTATGAAATGGCATGTTATGTTGTAAATTTTAATACTTTATTTAGGAAAGTAGTATTGCGGGATGCCATTGTGTTAGTGCAAATATTACGATATTCAAAGTAAACGGTTTCTTCGATTTTAATAATGACAAACATGTAACTTGTAATGCATAACGTAAAATGTGCAAGTTACTTGTAAACACAAATCATCAATGCATACTTACATCCACACCTCTCGACGTCTCAAGTATGCTTCAACAAAGTCGTAGATTTCCATCCCGACGTAAATCACTCAAGGTATGGACAAACAAATCTACTACTTGACAAATGATCAAAGGACTATATTTTTCTCTAAACTTCACATTTTTAAGGTGACAAAACATTTCTTTCAAAAATATATCTTACAAATTATTTTTGAATTAAAAAGAAATGTTTTATTTTGAAAAATAAGTTTAAAAATCCCAACAATCAATTTCCCCCCCAAAACATCTCCAAACATTCCCAAATAAACCTTTCCCACTAAAAACAAACGGAGGAGCGTCCACGGTACCACTAAAGTACCGACGGCTCCACTAAATTTAGTGGAGCCGTCTGACAATTAGTGGAGTCGTGCCTCTGTAACGGCTAGTTTTCCCCTTGCCTATAAATAGTGGACTATTTTAAACTTCCAACTTGATTTTTCCAGTCAGTTTTCTCTGGTCTAATCCCTCCTCACTTAGATCACTTTCTTTGATCATTTAGAGAGCCTTAGTTTGTTTGAGAGGTTGATCTATACACTGTTAAGGTGGTTAAACCTTTGTGACTTTGTGTATATGATATATTGAGTTAATATGATTAAGTATGCGGAATCTACTTAATCACACTTAGAAGGTTATTTGTATTATGGAAATGGAAAGTAATGCTTTTGTAACGAACACTGAACATGCAATGTTAACACTAAATGATTCAATATTATTAAGATAATAATACGAGTGATCTTTTCTTATCACTAGGGTTACAACCTTGAATCTTATGTTTCTATATCTTGTGATATTGTTTGTGTTTGTTCTTGAGAGATATATATTTAAGCACTTATTCGAACACTTAGTCATATATCTAGTCTAAGATCTTTCTTTTATATATCAAGAAAGATCTTTACAATAATGTTAAGTCTTGTCAAACAACTTGCTAGCTTATCTTATGTGTGTCAGTAACTAAGATACAACATGTATCTATGTTTACAACTTGTTCTGTGAGTATAAGATAAAGACTGAGCACATGGGGTAAGATATTATCTACCGTGTATAATTGACTTTAGTCAACCAGACTTAACGATAGAAGAGCAGACTTAATTCTGTATTCACCAGAATTAACACTAGCAGACTTAATCTTCAACGACCAGACTTAACCAGGTAGCAGACTTAACCACCAGACTTAATCACTTAGAGAATTTCCCGATACTTAATCTTCAGAATATTTAATTCCCAACAATCCTCCCCTAAACATGTGAATCCATTTCAACATGTTTTCTGAATTAAATGAGGAATTGTGAAGATCTTTCAAACACTTCATAGTCAGACCCTTGGACTGAACTTTCTTCTATTCTGAAAGGTTAATATCTAACTCAGTAACTCATCTGCTTTCTGATCTTTGACTTCAACAATATCAATACACACATCTTCAGGCTTCAAACATTGACCTAAAAGATGGTGCAATTTCCTTGGATGGAGGAATTATAAGAGGCAATGGTGCTGTGTATCTTGGATGCTTGTTTCAACAAGTGAAATCATCTATCAACATGCCTTTGCAAGTGATGAACAAACATAGTGAACTGAAATTGAAACTGAAAGCTCTCTTCCTTTGACCTAGATAGAACTTTCTCCTTTGGAATGCTTCATCCCTTCTGAATATATAGAATACTCCAGAATCAGCTCTATTCTTGTCATTTTCAACTTCCATGTCATCATCTTGTATGCTCTTGTCTTTTCCTCCCTTTCACTGGTTAATCTTCCTTGGGCTTTATTTCCTCCCCTGAGATGTTAATAACATTTCCTCCCCTGTTTGGAAGATCTCTTACAATGTACCAAAATATTTCTCTCCCCATCATCTGATCTACCAATGTGAACTTGTTTTCAGACAATGTTGTACATGTAGCCATCAATTCTTTAAGAGTTTAATTTGCTGCCCTCATCACTTCTAGGTGTGTTAACTCCTATGAGAGGTGATTCATGGGGCAATAACTCATAATCCATCATTTGATGGTTTTCTGAGTCATTTTTTTTATTCCAAAAATCCTTTTAAGAAATTTTTTGACTTTTAGAAGTATGCATATGATTTTATTATGAAAAATCATACTGCTTTCAACCATTTTGAAGGGATTAAGTGTATAACAGACACTTAATCAAAATTTCGGTTTAAAGCAACCTCTGGTTGTGTGAGAACCAATGTTTTCAGTTATAAATAACTGCATGTGTAAAGATAAACCTATTCAAAAGGCTTTCTTGACAGGGTTTCCAGCTCATAGCAATTGTTGCCTCTAACACAAGTGTTAGATTCACTTTTACTAGATGTTCTTTCTATCAGATGTCCTTAGACTTGCTCATTATACTTAAAAGTATAAAATGATAGAAAGTGAGTTGAATCAGTTACTGTCTGATCAACTAAGTCATCAATTCAATGTGAAATATGATAACCAGGTTTCAAGAAGGATGTTTTAAAGAATTAATTAACTTAGGTGTGAACCTTTGTTAAGAATTCTCAAACTCAGTCCATCATAAACCTGTTATGGCAGCAACTAGAACACACTCTGCTGCTTCCATTTCCCTTGAAATTTCCTTTTTGCTCAAATGATCATACCTGAAATAGTTAGTATAAAACCAAGAGAACAATGTACAAAGTACTTGTCTTGCATTAGAATAAGCATAGAACTAACTGTATGAACAACACAATTTAAATTTGTACAAACAACACAAACTTTTGTAATAGCAGTATTAACTGACAAAGCTAGCAGTACAAACAAAAATTTATATACAAGAACACATTAGATTGAAAAATTCAAAGATTAAGCATTCCAATACTTGCTACCAAGTACTGAAATCTTCCAACATCAAAAGCTTTTGTTAGCAGATCTGCAAAGTTGTATTCTGAAGCAATTTTAAGAACTTGAATTAATCTTTTCTCATTGCAGTCTCTTATAAAGTGATGTCTAATTTCAATGTGTTTTGTTTTAGAATGTTGTACTGGATTTTTAATAATGCAAATTGTACTACTATTATCAATATGAATGACAATATTCATGAAATTGTACCCATAGTCAAGAAGTTGGTTTTGAAGCCATAGGAATTGAGCACAGCAACTTGCAGCAGCTACATATTCAGCTTCAGTTGTTGAAGTAGCCACAATTATTTGCTTCTTACACTGCCATGAGATAAGTCTACACCCAAGGAATTGACATCCTCCAGTTGTTGACTTTCTGTCCAAGCTAGCACCAGCATAATCACTATCCGAAAATGCTACCAAGTCAAAGGGTGATTCCCTTGAATACCATAGACCCAACCTAGGTTGACCCTTGAGATATCTAAAAATCCTCTTGACTGCTGTTAAATGAGAAACCTTTGGAGTTACTTGAAATCTTGCACAAGCACAAACAGAGAACATGATGTCAGGTCTTGATGATGTGAGATACATCAAAGATCCTATCATAGATATGTATGTGTGTACATCCACATTTTCTCCATCTAAATCTTTTGGAAGTTGTTTCTCAGAATCCATTGGTGTGCTTGCCATTTTTGAATCAGCAAAGTTGAACTTCCTAAGTATCTCAGCAACATATTTATCTTGACTAATAAATATGCCTTCATATGACTGTTTAACTTGCAAACCCAAAAAGAATGTAAGTTCCCCCATGGAACTCATCTGAAACTTATCATGCATAAGCTTCTCAAACACCAAACACATCTCCTTCCTTGTAGATCCAAAGATAATTTCATCCACATACACCTGCACTAACAGAAGATCCTTCTTGTGCTGTTTGATGAAAAGTGTCTGATAAATCTTTCCTCTTTGAAATCCATTCTCTTTTAAATAGGAAGCCAGTGTTTCATACCATGCTCTAGGTACCTGATGAAGGCCATAAAGAGCTTTTACAACACTGTACACTTTGTCTGGATGGTCAGGATCAATGAACCCTGGAGGTTGTGAGACATACACCTCTTCTTCAATTGTGCCATATAAAAATGCACTCTTGACATCTATTTGATAAACTGTGAAGCCTAAAAATGAAGCATAAGCTAAGAAAAGCCTAATTGCCTCAAGTCTTGCTACTGGAGCAAAAACTTCATCATAGTCTATACCTTCTTGTTGTGTGTACCCTTGGGCTACTAATCTAGCCTTATTCCTAATCACTATTCCCCTTTCATCCCTTTTATTCTTGAAAACCCATCTAGTGCCAATTACCTTTGCATCCTTAGGTAAATCAACTAGCACCCATACCTTCTGAATCTTGAATTGAAGAAGCTCCTCTTGCATAGCCTCTACCCAGCTTGAATCATCTAAGGCTTTCAGAATGTTCTTTGGTTCAGCTTGTGAGAGAAAACATACAAACAAGCAAGAGTTTGAAAACTCATGTTGTTTTGAAGCATAAAGGGCATCAAGAAGCCCTTGTTGGTCTGAAGACTTTAGTTGTTGCCTTGTCTTCACCCCTGATTGTACATCTCCTATCACATTTTCTAGGGATTGGACTTTGTGAATTCTGGTGTGTGGTGTAAGTGGAACATGATAGTTTGGTGGGAGATTGCTCAAATCTACCTCATCGTCTGTTAATTCTGCTTTCTTGGTTAATTCTGCTTTCTTTGTTAATTCTGCTTCTTCAGTTAAGTCTGTTTCTTTAGTTAAGTCTGTTTCAGCAGCATTATTGATAGCATAACTATTTTCTTGTTCCTTTGCTCCATCTTCTTTGCTTTCATCTTCAACATCTTCTTTAGCTTTACCAGAAGAAGATTCACCAATTGTTGAAGTTGATTCTACACTTGTACTTGACTAGATTGGCATCGATGTATGATATTGATTTGTCTCCTTTTCTAACATTGCCTCATTTGTTGCTTGTGAACCTGAAAAATCATTAGTTTCTGCAACAACAGGCACATAATTCATTGATTTGGTTAGTGTCTCAAGATCAAATAGCCATGTTGGTCCTTGACCTTCTACATTGGATTTATTCTCCAAAAACTCCACATGTAGGTTTTCCTCTACAATCCTAGTTCTTGAGTTGTATACTCTAAAAGCTTTGCTATTGAGAGAATATCCAACTAAGAAACCTTCATCTGCTTTACCATCGAATTTTCCTAAATGGTCTAAGGTATTGAGAATTGTCACATGACATCCAAAAGGTCTAAGAAATCCTATTGCAGGAGTTCTACCTCTAAAAAGTTCATATGATGTCTTATTGTGAGGCTGTACAACCAAAACTCTATTTTGAACATAGCAAGCAGTGTTGACTGCTTTAGCCCAAAAAGTTATAGGTAGCTTAGAGTCAGCTAACATAGTTCTAGCAGCTTCTATTAGTGTTCTATTCTTTCTCTCAACAACACCATTCTGTTGTGGAGTTCTAGCAACACTAAATTCTCTCCTAATACCCTTTTCTTTGTAGAAATCATCCATAACTCTATTCTTAAACTCTGTCCCATTATCACATCTAATGACTTTCACTTTCTTGTCTACTTGGTTTTCTATCTGTGTAATGAATGTCTTAAGAATGCTAGAAGTTTCATCCTTAGAACCTAAAAAGAAAACCCATGTAAATCTGCTATAGTCATCAGTTATAACAAGACAATATCTCTTATGCATTATACTACTTACTGAAACAGGTCCAAATAAGTCCATATGAAGCATAAACAATGATTGATTGATAGAGTTAAAAATCTTGGGCTTACAAGTGGCTTTGTGTTATTTGCCTTTAAGACAAGCAATGCATGTTTGATCATTTTCAAATCTTTTGTGAGGTAAACCTCTTACCAAACCATTCTTAACAATTTTATTTATGGTTTTGAAATTAATATGACCAAGCCTTCTATGCCATTTCATTGATTCATTCAATGTGGCCTTTGCAACAAGACAAGTTAAATCCTTTTTGGGAACAATGTTCTTCATGTCAACACTGTACATATTGCCCTTTCTAGGAATTTTAAGAAGTACTTGACTTTCATCAGGCATCTTAAAATCAGGAGAAAGTACAAGACATTCAGTGTCACAGAAAAGAACTTTGTTCTTTTTGTCACACATTTGTGAGACACTAAAAAGATTATAATTTAGCTCTTGTACATAGTACACATCTTCAAAATCTAAATTTCCAGTTTTAATGGTACCTTTACCGGAAATTTTGCTACCAACACCTCCTCCAAAGGTAACATAGCCACCATCTAATGTTTGAAAATCAGAAAGATAGGACTTGTTGCCTGTCATGTGCCTTGAACATCCACTATCTGAGTATCCTTGATCCTCTTGTTTATCAATTGAATGTTCCTGCATAGTAATAAGGAGTATTAGTTTCTTTTTGGGACCCAAGCCATTACTGACTTGGATCTGCCTCTTGCATCAATGTAATTTAATCTTTTGAGAACAGTTGATGCAATATTGGATTTAGTTGAATTCCAAACCCAACATGCTGAGGCCTTAACAGCATTTGCCCTGTTTCCCTTAGCAGCAGAATTAACTACTTGCCTAGCAGAATTAACTGCTTGCCTAGCAGAATTAACTGCTTGTTTTGTAGTTGAACCCTTAATTTTCCAAACTTGTTTTTGGACTACTGCCTTTGAATGAATGGGCCTTTGAACAACTTTTGGTGCATGTTTGTAAAATATTTTTGCACCCGTAGCTATTGATTTTGGGTAAACAGTCATATATGGTCTAGCAGAATTAACTTGTGTGAAGCCAGACTTAACTGAAACTGTTTTGGGTTTAGTTCTGTTAACATTAGAACTATAGTGAAAGTGAGGTTTAGGTGTTTGCCTTTTGTAGTTCACTCTGTTGTTTTCATACCCAGATACCCATTTGTTGCAGAAAGCTGCAAGATGGTCAAAACTACCACATGTATAACAAGCTTTGTTGTAAAAAGCAAAGTCATCACCTAATTGGTTAGACTTGAGGTTATTCCAATTTCTTTGGTTACCTCTGGGCTTGCTAGTGGATCTATATTGTTCACAATATTTAACTGGTTGCCTAACATGTTTAATGTTTGATTTAGGCCTAACAGTATCCTTTTTGACCATTTTAGGAACCTTTGTTCCTGCTTTCTTAACTTTTTCAGGTTTAGACATAACCTGTTCATCTTCATCACTATCAGTTGTATAATCCTCAACAACTATAGCATCTGATTTCCTAACAAAGGACACCTTGTCCTTAGAAAGTGAAGTTTTATTTAAACTCTCACTTACTTTTTCTACCTTAGGACTCTCAGCAGACTTAGAACCATATTCCATTATTGGTTCTTGAAACTCAGCAAATCCTGTGTGTGCTAGGTCAATACCTGGAGGTGAAGGAACACCTCTGTATGGTGGAGGAACAGATTTATATCCTAAACCAGACTTAGCTTTATTGATTACTTGAGCTTCCCAAATCTTATTAATTCCCTCTGAGGCATAAGCTAAAGCATCTACTGTTATCTTAACATTTTCACTGTTATTTAGGGCTTTAGCTAATGATGCTCTTTCTGAACAAATTATTTCAGCTTGAAAATCTATTTTTCTTTGGAGAGCATTCATGTCATCAGTAAACTTAGACTCATTTTCTTGAAAATGTACAAGTTGTTTTTCAACAACAGATATACCTCTTTTATGATTACCTAAGTTGGCTAATGCATCATATAACTGTTCTAGTTGATCATCAAATCTCTTTTTAAGATCTTCATAAGCTTTAAGAGCAGAGCATGATTCAGTACATTTAATTATGGAATTTACCTCTGAATCAGAAAAGGCCATTAGAGCAGTCTCAGTGGCCACCAGTGCAGCATTTGTTGGTGTTTCCACTTCATCAGCCATGAAGCTCCAATCATAGTTAACCCCATCTATGGCTAGCATAGCCCTTGGCTCTTCCACTGTGACTTCCTTCTTCTTCTTTTGCCTATACCATATGCTTCTATTATCCTGCTTCCTTGGGTTTCTACATTCTTTAGCAAAGTGTCCTAACCTGTGACAGTTGAAACACTCTACTTTCTTCTTATCAAACCCAGCAGTTTCATTACCATCAATGGTAATCTGCTTACCAGTTCTTTGCCAGAACTTCTTAGCCCTCATGCTAAGTAAAGCAACCTGCCATTTGATGTCCATCTCTTCCAAATCATTATCATCCAACTGATCAAGATCTTCATGAGTTAGAGGAGAACCACTAGTTTGACTAGACATGAATACATAGAATGCTGGATCTCTAAGTCCAGCAGCATTCTTTTGTGAACTAGTAGAAGGACCACCATAGATTGTATTAGAAACACCTTCATCTTCATCTACCTCTTCTGACTTGCTAGTACTAGGAGATGACAAAAGTGCCACATTCCCAGAACTAGTACTATAGATTCCAGACTTCTTTAGACTTTGTTCAACAATTTTAAAGTTGTTGTACAAATCATTGAGTTTCATGGTTTCAATGTCTGGCTTGTTCATCCAGACAACCACATGAGTATGGAACTCATCAGGTAGGCTTCTCAAAAACTTCATGTTGAGATCTTCCTTGGCTATCTCAACACCCAACACAGCTAACTGACTGACAAGCTTATGTAATCTTGAGAACAGCTTATCAAGTGATTCATTGCTATTTGAACTAAAGTTTCCAAATTGTTGTTTTAGCAATGTCTTCTGTGTTTTCTTGGTAGTTTCATTACCACCAAACCATGCACAAATCTCTTCAAAAAGAGTTTTTGCATCTGGATACTTGCTAAAGGATAGCATTTGTTCACCAGGAATGGTCATAAGCAATAAGTTTCTTGCCTTTTGATCATTCCTCTTCTGTATCTTTTCATCATTGTTAGCTGGTCCAGTATTCCTTCTCCTTTCAGTTTTGCCTTCAAGAATAATATCTGTATAACCTAGTGTAAATGAATCACCATACAGAATGATATCCCAAAGAGCATAATCTTGAACCATGAAATATTGCTCAATTCTCAACCTCCATAACTCAAACTCATTCTGTTTGATCATGGGCAACTTTGCAGCAACATTTGTAGCAGTATCTTGAACATCCATTTCTTAAGCTTTTTCTTCTAAATCAACTATATCAGCCTTGCTCTGATACCAACTGAGAGGTTGATCGATACACTGTTAAGGTGGTTAAACCTTTGTGACTTTGTGTATATGATATATTGAGTTAATATGATTAAGTATGCGGAATCTACTTAATCACACTTAGAAGGTTATTTGTATTATGGAAATGGAAAGTAATGTTTTTGTAACGAACACTGAACATGCAATGTTAACACCCAACGATTCAATATTATTAAGATAATAATACGAGTGATCTTTTCTTATCACAAGGGTTACAACCTTGAATCTTATGTTTCTATATCTTGTGATATTGTTTGTGTTTGTTCTTGAGAGATATATATTTAAGCACTTATTCGAACACTTAGTCATAAATCTAGTCTAAGATCTTTCTTTTATATATCAAGAAAGATCTTTACAATAATGTTAAGTCTTGTCAAACAACTTGCTAGCTTATCTTGTGTGTGTCAGTAACTAAGATACAACATGTATCTATGTTTACAACTTGTTCTGTGAGTATAAGATAAAGACTGAGCACATGGGGTAAGATATTATCTACCGTGTATAATTGACTTTAGTCAACCAGACTTAACGATAGAAGAGCAGACTTAATTCTGTATTCACCAGAATTAACACTAGCAGACTTAATCTTCAACGACCAGACTTAACCAGGTAGCAAACTTAACTAGGATTAACACTAGCAAACTTAACCACCAGACTTAATCACTTAGAGAATTTCCCGATACTTAATCTTCAGATATTTTAATTCCCAACAATTGTTTAAGAGTGATAATTTCCTCCCACCAAGTGATCCTTTTCATTCCTCTTCAAGTGCAAGAGAAGAACACAAGGTATCCAAGTAGATACAAAGTATTGTCATTCCTCTTCAAGTGCAAGAGAAGAACACAAGGTATCCAAGAAGATACAAAGTGTTGTAGTTGTAGGTAGAGCACTCGTAACATTTGTTACAAACTTGATTGTATCATAGTATACATCAAGTCTATCTTTCTTTTGAGAGTTTGTGAGGGAAGATCATTGTGATCTTATAGAGATATTGAATATCTATTGTAGCCATTGGGCTTGTGAGTTAATCAAGAAGATCAAAGGTAGATAGGTTAGATTGAGTCAAGTGAGGGTTGATCATTGTGATCGTGTCGAGATCTTGGAGATCTCTTGAAGCCATTGGGCTTGTGTGATTGATCAAGTGGATCAAGGGTAGATCGGGTAGATCGAGTCAAGTGGGAGTAGATCATTGTGATCTTGTCGAGATCTTGGAGATCTCTTGAAGCCATTGGGCTTGTGTGATTGATCAAGTGGATCAAGGGTAGATCGGGTAGATCGTGGTAGATTGGTGCGAGCTAAGATTAGCACTCGACATCTAGCTTAGTGTCGGAAATAGGATAAGCGACATGTACGGTTTTCTCCGCCTGAAGGGAGCTTGTTGATTAGTGAAGTAACTCTCGAGTTGGGTACTCGGGGAGTGGAGTAGGGCGAAGAGGAGCTTCATGACCGAACCACTATAAATCACCGTGTCCGGTTTGCGCCTTCTTACTTATCTCTTTACTTTCATTTCATTCTTTATCGCTTTATATTTATATTTGCATTGCTTTTATGTTTGTGTGGCTAGTTGCTTATGTTATGTTGATTAAGTATATGTCATGGTTTGATTGTGCTTGTGTTGTAGTTTACTATATTCATCTCTAGATGTTATATGACCATAGTTGACACTTTTCATATTACGTCACACTTGATCGGGTGTTTGATACAAAAAGTTTTTAAGTTTTTAAATGGAAATGTATTCACCCCCCCCCCCCTCTATGGTTTCCACAATTGGTACCAGAGCCACGTCGCTCAAATTTTTAAAACAAATGGTTTTCAAAATTGAGTACGATCCATGTATCTAATTACCTATGAAGGTGATAAAATATGAAAAGTATTTAGTTGCTTAATACTTACAAGTTTTGTTGTTAAGTATACTTTGTCATACTAGCTTGAAGGTTTTCTTAAATCACTAAAAGAATAGAATTTTAAGTGTCCGGTCATGTTTTCAGAACGAATCATTAAGTCATGAAGTTTTGAAAAGAATACAGAACACGGTACCACTAAATATAGGACGGTACCGTTATATTTAACGGTACCGTGGGGTATTTAATGGTATCGTGCCTCTGTCTGTCAGTTTTCAGTAGTGGGTCATTTTCAGAAATTCTTATAAAATCAACCATAAGTCCGTGGGAATCGTGTCACCCATCATTTTAAACAAAGTTGAGTCTACTTTCATTTGAAAAATACTTTTATGAATTTGTTCTAAATGAAAGTATGTTAAAGTCCTTGATTTTCAACTAAAGGTCTTTTCGGTTATGCCATTTGCATAAATTTTTGGTTAAACTGAAAAAGGGCGTTTCAACTTTTGAACCTTGACGTGTTCACTAAGTGATTTGGTAAAAATCTTTGAAATGGGGAGGAAACCAATACGTTTTCAAATAAAATCAAGCTTAGTATACATTGTTATACTTAATACACAAAATGACGATAAGTATTTTTGTGTGTTAAGCTAAATGACTATTTGCTTTTCTTTGTGTCTTAGTATTGTTGGTTAATATTCTTGTATGCTTATTGTTATCTTTAGTTGAGATAATTTTATCTATAAGCATAAGTGTCTTTCATGCCATGTTGCTATTTGTTTATTATAGTTTTCCGGTTTATGCGTTTATAAGGCTCATGCTAAATTACTTGTACTATATTAAGTAATTAGTTTGCATTGCATGTAGGCAAAGACCATTTTTCTTGCATTTGTTGCAAGTTTTTAAAATGGTTTAGTAACCTTCTTAGGAATAGAAACTAAGTTGGTAGATCATGTGTGTCGAAAGATATTGTCTTACACAATTATTTTTCCAAATGTTTAAGTGTAAAAAGTATATCACCCCAAAATACTTAACACTTTCATAAAATCCGTAACATGATCTCTAAAACATTACATCATTTTGTCTTGCTTGACCATGGGTTGTCTAAACAAGATAAAAGATCATATTAATACATTAGTATTTAAGTAAAAGAAAATTTATTAAACTTGCATTGATCTAACACACATAAAAAATGTTTTAAACATTTAGTATTTTACGTATGTTGTATAAAAATAGTTAAGATAATTATTTTTATACTAATGAGGTGTCGAAAAACTAAGAATATTATACTTAATAATATAAATAGTTTTTCTCAAATAAAAATAAATGACAATATCAAAGTAGTAACTTAATATGTCATTAACCTCACACATACAACTAGTATTAGAATAAATGGAACACATTCCTTAAATTTTTATTTTCTTTTTAAAAGGAGTGATTGTGAGGGTCAAGAAAGATTTCGAGTACATATCAATTCATTATTCAAATTATGATTGATATCATTATCGAATCTAGTTGACAAGTTTTCGAGTGTGGACATGAAATTGGAGTCATTATTTGTCTAGCTTCAAGATAACATCAAAATATGATGAAATATATTATCTTGAATCTACATACTTAATCACACTCGATTGTTATGAAAATAATGACGTCCTCTCAAGACGAAAATAATATGCATCGGATCATAACTCACACTTGTGTTGAAGATGCCATATTGAGTCTTCTTGTCCAATGGTTGTGTTCCAAACATTAAACTAATATGTTTAAAAGATGCATAAAATACACAACTAAGTAGGATTGACAACTTGGATGTTTCATCCGAAATATACAAGTAATTTACATTGCAATGCAATAAGTAAATGTGTCATTTCCGAAAAACCAAACATGAGCAAACAAACAACATATGTAAACTTTGCTCATGAACGACTCAACACTCAAAATCACATGTCTAGTAAAAGTGTCACACATAATATGTTATTAACTATTATGTACGTCATCAATCTTTGAGAATATCACATGTATTTCTCTTATCAAAAGATTGACAAAAGATAACTTATATCTTATGCATCTTATTTTCTTTGTAACATAAATGGTTATGTTACATGAGAATACATTGCAACCTGTTAACAAATATAGGATATTAGAGTTGAATAAAAACCTAATACAACATGTGTCATTGCATGAACAAGTAAAATTGGTCATACACTAAAATACTTGTTTCACTAAGCATTCGTAAGAGTGATAAGTTTCCTCTTAGAAAAGCATACTTGTTGAAATATACAGTATGTCTCATTTTTAATATAATACTCACAAGATCTATTGAGGTAAGTAACCTTCACTAGATTTTTTTCCCAATATATGCAAAGGAGCATTCTTGAAACACACACACGATGTAGTAGATTCTACATTGTATCACATTAGAGTCTTTTGGTCCTAGGAAACAAAATCATGTTAAAATAACATGTAACAACTCAACAAACAAAGATGTTGTCCAAGAGATCATAAAATGCGTCATCTCCATCAAATAATCTCTAAATCTCAAACACGAAATTAAAACATTTCGCTTGCCTTTGTTAGGAGTTGTGTAAGACATGTCATTTTCTTAACCGACTTTCAAAGTATGGTAAGTTGAGTCATATTAGGCCATGTACTAGCAAAATAAGCTAATATCATCTTTGCTATACTTCGATAGCCAAATATAGAAATTTGAATTTTTCTAACATGAGAATGACTACTGGAGAACCTATCGCACTAGAAATTCAATCTGACCTAACAGTTGAATTGCTTCCAGGAGAGAAGTTGGGTTCGTGGTATAACCCATAAAAATGGTCGTGTTTAGCCTGAATTGAGCACCACTAGTGATAGTCTCATACTCATTCTCTAACATGAAAATTTTTCATTCCTACATTTGACTAGAGATAGTTTACATCGGTGAACTTTATCTCCCGTTAGGATTTCATTTTGAACAAGCAGTAATTAGGATCTTCCTTAGCAAACCTAGATTACTTGCATCCCACATATGTGTTTCAAAATGATAACATGTTCTCATAAGATATGATTAAATGTCTTCATGATCTTAAATGCTAAATGATTATCATGTTTTGCATGATGTTTGCATTTGTTCTTTATGTGGATTTTACATAATTTGCTTGTAAAGTTTGCACCCACACTATGTCCCTTTGACACATTAGGAATTAGGTATGCCTAACATTATGAACCCTTAGAAGTCATAGAGTCATACACTAGTGTCAAAACCTATAAGTCAAAGTAGTCACGATGTTATCCTAATTCCCTAGTCATCACTTTGCCCTCTTCCAAGTAATACACTCTTTTGTCATGGGAAGGTTAGATACAAACCTATAAGTCAAAGTAGTCACGTTGTTTAAAGTAGTACAGAATTAGCTCGTTGGTTTGAACGTACGGAAGTGGTCTTTGTAAGGAGCGGGTGTTCTGACGACTGCAAGGTTGCTTTCGCTACCGGGACTTTGTTAGATGATGCCTTGTCTTGGTGGTCTGCTATCTCCCAGACCATGGGAATAGAAGCAGCTCATCAACTCACTTGGGATGATCTTAAGAAGAAAATGCTGAAGAAGTATTGTCCCCGTACCGAAATCAAAAAGTTGGAAGATGAATTTCACCAGCTGGCGGTGAAAGGAACAGATGTCAAGGCATACAATAGAAGGTTTCAGGAGCTTGCTCTCCTATGTCCTACTATGGTGCCTGATCTTGAAAAGTTGATGGAGAAATATGTTGAAGGGTTACCTCGGAGCATCGAGGGGAATGTTACTGTTTCAAAGCCTCAATCGCTGGAAGAAGCCATGACCACAGCTCAGAAGCTGATGGATCGGGAAATCAAGCGAAATTCTATTCAGGGAATTAGCGATCACAAACGAAAGTTTGATGATAGCAGAAATTTCCGTCATTACGACAATCGTCCCAATAACAACCGTCACATTCAAAACAACTACCACCAAAACCGTAACCAATACCATCACCAGCAAAACCGTCGTCAGGAAGCTGCCAAAACCTATACTGCCACTCCTACTGAAAAGAGTGGTTATGTCAGAACGAAGCCGTTATGCAATCGATGCTTGTTGCACCACTTTGGTCCGTGCACTGTCAAGTGCCTGAAGTGTCAAAAGATAGGACATCAGACCAAAGACTGTAAGGCGACAGGAGCGAATCTGCAATCGGTGATCGTGACATGCCACGGATGTGGAGAGAAAGGGCATTATAGGAACCAGTGTCCTAAGCTGAATGCAAATCCGAACAATGGTGCACGCGGACGAGTATACGTGTTGGGAGATGGCAATGCGCAGCAGAACCCGGATCTAGTCACGGGTATGTTTCCTCTCAATCAACATTTAGCTAAAGTATTATTTGATACCGGAGCCGATAAAAGTTATATATCTCTTGCTTTCGCTACTTTACTTAAACTCACTCCCACTGCCTTAAACCATACCTACGAAATTGAGCTAGCTAATGGAAAATTAGTAGGCACTAATTCTATAATCCGAGGTTGTACCTTAACCCTACTAAATCAGCCTTTCGACATCGACCTCATGCCTATTGAACTAGGAAGCTTTGACATAATCATTGGTATGGATTGGTTATCCAAATGTCATGCAAAGATTTTATGCGATGAGAAAGTGGTTCACATCCCTTTTGAGGGTGAGACTTTGATTATTCGGGGTGATCAAAGTAAAACTCGCCTAAGCATAATATCTTACATCAAAACCATGAAATATATCAACCGAGGATGTCAAGCATTCTTAGCTCATGTGACTGAGAAGAAGACGGATGAAAAACGATTGGAAGACGTATCTGTAGTACGAGATTTTCCGAAAGTATTTCCTGAAGAGTTACCTGGACTCCCACCTGTTCGTCAGGTAGAGTTTCAGATCGACTTGGTACCAGGAGCAGCACCAGTAGCACGAGCACCTTACCGTTTAGCGCCATCGGAAATGCAGGAACTATCCAATCAACTGCAGGAGTTATTGGATAAAGGTTTCATTCGACCAAGCTCATCGCCTTGGGGAGCACCTGTCCTATTCGTTAAGAAGAAGGACGGATCTCTTAGGATGTGTATTGATTACCGAGAGTTGAATAAACTTACGGTAAAGAATCGATATCCATTACCAAGGATCGATGACTTGTTTGACCAACTGCAAGGGTCAAGCGTCTACTCAAAAATCGACTTAAGATCTGGATATCATCAATTGCGTGTTAGGGAAGAGGATATTCCCAAAACAGCTTTTAGAAGAAGATACGGTCACTACGAATTTCAAGTAATGCCATTTGGGTTAACTAATGCACCAGCGATATTCATGGATCTCATGAATCGTGTATGTAAACCTTATTTGGATAAATTCGTGATCGTGTTCATTGATGATATTCTTATCTATTCTCGGAGTAAAGAAGAACATACGGAGCATTTGAAGACTATTTTGGAACTACTTAAGAGAGAACAACTGTACGTTATATTTTCCAAATGTGATTTTTGGATTCATACCATGCAGTTTCTTGGACACGTAGTAGACTGCCATGGAATTCACGTGGATTCTTCCAAAATAGAAGCAGTCAAAAATTGGCCGACACCGACGACTCCCACGGAGGTTCGACAATTTTTAGGACTTGCTGGCTACTACCGGAGATTTATTGAGGGATTTTCGAAGATTGCTAAATCTTTAAACGAATTGACCCAGAAAAATAAGAAGTATGTCTGGGGAGAGAATCAAGAAAAAGCTTTCCAGCTGTTAAAGCAAAAGCTTTGTGAAGCTCCAATTTTAGCTTTACTAGAAGGAAGTGAAGATTTTGTTGTTTATTGCGATGCGTCACACCAAGGTTTAGGCACGATGTTGATGCAAAGAAATAAAGTGATTGCTTATGCCTCTAGACAGCTTAAGTCTCATGAGGAGAATTATACTACTCATGATCTTGAGCTAGGAGCAGTTCTATTTGCTCTTAAAATCTGGAGACATTATCTGTATGGTACGAAATGCGTCGTATTCACAGATCATAAGAGCCTTCAACATATTCTCGACCAGAAAGAATTAAATATGAGACAACGCCGATGGTTAGAGTTACTAAGCGACTATGATTGTGAAATTCGCTACCATCCTGGAAAAACAAATGTTGTAGCAGATGCTTTGAGCAGGAAGGAACGAATTAAACCTCTTCGAGTTAGAGCTCTAGTAATGACAATTAGTTTGGACTTGCCATCCCAAATTCTCAACGCACAAGCTGAAGCAGTAAAGGAAGAGAATGTTCAGGCTGAGAATTTGAGAGGTATGGATAAAGCATTTGAAATCCGTCCTGATGGGACACGTTGTATAAAGAACTGAAGATGGTTACCGCTCTTTGGTGATTTAAGAAATGTGATTATGCACGAATCACATAAGTCCAAGTATTCAATCCATCCAGGATCTGAAAAGATGTACCAGGATCTCAAAAAGCTTTACTGGTGGCCAAACATGAAAGCTGACATAGCTGAATATGTCAGCAAATGTTTGACATGTGCACGAGTTAAAGCGGAGCATCAAAGGCCATCCGGTCTATTGACTCAACCTGAGATTCCTGAATGGAAATGGGAACGAATAACTATGGATTTTATCACCAAATTACCTAGGACGTCTAGTGGATATGACACTATTTGGGTCATAGTTGATCGTCTCACTAAATCAGCTCACTTCTTGCCAATCAAGGAGACTGATGGAGTAGAGGATTTAGCCAAATTATATCTAAAAGAGATAGTTTCCCGACATGGAGTTCCAGTTTCCATTATTTTGGATCGTGATTCCCGTTTCACGTCTCAATTTTGGGAAAAGCTTCAGAAAGCTTTGGATACTAATTTAGATATGAGTACGAATTATCATCCACAAACCGACAGACAGAGCGAGAGAACTATTCAAACGTTGGAGGATATGCTCAGAGCATGTGTAATAGATTTTGGTAAAGGATGGGATAGACATTTGCCTTTGGCAGAATTCTCATACAACAATAGTTACCATGCTAGCATCAAAGCAGCACTGTTTGAGGCACTGTATGGGCGGAAGTGCCGATCCCCTGTTTGTTGGGCAGAAGTCGGAGAATCCCAACTTACCGGACCCGAGATAATTCAAGAAACTACCGATAAGATAGTGCAAATCCGACAACATGTGCAAGCTGCCCGAGATAGGCAAAGGAGCTACGCAGATACAAGACGGAAGCCTATGGAGTTTGAAATTGGAGATAGAGTTATGTTAAAGGTGTCACCATGGAAGGGCATGGTCAGATTTGGAAAAAGAGGAAAGTTGAATCCCCGATATATTGGGCCATTTAAGATTCTGGAGAGGATCGGTCCAGTAGCTTATCGACTCGAACTTCCCGTAGAAATCAGTAAAATACACCCTGTCTTCCACGTCTCTAATCTAAAGAAGTGTCTATCAAATGAAACACTCGTGATTCCCATGAAAGAGCTTCGTCTCAATGATAAGCTCAATTTTGTGGAAGAACCTGTGGAGATCATGGATAGAGAAATTAAGCAACTCAAGCGAAGTCGCGTTCCCATCGTAAAGGTTAGATGGAACTCCAAAAGAGGACCAGAATTTACCTGGGAACGAGAAGATCAAATCCGGGCCAAGTACCCACACCTTTTCCTTAATTCACCAACCAACGCCGACTGAATCTCGGGACGAGATTCCCTTCAACGGGGAGATAATGTAACCACTGTAAGATTTCCATATATAATTATCTAGTACTTATCCTTTTACCACGTAGAAATTTTTTTTTATTTATTATCTGATTTCAATTCTTGACTTATGTGATATAAATTATATTCCTGATAAACGTGCTTGCAACCCAACCTCAACTGATTTAGTATTTAAACAATCTTTGACCTAAAACTTTATGAGATCTCATTTACCACTTTACGTTATTTCGTTCATGTATATTTAAAACTAAACGTTTCTTATTTAATAAGAATTTTTACGAAACCCTAAACTACCATAGCAACATATAAAAATAACGAAACCCTAAAAACACTAAAATACAATTTATTTGAATAATGTACAAGTCACTAAAGCACAGAAACCCTAATACCACTATAACTCCCGAATAAACCCTAATTTCACCAAACTATTATTATATGTAATAAATTCACCAAACCTAAATAATATTTTTACAAAATATATATGTACAAGTCTTCTAAATCAAGGTACAAGTCATTAATGCATAAATAATAAAACCTTATATAAAACTTAATAAATGTTTATTTTAAAGGCATAAATTGTAATAATTTCACATATTAATTTTTAAAATAAGTTTATCAATTTATAAAATAAATGTACAACTCCTTAAACTCAAGATACAACTCTCCAATGCACAAAATCTTAAAAACTCATTTATATGTATTTAAAGCTTAATAAAAATTATATAAAAATTATATAAAATTAAGAAATAATTAAAATTATATTTTTGATATTTTTCTAACCCTAGTACAACCTTATTAAAGCTATAGTACAACTTCATAATGCACAAAATCATTTTCTCACCTAAATATGTAATTCGATATACATTAAAATATTTTCCTAGAAATCTAAAAATTATTTCTAAACATCTTACAACCCTAGAAACCCTAATCTTACCATAAACCCTAGAGTAATACTTAACTAAGCCCTATGTACAACTCCTAGAAACACCTAACGAACCAAAACTACTCCAATTCACCTAGTTTGGTTCGAATAGGACTAGAAACCCAAAACCCTACTTCATTTCTTAAACCCTAAGCTTCCATTTGGAAGAACCCTAATTAGCCACATCCCCCTCCTTCTAGATAAAGCCTAGGTGTATGATACATAATCTTCCACATCTCATTTCCCCTCTAACACTATGTGGCACCTATTATGGCCACACACATCACCAACACACTTCTCAATAACCCTACTAGAACTCATTAGAAACCCTAATCCTCTTCTATAAATAGAAGCCCACTCCAAAAACCTTAATCCACCATCAACACGAATCGAACCTACCATCACAGCCATATACACATTCATTTCTGTTCTCACAACCCTCACACAAGATCATAATAACCCTAAGGAAGCCAAGAAAGGGAGGATATAGGTTTAGAGATCATTTCGTGAACCCTAGCTCATAATTTGCCCTAATCGACATATATTTCAAAAGGTATGTTTTCATCCTTTTCAATCCTTTTTCTATACTTAATATACTCTTAATAACATTTATAAACATCCACTAAAACTTGTATTAACCTAAAGATGGCAGAATCAAATTATTTCTTTTCTTTTGGTCTTATCGAGTGGACACACAAACAACCTCTTAAATAATTTTTGCACAAACCCTAGAACACTTAGGATAATTTAGAAACCCTCTAAATATGTTTAAGATACTGTAAAATAACTTAAGTTTAATAGTTATAAAGTTTAAAAATCAAAAACTAAGAATTTCTTTTCTTTTTCATGTTGTCGCGACCAACAGCAGACATCGGATTTGTTTGCTAAGTTTCGACCAGTAAACGAGGTTCTAAAAATCCAGATTTTTGCACGCATAAAGAACACTAAAGTAGCTAATTGTAGGAAAAAGAATCAAGTCATTTGGTCAAGAAACGAGTGAGAACCAACCCATTCTCGTCGGGTGGTTTTCTGTCTCGAAAAACTGTGGGTCGCACACTTTAAAAATTATTTGCGAGATCATGAGTTCGAACCAAGGTCTAAGAATTTGTAAAAATAGTCTTAATAAACTAATAAATAAGTTCACTAAGGAGTCGTAAAAAGTTTCGCTATAATTTGTAAGAGATAATGCGTTTTTGTGAAACAAGGATGTTGAGTGTAACGTGTTAGAAGTCTCAAGGGTAAATCTTGCCAAAGCTCTAACTAATTTTATAAAAGGGACTTAACATGCTGTCGATCTGAACCCCAGGGGAAAATAATGTCACTTTTGAAACTTAAGGGTTAAAATTGCCATTTAACCAAAGTTCAGGGGTAAATATTGTATTTTTATAAAAGTTCAAGGGTGAAACTTGTCATTTAATGAAAGTTCAAGGGTAAAAGTTGTCAATACATAGAACCTTAGGGGAAGAAGTGAAAATGTTCAAATTATAATTAATAATTATATTTATTATAATAATAATAATAATTATTACTATTATTATTATTATTATTATTATTATTATTATTATTATTATTATTATTATTATTATTATTATTATTATTATTATTAGAATTATTAATAATAAGAATTAAAATACGATAACGAACGAACGGAACGAATAATAAAATTTATATGTTCAGAAACAGTTACTGAAAGCTTGACATAACCAACCCAGGTTGCAAGCCGGAGACGTTTATCAACTTTATTTAAACTTTGTTTTTCCATCCAGACTTTCAGGTGAGTTTATAGTCCCACTTTTCTTATTTACATGCTTTCCAAATATGTGGGGAGATACATGCTATCAAACCGAACACAAGTATTTTCCTGATTGTTATTGCACTAGGCTAACTGTCCCTTATTATGATTGTATTTATTATTGAAAGACCCTCATATCATGCACCATTAGTCACCCGCAGGGTGAGCGCGAATATAGTGAATAGATCTATTGGTCTGACGACCCATTTGTACTAACCGGATGGATATCTTCGTGGTAGCCGGTTAGGCAGATGCATTATATTTGATTTCTTAAACTCGGGGGCAAGACCACTCTCATTTAATTATGTTTGTGGAACCTGGAAACTGTTAACGCATTGCGTGTCATGAGGTTTAGTGCAATATGTTGAATTATGATTGAACCGATTTCTTTACTATTTACCTTGTGTTCAAAACTATTTACTACTTTAAACACTATAGATTCACTCAACCTTTGTGTTGACTTTTTAAGCATGTTTATCTCAGGTAACTAGGAGTATGGCTATCGGCACGGAGTGGCTGTGGACTTTCTTTTTATAATAAGAGTTTCCACTTTGTTATCATTCAAAGAATAATGTAACTTTTATAACATATTTTCCGAACCTCCCTCTGGGACCTATATTATGTACTCTGATATTAAATAAATGAATGATAACAATTTTTAATTAAAAACGTCTCTTTTTTAGTCGTTTTCTATTCTCATGACTGTGAACCATGAAGTAGCACCCCAAACTGGTATTCCGCTGCGTATATCGAAAACGGGGGTGTTACACATGGATATTAGGATGGTTAGTTTGGAAATCACATTATCAAAAGTACTCCTTACGACCCTTAGTACCAATAATAATTTAGTGTTTTATAAATCAAATATGTATAAGCCTCAATCAAATGGTCATGTCATGAGCCTTATGCCTATAACAAGAAAGAATCCTTTTGAACTTTAGACTTTGATGTTATTAATTCGTTAAGTTCCATTTACTTGTGTTAGCCTTAAAGTTTTGTCATATTTGGAATTGCACTTCATTCTTTTTTACAAGGACTAGTTTAGTCATTTAGGCTAAGTTATCTTTGTATTCTTTGTATAAATACCTTCCTAGTCAAAACTAGGAAGGTTGAGGATTCATTTTGTAACACATGAGGTGTGTGTGTTGTCTTTACTTCTCTCTTTAGACAACATACACACCTCGCCAGTCAATAAACCGAAAATTCAAAGTTTAATCTCTAGTTCGTGTTTATGGTGTTTCCTCCACCTCCATGTCGTGAATCTTTCTCTCTACAATTGGTATCAGAGAGCTAACCGGGTGGCTGCTCGTGGTGTTTTAAGGTGATAAAGGTGATTTTTGTTGTGTCTTATCTCGGTTTTTCTTCATTTTCTTCAACAGCCGAGTTTAGTGTTATATTTATGTTCGACTTGTGTTTGAAAGAACCCAACTGTTGCGTTTTTATCATAAAAAACGTGAGCTTTTGTGGTTTTTCTGGATTCATACGCAAGAACAAGGCAAAAAGTTGGTGTGTTCTTAGCTTCTTTGATCGAAAATCACATAATCTTTTATAAGATTTGTGTTTTTGGAATATATTGAATATCTTATTCATTGAATTATTGGTCAAAGTTGGTGGAATTGGTGAAAGACAGACTGGCAATGCATGGGGAAGAGAAAATGTAGCTAAAAGTCAAGAGTGGTTGGAAAGTTTCGAAATTGGCCACTCTCTCGCAATTGATGTCTCTCGCAATTCAGGGCCTCTCGCATTCTTGTATAAGAATTGCGATGAAATGAAATTTCTCGCAATTGACGAGTCTCTCGCAATTGCTGACTCTATCGCAATTGAGGAGTCTCTCGCAATTGCTGGTTTTCTCGCAATTGAGGAGTCTTTCGCAATTGGTCTCGCAATTGCTTCTCGCAATTGGTTTCGCAATTGTCTCTCGCAATTCCTGCTTTTTCTCGCAATTGGCATGACTTTCGCAATTGCACTCCTTTCTCGCAATTGCAACAGACTTTCGAAATTGATACTGTCTTTCGCAATTCAACAATCTCTCGCAATCGAACATCTTATCGCAATTCAAAAAAAAAAAAAAAAAAAAAAAAAAAAAAAAAAAAGAGTATTTTGGCGGGAAAACTTGAGTAAAATTTATTTTTCACAGGAGACTTTACGGTCCATTTTTACGCGAGATTCAAATTCTGGTACAAGTGTGAAAATTTTGGCCTAAAATTCAAATTTTTTGGCCAAAATTCGAATTTTTCGGGGAATTTTCGGCGTAAAAATTTCTTAAACTCAAACTTTTCCGGCCTCATTAGAATTGCATTTTATGGCATTTTTCACAACAACATCACACATGAAATTATCGGACTGCACCTTCAACATCACCACGTATAGCCAAAAAGATCCTGATCAAGATTCACAATCACATGACAATGGTTAAATTATTAGCTGTGACTACAGGGATGATTCGTTATTATTTATTTGGGTTTGAAGTAAGGTTTTACGGACGCGTGTACTTATTTCATCTTCTTTCTTTCTACCCTACCGCGAAGATGACTTGTTTGGGCATATATTAATGGTGACGAAGACTTGGATATCTAGTTACTTTTGTGATTCTCTCTCTATTCTCACAAAGTAGCTATCACTTTAAGGAGTTACATTGTAGTGCTCAGTGTCTCACGTAGTTGAGGATATGTCAAGAGGTTTTGTGCTAATACTTTTGTTAAGGGTATCGGGTACACCGTTCTTAGTCACAAGGATAGTACAAGCTTAAGTCACAAGTCCGGGCAATGTTACTTCATTCTCAAGTTCATCATATTGGGTTATCATCACATGTGGTTACTACATGAAGCCGTTGTTCTTTATTCAGGAGGTTATATTGGGTTCATCGACATCTTCTCACAGGCTGACTGGGTTTAATGATAAAGTGCTTCCAGTTAATATTTCACGTACACATCATTATGCTGATTCCGATAAATCGTAACCAGCAGGGGAGAGAAATGTGTACATCGAGGTCTCTCAACAAGTTCACGTGATCGGGCTTAATGATTTATGAAATGATTTGATTTGTGTCGGAGATTGGTTGATTCTATTTCTTATCCTCTACTCATCTTATTCTACGTACTTCTACCTTTTCCACCTTCAACAATTTCGGGCAACAAAATCAAGATGATCAGTGGTTCAACTTGTTACTTTGGTGTTATCATTTCATGTGTACGTTATGGGCTGATTTATCAAATGAAAGATAACTGGGAAGCATTTGGTGAGATGAAGATGTTGATACCCTGTTCCCCCAAATGGATAATCTTGAAGAAGGTCAAGTCTACAGTCTGTTCTACATTTTCCGCTGCATGTTAGAAGACTAAAGACGAAATGCATTTAATTATCAAAAGACTTCTTCAGATTCAGGGCAATCATCAGAAAGGTTGTCAGTTTGGGGGAGAGCACTAATTAGGGGAGAGCACTCAGGGCACGCTGTATTAAACCCTAATTAGATTTGCTCACATGGTTCGTCTGCAAGTAAAGAAATGAAAGCTGAGAAGATTCTGCAAGCTGAACGAAGTAATGACGTTTGAAGACTATTCTCTGTGCTTATGGTTTATATTTTACTTGTAGGGAACATTGTAAGCAATTCCCATATGACTTCACTTTGGGGAGAGATTGTTAGCCTTAAAGTTTTGTCATATTTGGAATTGCACTTCATTCTTCAACCCCTTCTTTCCCCTTTCTCATTTGCTCCTTTTTTCAATCTTACCTAAGGACTTCTAATTCTAAGCTATTGGAATTGTCCTTGGGTAGATCCCTCCGGTTCTGGCGGATCATTAGACATTACCTAACCATAATCACCTTATTACACCATGATTATCCTAGATTTGTTGATCGCATGCCATAAAACCATTTGTGAAAATCTCTCAAAGTGTTTATGAGAAAACACATTTAGATCACATTGAGAGTTTTGCGTTTTTGTAACACTCCCCCTTCACATGTGCTCATGCATTTTTGAAATAAATTGCACATGTTGGGTAGAGTTCGCACATTTTGAAATGATCGATTTTCGATGAACATGACCTTCGCGAGACACGCTTACATCACTAGGTAGACTAGCTTGAAATTATTACCCGTCCCGGTCATATTTAATGATCATCTCTCGAATTGGTACATTCTACTCGGACAAGTCCTTTGCGAGACACGCTTGCATCACTGAATAAATTCAGCTTGAAATTATTACCCGTCCAGGACAAGTCTTTTCGATTGCTGACATTTAAGCTTCATCAATTCGATGGTTAATCTGAGTCTTTCTGATGAGCTCCTTTGAGATTCGAACCATGATCACATTTTAATCACATTTCTCCCCCTCAAAAATAGCATTTCGATGGTATTTTTGATACCGTTTGATTAAAATCATTGTTTTTTGAAAGCTAATAGGGAGAAACTGATATGCATGAACTTTTTGGAACAAAATTTGTTTCTGAAATACTCCCCCTCGGAACTTGCATTGGTTGTGACAATTTTGTAAATTTTGAAGCAAGTGGGGAGTAACAATTTGAAAAATCTTAAGCAAAATTTTTGAAAAGATTTGAAAAACCTTTTGAAGAATATTTGAATAAAATTTTGCTTAAGATTAAGAAGTTTAGATTTGAAAAACTTTGCATGAAAACTTCTTATCTTTTAGGATTGTTGTAATAAAGCATACAACAGGGTCCTTTCTTTGAAAAACGGGTTATGCACTGTTATGTGTACATAAGCCAAAATGTGTACATCGAGGTCTCTCAACAAGTTCACGTGATCGGGCTTAATGATTTATGAAATGATTTGATTTGTGTCGGAGATTGGTTGATTCTATTTCTTATCCTCTACTCATCTTATTCTACGTACTTCTACCTTTTCCACCTTCAACAATTTCGGGCAACAAAATCAAGATGATCAGTGGTTCAACTTGTTACTTTGGTGTTATCATTTCATGTGTACGTTATGGGCTGATTTATCAAATGAAAGATAACTGGGAAGCATTTGGTGAGATGAAGATGTTGATACCCTGTTCCCCCAAATGGATAATCTTGAAGAAGGTCAAGTCTACAGTCTGTTCTACATTTTCCGCTGCATGTTAGAAGACTAAAGACGAAATGCATTTAATTATCAAAAGACTTCTTCAGATTCAGGGCAATCATCAGAAAGGTTGTCAGTTTGGGGAGAGCACTAATTAGGGGAGAGCACTCAGGGCACGCTGTATTAAACCCTAATTAGATTTGCTCACATGGTTCGTCTGCAAGTAAAGAAATGAAAGCTGAGAAGATTCTGCAAGCTGAACGAAGTAATGACGTTTGAAGACTATTCTCTGTGCTTATGGTTTATATTTTACTTGTAGGGAACATTGTAAGCAATTCCCATATGACTTCACTTTGGGGAGAGATTGTTAGCCTTAAAGTTTTGTCATATTTGGAATTGCACTTCATTCTTTTTTACAAGGACTAGTTTAGTCATTTAGGCTAAGTTATCTTTGTATTCTTTGTATAAATACCTTCCTAGTCAAAACTAGGAAGGTTGAGGATTCATTTTGTAACACATGAGGTGTGTGTGTTGTCTTTACTTCTCTCTTTAGACAACATACACACCTCGCCAGTCAATAAACTGAAAATTCAAAGTTTAATCTCTAGTTCGTGTTTATGGTGTTTCCTCCACCTCCATGTCGTGAATCTTTCTCTCTACAACTTGAAAGATGATTAGAACACATACTCAAAAAATGCCTTTCGACCCTTAATCTAAATTAAACTTTCACTTGTTTAGTTTATTACGTTTCTCATACAATCGTCACAAAGTACAAGACCAAAACATTCGTCGACTAATGAATTGAAATCAACCACTATTGAGAATCCTTTCGACATGTAGACCCAACAAGGATTAATCAAAACAATAAACAATAACAAGATCCAATTTAACCAAATATGATGCTATCATCATAATCCAAACAAACACTACAAATATCCAAACATCCCTTTATCACAAGTTATCATAATATCCAAACAAGTAAACAAAACTATTCCATGTCAAGATTAATCAATAACCAAAGTTCAACATGAATAATAGAATTCAACATCATAAAAGTAACAAAAGTTTACCCAAGGTATCAATTACAATAGGTAAAGGTGAAGGATTATAGCAACCTTCAAGCCTCCAATCAACTACAACTTCTAACCAAGCCGGAAAATCACACCCGAACACTTTCTTTAGCACTTGAGTACTACTTCTGGAAATGGCAGAGGTGTGTGGTCTTTTGGGAGAGATAAGTTGGTGAAAATTCGTCCTTAAGGGTGGAGGGTAGAATTTCACACCTAAAACCAAGCCAAAATGGTCTTATTTATATGTAGAAGCCACCCTTAGCCAACAAGTAAGTAACTTGGGCACAAAGTGTCATAAAATAGCAGGTTTAGGAGTTATTAGGGCCATATGATCGGACATGGAGCTTGATGGCACTTAATTACATATTAAAAATAACTTGGAGAAGTCAAATTGGTCCATCGGATCAGATGCGGGCCAATACCGATCGGATGGACCCTTCTGGTCAGACATGATAAAATCCAAGTTTTAGATCTTTCTCTTAGCTTTCCGTGGCCGCTTGAATCAACTAAATCCGAGTTCGTATGCTCAAGTTATGGCCAAAATGGTGGAGGTGTGTCGGGAACAACGAGTCTTCCATTATTTCTTCGTTTTAGCTTCTTTTCTTCATTTCTTTTCTCGTTTTCCCTCTTGTGCTTTATTCTTGAGTCTTTGGAGTGACAACTTCATGACTTTATCTTCTCGAATATATTCCACGAGACTTGCTTTTGTCGGGAATTCTTCGTATATGCATAAATCTTCGTTTATTGATCGTTTCTTCGTCTTTTTCTTGGTTTTCTTTGTCGTGAGCTTCCATGAACCTAAAATAGAAATTATACTTCATTAAGTACCATAAGTTCATAAAAGTGATCAATATATATGCATAAAATCCACGATAACGCTCCTAAAAACATGTACAATTTGAGCGTTATCAAATTCCCCCGCACTTGAACTTTGCTTGCCCTCAAGCAAATCTAGAAAAAGAAAAATCGAAATTCATGCCTAAATGACAAAACGAAAAGAAAATTTTAAAAATTTTGAATTTTTTTTTATTTATTATTATTTTTTTTAATATAAGAGAAAATGAGCGCAAACTCCCCCACACTTAAGGGTTTGCTTGCCCTCAAGCAAATATTAAGAAAAATAGATCCCACATGGTGCATGAAAAATGATTATAAAAATTACGATGCAAATCTACCAAGTACAAGTACAAGATACTGATGAACTCAAATAAGTACATTTTATTACTATCATTTATCCTATTAATTTGACTTGTTTTACTATATTATGTATAAGGATTGATACTTAATCGTTTACTTTTGTAATTCTCAGGTAAAAACAAGCATTTGGTGAAACTTAGCGATTTTGGACTAATTATGGAGCAAAACGTGCATAAAGTTGAAGGTCTACTGACATGGACAAGATCAAGTCAATTCTGCTCCAGATGCGCCGCATCTCACTCTCGACATGCGCCGCATCTCTATCAAGATATCACCAGATATGATCCAAGATACAAGAGGACATGCGCCGCATCTAATCATGGAGTTACGCCGCATCTTCTGGCGGTGTACGAATATTCCTGAATATTATAATCTTAGACCCCACGCGAAGTTAAGTACATGCGCCGCATCTACTTAGTAGATGCGCCGCATCTTCCCTCAGACAGAAAGTATAAATACCCCGTAGACCAGACGAATTACAAGTTCCGAAAAACCTAAAACCGAAGACCAAACAGGAGGAACAAAGGACGAATTCAGTCAAGGAGGCAGCACAAGACACACCTAAATCAAAGATACAAGAGCTGTAAGAAGGTGCTGCATGTGTTTAATTCATTAAGTAGTTTTGTTTTATTGTGTTAGCAAACTTTAATTCATCAGGATTGGTGGCTTGTGTAATGTGACAACGAAAGATTGCACTCCCTTTAATACTTGCTTTCCCATCAATTAAAGTTTATATGTTGATGTCTTTGGTTACTACTTATTAGTGCATTGATAACCTCTGTGTTTATTAGTGGCTTGCGGGCATTTGACTGCGGGACATAATGTGGCTCCCACGGTTGTTTCTAAATTGATCACTTAGGAATAACTTTTAGACATAAGTAATCATTAAGGGTTTACTCGCCGATAAGATTAGGACCAACGAGAAAGGGTTAACTATATACACTTCATATAAAGCTATCAATAAAATAAAACAAGTGACAATCTACTTAATCATAAGGACAGCCCTCTTATTGTCTCAAGTATTTATCTGTGTACGTGTGTGCTACTTGCTGATTCGTGCCTATTGGTTTATTTTATTATTTAATTGCAAACAAACCGTGCCAGTCTCTCAGGCTGAAACCCCCTTGCGTTAGGATATTAAAATACTGATTAGAATAACTAGATAATACGTTCCACTCTTAGTGATCGACACTCTACTTACCATTATCTTCATACTGACCGGGTACACTGCTCGTTAAGTGTGTGTGTTATTGATAAGTCGGCTAAATATAAATTTAAAACTTGAGTAGGCATTAAAACTGCTAAACCGCAACGACACATCACGCCCATCAAGTTTTTGGCGCCGCTGCCGGGGAGTGAATTGTTATTATCTGTTAATTTAATTAGTATTTTAATTAGGTTTTTCTTTTTATTAGATTAATTGCATCATTGTACTATTTTGCATATTTGTTGTATTGTGTGTTAATTGTTTTCTTTTATTTTTGTGTGTTTATTTTCGTTTGTGTGTTTAATTTTTGTTTTTATTTTTCGTATTTTTCTGTTCTGCTATCGTTGTACTGTGCTAAATCAAACGATACGGCGCATCTGATCTCTCAGATACGGCGTATTGCGTTTAATTTTTTTTAAAAAAATACAACGCGTTTAATTAATTCGATACGACGCATCTTTTCCCCAAGATACGGCGTATCTGTTTTTAATAAGAAAATTTTTCTAAGCAATAAAGTAATACGACGCATCTGCTTTAGCAGATACGGCGTATCTGTTTTTCGATAAAAAAAAAAAAATTTAAACGTTAACGCCATACGACGCATCTGCTTTCGCAGATACGGCGTATCTATTATTTTAATTAAAAACAGTTTGCGAATTATTAAACAGATACGGCGTATCGATCTCTATCGATACGGCGCATCTTTCTGAATCAAAAATCGATATTTATTTTTAAACGTAACGAAAATACGGCGCATTAACTTTCGTTAATACGACGCATTTAATTTTAATTAGATAAGCTGATTTTTGATAATTAAAAACATACGGCGCATTTGATTTATCGAGCGCGGCGTATTGCTTTTCTGAATAAAAGTCTGATTTATTTTTAACGTATTAAGATACGGCGTATCCCATTTATAGGATACGGCGCATCAACAGCAGATATCAGAAGCTTTTATTTTACTTTGATCGTTTCACCCTTCTTTTGCACGAGTAAGTTTTATTTCAGGAAGATGGACGATCCGGATATTACAATGGAAGAATATGTCAAGCTTATAGAGGAAAGATCCTTGAGCAATAATCAGATGTATGATTGGAAAAGAGCAAGATATGGTGCACAAGTCATTGAGACGAAAGAAATCACTATGGAAGAATACTTGATTTTAGGACAAGAAAAGTCAAAGAAAGAAAGAAACAAATTGCCGTTTCAACACACTTGGTGTATGTCAAATGATGATGAAGAAGATTCATATACCGTGAAACCTATTCCGGCAATTGTTCTTGATAATACTTTTTCTCCGGAGATTGCACAAGATGATGTGTATACGGAACCTTACGATGAAGAATATTCTGCAATCGTATTACCACCATTAGACAATCCAACGGATGAAGATGAAAAGTATTCTAATTTTGATTTCGAACCATTTGACGCCATAGTTTATAATGACATACCTCAACCAGATTTTGACCCAACGAGGGATTTTGATGAAATCTGGGATTACTTATTTAAGGATGAAATTCGGGATGATGCTGAAATTGCAAGACCACTAGTTGAAGATGAAGATTCACAAGATGAATTGGAGTCACTTACAACACAAAGTGATACAAATTTATTTAATATTATTAATCCCGTTACTAATAATCTTGCTAGTTTTCCTAAACAGGTTGCAAAACAAAAAGATGATGAGGTGAAATTTATTACACTACCTATTGAAGAACCTGTGATCAACCCGTATTTGGTGGAGCTCGAAGAAGAGTTTGGTGATGAGCTCTTAAATATTGCTATGATTGATGAAGATGATGATTCCGACCCTATGAAGTATATAGAGGAACTCGAACTTTTACTCGCCAAAGACCCTTTCTCACCTTCTGCGGAAGTCAAGGGACGCCTTACTACCAAAAAGACTAACCAAGAAGAAAGGAGACTCATTTTTCCTCAACATACTACTTTTTCTGATGGAATGGTCAAGTCATCCAATTTATCAACCAAACCGGGTAAGGATAGGAAAGATGTACACATATTGCCAAGGTATGATCTTTATGTATTTCTTCCATCTTTAATAGCAAATTTACACTCTTTTCATGTTTATTGCTACTATCATCCGCACTTGATCCCAAGTGGGGGGAACAACACCCTATTACACAGTAAATAAGGGTGGAGTCAGGCTCGTGACTCGAACAAAAACAAGCGCTTCGTGGGAGGCAACCCATGCTTATCTTTTAATTTGTTTTCTGATTTTGTATTGAGTCTGTCAGATCTGCAGTAGATGCGGCGCATCTCCATCATAGGATGCGGCGTATCAACTGTACAGATCATATCTTACTTTATTTTTCTGCATTTTTACTTTCGACTTTAAAACTTTTTATCAGCTTATTTTAATGCGGCGCATCCCTGGTTAAGGATGCGGCGCATCTTTATTCTGATCCGTATTTATTCCAGGCTCGATACGGCGTATCTTCTTCCATAAGATACGGCGCATCGACTGACCTGATGATTTTCATTTTTAATTTTTATGTTTTATTTTTATCTAACTACTAATGTGTTATGCAAGTTTGAACCTTTCTTAACTTAGGTGTGTTTTAAAGTGTTGGTGGTATTTTAGATTCCTGCATTTCCTGTGGATACATCTATTATGAAGCTTAAACGTTCTCATCCACAAGAAAGATGATTTTTGCTCTTATACAAATGGAGGATCATACCGAGCAAATCTCAGGGGAGTTTTTCTGTTCTAATTCTTTTATTTTATAGTTTTTAACCTTTTATACAAACAACGAGGACGTTGTTTAACTTAAGTGGGGGGATTGGAGAATTAGAACACTTAACAATTACTTGTCCTAAACTTTTTCAAAAATTATGCTTAAAATGTGCTTAATATATCAAACTTAAAAAAATTTTAGCATGTTTTTGTTTAAGATCTAAGTTGCATAGCTGCACACATGACGTTATTTTCAAAAATTGTGATTTTTCAAAATTCACAAATCTATGAGTGTGCCGGTGACTTGTAAACTTTAGAACTTGGCTTGTATACTATTCGAGACCACCATAATAAGTATTATTTTATATAATTGGAATGACTTGTCTAACTTGGTAAATTTCTAGGATTACACCCAAATAGCCTATTATATGTTATGTGTTATTAGCTAACTACACTGGTTAGTTAACCCCCATATAAACCCTTTTGTTACTCTCATTTTTAGAGTAAGATACCCCTAGAAAAACACTCAGAGCCATTCCTTTCGTTTCTTACACCTATGTTTAAAATGTTTCGTTACACCCTTACACCTTAGCCTACCCTGTAGATTAGAATCCGTGGTTGGTTGATTGCTATAGGCAGAGTGTGTTTCCTTACATTACCTGTGTTCGCGTGCGTAATTCATTATCTTTGGTTAGGTCGGGAAATTGCACAATGCAATTGGAGTGAAAGTAAATATTGTATATTTTGGAGTTTATTTTTCGTGTGTTTACTGCTTTCACTATTACCATTATTTCTGAAGTATGAAAAGTATGAAAAAATTATCCGGAAAGAAAGTTGTAGTGATGTGGTGAAATTTTACACATCTATGTTTATGTTTAAAAAAAAAAAAATCGAAAAAATGAGAAAAGAAAAAGAAAGAAAGAAAAGTTGGAAGTTAGATTTAACCAACTTATGTAAAGTTATGTAAGTGGTCGATATCACCACTATTTGTTGTACTATATCTATGGATTGAATGGGAATTGGCAGTTATGGGAACGCCAATTAAGGTTTATTCTTTGATTAAGATCTTGTTGAGTATAATTCGTGTCTACCTAAAGCGTGTGTTTCAAGTGTTAAAGCGTGAGTTATTCGATGATATGAGTCTTATTCATGGGATGGTTGGGATAGTGATTGACCAAACTTAGGATTTTAATTTATTTGTTTTGTTTATTTTTATTTTTGCACCAATTTATATCCCAAATGTTATCCATGCCCTTTATTATTCTTTATCCAACCAAACCTTTGATTTATTGAGATTGGGGATTTGAGCAATCTTAAGTATCGTAGTCGTGGATTCGGCTATGTATTTATGATTTTGTCGCCCTTTTTGATATATTATTATTGGTGAAGTTTGGACCTATCTTTAGCCTATTCGAGTTAAGGATTTGAGCAATTGCAAGTATCGTGTTCGTGGATTCGATCATGTATTTGTGATTTTGTCGCCTTTTCTGGAATTTGAGATCGATAGTGAAAGAGAATAATTAACCCTTAAGCCTAAAAACCCTTTTTTACCGCTTTAGACTTGTTATTCCTTAGCTTTAGTGGTGGAGATGTGTATACTTGCCAAGCTTATGATAGAATATTCGTCGCGACTGGACAGTTAAACGATTAGATTTGCTTTTATCGACTTATTTTATTTTACTTCTGAATCGTTAAGTGTTTAGTTGTGTGATTATGAAATGAACGAATACATGCTTAAATATAAAAATAAATCCTAACATCTTTTAGGATACATTTTCATAAAAGAAATTCTAAGGTTTACTTGGGGACAAGTAAAGTTCAAGTGGGGGGATATTTGATGAACTCAAATAAGTACATTTTATTACTATCATTTATCCTATTAATTTGACTTGTTTTACTATATTATGTATGAGGATTGATACTTAATCGTTTACTTTTGTAATTTTCAGGTAAAAACAAGCATTTGGTGAAACTTAGCGATTTTGGACTAATTATGGAGCAAAACATGCATGAAGTTGAAGGTCTACTGACATGGACAAGATCAAGTCAATTCTGCTCCAGATGCGCCGCATCTCACTCTCGACATGCGCCGCATCTCTATCAAGATATCACCAGATACGATCCAAGATACAAGAGGACATGCGCCGCATCTAATCATGGAGTTACGCCGCATCTTCTGGCGGTGTACGAATATTCCTGAATATTATAATCTTGGACCCCACGCGAAGTTAAGTACATGCGCCGCATCTACTTAGTAGATGCGCCGCATCTTCCCTCAGACAGAAAGTATAAATACCCCGTAGACCAGACGAATTACAAGTTCCGAAAAACCTAAAACCGAAGACCAAACAGGAGGAACAAAGGACAAATTCAGTCAAGGAGGCAGCACAAGACACACCCAAATCAAAGATACAAGAGCTGTAAGAAGGTGCTGCATGTGTTTAATTCATTAAGTAGTTTTGTTTTATTGTGTTAGCAAACTTTAATTCATCAGGATTGGTGGCTTGTGTAATGTGACAACGAAAGATTGCACTCCCTTTAATACTTGCTTTCCCATCAATTAAAGTTTATATGTTGATGTCTTTGGTTACTACTTATTAGTGCATTGATAACCTCTGTGTTTATTAGTGGCTTGCGGGCATTTGACTGCGGGACATAATGTGGCTCCCACGGTTGTTTCTAAATTGATCACTTAGGAATAACTTTTAGACATAAGTAATCATTAAGGGTTTACTCGCCGATAAGATTAGGACCAACGAGAAAGGGTTAACTATATACACTTCATATAAAGCTATCAATAAAATAAAACAAGTGACAATCTACTTAATCATAAGGACAGCCCTCTTATTGTCTCAAGTATTTATCTGTGTACGTGTGTGCTACTTGCTGATTCGTGCCTATTGGTTTATTTTATTATTTAATTGCAAACAAACCGTGCCAGTCTCTCAGGCTGAAACCCCCTTGCGTTAGGATATTAAAATACTGATTAGAATAACTAGATAATACGTTCCACTCTTAGTGATCGACACTCTACTTACCATTATCTTCATACTGACCGGGTACACTGCTCGTTAAGTGTGTGTGTTATTGATAAGTCGGCTAAATATAAATTTAAAACTTGAGTAGGCATTAAAACTGCTAAACCGCAACGACACATCACGCGCATCAGATACGATTCATCATTTTTAAGCGTTATGGTGAAAAACCGAGATGTATGACAATACCCATAGATTTTCTTGCATGAGTAACATTTCTAAACACCTCACGAAAAAGAAACGAAGTATAATTCACTCAATCACTCATTTATTTAGGTAGTGGAGTATATATAAGAGAAATCACACTCATTGCTCAGTCATGATCCGTTTATTACCATAAGCTTGTACAAGAAACAAAACTCCACCGACGTGGCGTAAGTGCCAAGTGTAAACATCTAAAGAGATCTTTTATTCGGGTTGTAATGTTTGGCTTAAGGGTTGTACCAGGCTTATGTTTAAATATTTCATACAAGAATATAATAGCTCGCTAGCGCAAATTCTTAATTTACTCGAACAACGGATGGTCACTAGAATGTATCTCGGATCGCTGGCGCGCTATTCACATAACGGATGGTCACCAAAATACACACTAGATCGCTGGCGCGTCATTCGATCACTCAAAAATCGGATGGTCACTAAAATATTAATGCACTACATATTTTCACAAAGCCATCACTATATCCGGATGCTCGAAAGCTAACAACGAATAAAGTAATTTGGTAAGGGTAGGGATAAGGCATGGGAGTATTTATGAAATTGGTTTTAAAAGAAAATTAAAGTCAAGTCTAAGTCCCATTGTTGCTAGTTACCGAACAAACCGCAAACCCGTAAATGATTATAGTTACAATCTTTTCTTTTTCAAATACCGATCACCAAATACATATATATCACGTCTTAGCACATTGGCTAATCGATATCTCAAACATACTTCATCTTCCTTCATCTTTATAATAATATAGCACATTGGCTATAATTGTCATCACATATTTTTTTTCTTTTTTTTTTCTTCGATGACTTATTCATTTTTTTTCTTCACACACACACACACACACACACACACATATATATATATATATATTTCAACACCTCTCTTTCATACATCACATCTCCCCCACACTTTGCATAAGCATACACCACAAAAATACAAAATATGAAGCGGGCCCTCTCCATCTTCGTCGGAAATCATCAAAAACAATCCAACATACCAAGCAACTAGCAACCCACCATTTAGACTTTGACAAAGGGTAAGGCTAAGATTTAAAGTGTAAAATATTTTTGTATTTTTCTGGATTTATTCAAAAATGAAAAGGATGGCTCGGAGGGTGTAACTAAGGGTATCTAGCGCTAAAGATAAACGCTAACAAATGGGTCATATGGGTGGTTAACTAGCCAATGTAGCTAGATAATATATCATTAGATGTAAATTGAAGGCCATTTGGTTTTATTCCTAAGGATGCCTCTTTATCATAAAAATACACTTATATCACACGAATGCGATTTTACTGTGGTCTGGTAATGATTTACAAGTACAAGTTCTAGAATAAATAAAATCACCGGCACACTCATAGCAAAAGATCCAAGCATAAAAGATGTATGCTATATATATAGAACAGGCTCAAATCCTCACAATTTAGTGGAAAGGCTATAATATGTGCTAGCAAATGTTATCAATCCCAGAATGGATTGCAATATTAATCGGGACACATCTCAATTTTTTCAAAATTACAGATTTCACCAGTGGATTGATCCAGTTATTCTAATATATTATCCTAAAAGCGTGAAAACAATTAGATCACAAGGGCAAACAAGTATACAAATTTTAAATTGGCCCCAAAAATTATAAATTTAAAAAGTAGTTTCGTTTTTTCTATTTACTTCCCCCCACACTTAAGTTAAGCATTGTCCAAAATGTAATGAAAATTAACTTCAAAGCATGTAAAATTGGGAAAATAAATAAATAAATAGTCCAAGAGAAACGAAAACTTCCCGGGCCAAGAAATCGCGATCGAACTCCATATGATAAGGTACTAAGCAAATGCTAGCATAAGCTTATAAGATCAATCAATTTCTCATTCAACAAAACATCTCCACACCAAGTATAATATCACCAATAATCCAATCTCCAAGAGCTTATTAAATCTGCAAAAATAAACTAAGCTACAAAAAACGCGTAAAATTCTAAAACTCACTTTCGTAGGCATCACGGTTGCATTTAGCGTATGCAACAAGCCTTTTAAACCCCTCGGTGGCCCGAGTGGACGAGTGAAGTCTCGTGAGGGTTTCCAGTGAACATACCCACAAAGTTTAAAACATTTTTATTTTTAAAACAAGTACTTATTTATTCACAATGTACTAAATTAACAAAATTAAAAAAAAAATAATAATAAGTAGAATAAAAGAAATGACGCTCTTGCAAAAACCAAAAGACATTTAAACTTATTCGATCTAAACACAAACACACAAGAACAAAATAAGAAAAATGAAAATAACATTTTTATATTTATTTTTTTATATTATTTTTTTTTTACCGATTGGTCCATTCGATCGGTTTATCATCCAACCGATCGGTTTCCTAAATAAAAAAATTTCCGAGCTGACCATCCGATCGGTTTATCATCCATCCGATCGGTTCATCTGATCCAAATTTTTCCGAGACTCCCAACCGATCGGTACACTTGCCATCCGATCGGATGGACGACTCGGATTTTTTTTTTTTTTTTTTTTTTTTTTGGACGGCTCGGATTTTTTTTTAACCATGTTTAAATTTTAAAACTTTTATTGATTAAACAAAAGAAAAACACGGAATGTAGATCACACAAGAAAAACAAAACAATACAAATAAGAAAAACAAGTCAAACACAATTGGTGTTTTTTTTTCGCAAGCAATTTCGAGCACAAACTTTGAAAGCAAACATTTGAATGAGCATTTTTAGAACACATGAAACCAAATCCCAACACCAAAACACTTGATTTTGATGCCAAGATCATTAAGCAAAAGATGAGAAATTAGAAATTTTTTTGAGAAAATGAGAGATTTTAAGAAAATGAAAGACAAGCATTCAAGCAAACATTATGAGTAACAAGAAAGCAATCAAGAGCAATAAAACCAGAGCAAAGAGACAAGTATTCAAATGGAAACATCACGAGCAAGCATAACAAGCAAGTAAACGAACAAGCAAACATTTCAAGCAAATAATTCAACAAGGAATCAATCTAACAAGCAAACGAACAATCTGTCAAACAAGAAGACAATCAAACGAACAAACAAGTGCAAAACAAGTACCCGGCAACGGCGCCAAAAACTTGATGCGTTCGCACGAGGTTTTAAATTTATAAACAATAATTACCGATTAACTAGGAACACATTCGGGCAAGTATACCCGAGTCATATGTAGTATAGGGGTTGGTAAGTCAAGGTCATCCCAAGAGACTTGGTTGCACTCAAGTTTCGTTTGTTTGTTTAAGCAAGTAACAAGTTGATGGTTATGATTGTCACGGATCAAACAAACAAGAAAAGCAATATAAGAATAATCACACAAAGAACATACATGTTTGGACAAATGATCACATGGATATTAGGATGGTTAGTTTGGAAATCACATTATCAAAAGTACTCCTTACGACCCTTAGTACCAATAATAATTTAGTGTTTTATAAATCAAATATGTATAAGCCTCAATCAAATGGTCATGTCATGAGCCTTATGCCTATAACAAGAAAGAATCCTTTTGAACTTTAGACTTTGATGTTATTAATTTGTTAAGTTCCATTTACTTGAAAGATGATTAGAACACATACTCAAAAGATGCCTTTCGACCCTTAATCTAAATTAAACTTTCACTTGTTTAGTTTATTACGTTTCTCATACAATCGTCACAAAGTACAAGACCAAAACATTCGTCGACTAATGAATTGAAATCAACCACTATTGAGAATCCTTTCGACATGTAGACCCAACAAGGATTAATCAAAACAATAAACAATAACAAGATCCAATTTAACCAAATATGATGCTATCATCATAATCCAAACAAAAACTACCAATATCCAAACATTTCTTTATTACAAGTTATCATAATATCCAAACATGTAAACAAAACTATTCCATGTCAAGATTAATCAATAACCAAAGTTCAACATGAATAACATAATTCAACATCATAAAAGTAACAAAAGTTTACCCAATGCATCAATTACAATAGGTAAAAGTGAAGGATTATAGCAACCTTCAAGCCTCCAATCAACTACAACTTCTAACCAAGCCGTAAAATCACACCCGAACACTTTCTTTAGCACTTGAGCACTACTTCTGGAAATGGCAGAGGTGTGTGGTCTTTTGGGAGAGATAAGTTGGTGAAAATTCGTCCTTAAGGGTGGAGGGTAGAATTTCACACCTAAAACCAAGCCAAAATGGTCTTATTTATATGTAGAAGTCACCCTTAGCCAACAAGTAAGTAACTTGGGCACAAAGTGTCATAAAGTAGCAGGTTTAGGAGTTATTAGGGCCATATGATCGGACATGGGGCTTGATGGCACTTAATTACACATTAAAAATAACTTGGAGACGTCAAATTGGTCCATCCGATCGGATGCGGGCCAATACCAATCGGATGGACCCTTCTGGTCAGACATGATAAACACCAAGTTGTAGATCTTTCTCTTAGCTTTCCGTGGCCACTTGAATCAACTAAATCCGAGTTCGTATGCTCAAGTTATGGCCAAAATGGTGGAGGTGTGTCGGGAACAACGAGTCTTCCATTATTTCTTCGTTTTAGCTTCTTTTCTTCATTTCTTTTCTCGTTTTCCCTCTTGTGCTTTATTTTTGAGTCTTTGGAGTGACAACTTCATGACTTTATCTTCTCGAATATATTCCACGAGACTTGCTTTTGTCGGGAATTCTTCGTATATGCATAAATCTTCGTTTATTGATCGTTTCTTCGTCTTTTTCTTGGTTTTCTTTGTCGTGAGCTTCCATGAACATAAAATAGAAATTATATTTCATTAAGTACCATAAGTTCATAAAAAGTGATCAATATATATGCATAAAATCCACGATAACGCTCCTAAAAACATGTACAATTTGAGCGTTATCACTCATCCAAAAGCTAAAAGCTTACATCTACCCTCAGGTGACATAGGACTCACGAATTACTATATGAGTGATTAGTAGTTCCTTTCATCCTCGTGTGATTATACATTTCTTAAGATCCCAAACCCTGCTGCTAATTAACACCATAGGTCTTGCCTTACGCCTTCCAAAACCCCGTGAAACACTCGCGTGCGAAGCACATCGAAATCCGTAAATCAACCAAACCTCTCAAATGAGAATCCTCTAACCATCTTCATCTAGGTCTAGGAATGATGGAACATATTCCATAAATCTTATGACTATTTAAATATTTCACTGGAAATATTAAAGTCATCTCTCGTATCCCTCTTATGACTATTTAAATATTTCACTGGAAATATTGAAGTCATCTCGTGTGTCTCGTCTCATGACTCTTTAAATATTTCAGTGGAAATATTGAGTCATCCCTCGTACCCCTCTTATGACTACTTGAATATTTCACTGGAAATATGTAGTCATCTCGTGCGTCTCGTCTCATGACTCTTTAAATATTTCACTGAAAATATTGAGTCATTCTTTAAATCCCTCTCATGACTACTTAAATATTTCACTGGAAATATTAAGTCATCCCTCACGTTCCTCATATGATCACTTGAATATTTCACTGGAAATATTGAGATCATCTCTTCTATTTCGTCTCATGACTTTTAGATATTTCACTGAAAATATCAAGTCATTCCCTCTATCTTGTCCCATGACTTTTAGATATTTCACTGGAAATTTCAAGTCATATCTTGTGTCTCGTCTCATGACTTTTTAAATATTTCACTGGAAATATTAAGTCATCCTTCACATTGCTCTAATGACTACCTATGTATTTCCTCGGAAATATAAAAGTCATCTCTTCTCGTCCAGTACCGTTCAAAGAATTTATAAGGTATAAATTCTCTCCTCGTGTCAAAAAGTCTCACTAAATCAACGAGATTTATTTGTGAAATCCTCTTAAATTCCAATGATAACTTAAATATTTCATCCGAAATATTTAAAGTATATTTAATTTGCAAAATGCAATTAAATATCATCTCTCGTTCTCGATCAACGTTCACCGAATCCCGTTGGATTCATTCATAAAGGAATTTATTTGGTATAAATTCCTTTAATCTAAAGTCCAGAAAAATCACAACATATGTGAAATTTCTTTGTCAAAAATCTAATTCTGGGTCAAAATTGACCTCAGCAGGTCACGGTACTCTTAAATAGGGGACGGTACCGCTAAATTTAACGGTACCGTCGGACCGTTGTCTGCTAAGACAGTTTATCTTATCTTCAATTCTCACTGTTTCAAAAACACTATCGAAACCCACTCGATGTAGTCTTGAACCAGAACCGTCTCCTATCAGAATGGATTATGTCTATCTTCTGTGTTAGGAATTAAGCTTAAGCAGTTAGTACGGCTGAATGTAGAAGTTAGTACTGCTAATGAGTTTTGAAGACAAGAACAGTTAGTACGGTTATATGAAGAAGTTAGTACTGTTTATGTTTTTGTAAAAGATAATTATAGAAAAGATATTGTGTATATCTTATACGATTAGGTGATAGTTATCTTGTAAAGGAATATTTAGTCTATAAAAGGATCTCCTAGATTTAAGGTTTTATAACGATTAGAGAATTAAGAGATATAGAGTTTTTGTTAAGATTCAAGGTTGTAAACCCTAGTACTAATTAAGAGTACTCGTATTATTCTTTAATAATATTGAATCGTTGAAGTTGAATTATTGTTTTCATTGTTCATTCATTGTTACATACAAATCATACAAAACACAAACAAATAAATCTTCTAAGTGCTAGCTAGTAAATTCCGCGTGCTAGACTAGACATCATACAAAGTATCTATCTAACACAAGGAGTGTGTGTAGATCCGGTCAAGTGGTATCAGAGCCAGGTTACTGATACTTTGTTTTAGAAGATCCAGACGATTTTGATTAAGAAGAAGATGGCATTTTCAGACTCTGAGGTACAAATTTCTAATTGTTCTAAATCATGTGATGCATTAAAAGAATTGGAAACACTTAGAAAATAGTATGATAATCAGAGAATAGAGCTAAACCAGACTGCTATTAATTTAGCAAATCATAAGAGAGGTTTGGCTGTATTAGAAGAACAGATAGTACACTTTAAGGAAAATGAGTCTACCTTTAGTGATACTGTAGCTGTTCTTAAGAGAGATTTAATGTTTAGAGAAAATGAGATTAGTGTGTTAAAACATGAGCTGGATCAGGCTAAGAAAGCAAATCAGAACATTCAAATGATTGTTGACACACTAGAATTTGCAACTCAGGGTGTTAGTAAGATTGTTGAGTGTCAGATCCTCAATAAAGCTAAGTCAGGCCTAGGTTATAAGTCAGTTCCACCTCCCTATAGAGGAATTCCAACACCCCCAGGCATAGACCTAGAACACACAGGACTTCCTGAATTTCAACTACCTGAGCTTAAATATGGTCCTCAACCTAAAGAGAATGTAGTTGATAAACCTGTGTATAAGAGTGCAAGTGATGCCTCACTTTCTGAGGATAAGGTGTCCTCAGCTAAGGACTCAGATGCTCCAACCATTGAGGACTGGACTTCTGATGATGAGGATGATCAGGCTGAAGTTAAGCCTATTAGTGTTAAGGTAGAGGAACCAAAAGTTCCAAAGATGGTTAAAACTGAGACTATTAGGCCTAGATCAAATGCTAAAACTTTTAGACCAACAGTTAGGTATGCAGAAATGTATAGAACCACAAACAAGCCAAGAGGTAACCAAAGGAATTGGAATGACCTCAAATCTCACCAACTAGGTGATGATTTTGTCTGCTATAGGAAAGCTTGTTACACTTGTGGTAGCTTTGACCATCTTGCAGCCTTTTGTGATAAATGGGTAAATAGGTATTCAAGTCCTAGGGTGAACACTGTTAGACCTCCCACTCACCCAACAAACACTAGAATGATACCTAGATCAGTTCTTTTAAGGTCTGGACCCAAAGCAGTTCATACTGCTAGACCAGCAGTTCAAACTGTCAGACCTATTAGACCTGTTCACCCAAGACCAACAATTCAAGGTGCATAAATAGTTTTCAAACCAGCACAAAAGACTGGCAACAGAACCTTTTATCACAGAGAAGTAGTGAAAAATCAAGTTTGGAAACCCAAGGTAACAACTACTAAGCCAGCAGTCCCAACTGCTAGCAAAGTAATTGGTACTGATGTTAATAAAAACACTGCTAAGGGAAATATGGGCAATGGAGTGAATGCATCAGCATGTTGGGTTTGGAGACCCATCAAACCCAATGGTGCTAAAATTGTTTTGAAAAGAATGAATTATGTTGATGCAAGAGGAAAGCCTAAGTCTGTTTTGGCTTGGGTTCCACAAGGAAATTAATTTTTCTTTTTGAGTGCAATGTTAGTCATATACTTTTATATTGTGAGACAAGTTCTTTGTGGCTTGTTTCTTTGTTTTTGGACTAACACTTGCAGGATTTGGATGAAAAGCACCAAGGAGTTAATATGTTTTGGACTATATGGTGATTTGGAGCTCAGTGTGTTATCTGTGCACACAACAAATGGTAATTGGTTCACCATGTCTAACCCACATAAGAATCAACTAGTCCAGAGCAAACGGTATCTGGTAAAGACTTCTCAAATCCGTTGATGGTTGACAATTTACCAAAAATTGTATGGTTATCAGCTCACCATATCTAACTGTGAAGAGTTGGCTAGTCCAAAGCAAACGGCTATTGGTAAAGACATATCAAATCCGTTGATAGCTGATAGTTTGCTAAAAACTATATTTGAGCCATGGTATTTTAAATCTATTCAATAAGTTCATACGGCTCAATAAAATTTTTCAGCAGTTTGTACTGTTCTTTAAAAGTTGGTACGGCTCAACTAGCCGTTGTAAAAATCTGTCAGTAATTAATTTCTAGCCGTTGGGGTAAAACCGTTATTCTGAAGCATACTTATAGGGATTTTTCTTGCGATAATTATCTTTTTACCATAAATTGATTTAATATATTTCCCAAGATAATTTGTCTCGTTCCCAAAATTCTCAAAACCCTAACAGTATCTATAAAAACCCAATTGGCTGCATAAAACTTCAATTCCACTCTAAACGATCATCTTATTGCTATAATCTTTCACTCTTCATCAATAAAAATGGCTAATTTGGAATTTGTTAAGCGTCACAATCAGGTTGCGTTTCTAGAGAAAACAGAGGAAGGAGATGGACCAAAATTTCATGAGATTGTGGACTTTCTAAACCACTCTCACATAAGGTATGCTCTAACCGTTTCTCCTACTCTATATGTCTCTCACATCACTGATGTGCGTGGTTTTGTAACCTTACAACAGGTTTTACCTCTCGAGGGATCTCAAGAGGCTTACAACCCCACCAGGCAGTGTACCTGACCGATGTAGTATAGTGTAGTGGTAAGTACGGGGGATTGATCGTTCTCCACAGGGAATAGTGTTCGTTAGGTGTGAAAGGCTACTCTAATTAGGTCTAAGGGTTGAGGAAGATTCTTTTTATGTTTTTATAATTTTATGAAAGCAAGTAAAATCTCGGTTTTGAAGGAGTGGGCGGAATTAGTTGCTAGTCAACTAACCCAAAATTACTACAAATGCAATAAAATAAAATAACACCAATGAAATGTGGTGAGAAACTTATGTGTAGAGAAATGTGTTTACTTAGATTTCCTTACTCCCTAACTATCTTTTACCGGTTAATTAGTGTGTATTAGTCGCGTGGATGACGGGTGTATTCCTTAATACCATTCGTGGGGTGGCGTACTTACTTCCCCAACTCTACAAGCTCCTACTTCACTCCTATGTCGAGCCGGCTAGGAAGCTCCTAACATGGGATCACTAGAATTCGCTTGTGCATTAAATACAACCATAAAAACCTTTAGTACGCGTTTGGTTCATGTTTCTTAAGACGTTCAAGCAAGTTACCGAATAGGAAGTTAGCCAGTTTTCTTAAGCCTAACATAGATAAACAATCATCCAATACAACTAACAACACACTAACAACCAATAATCAATAGCTAGGTTTCATTAGATCTAAGCAAACACAAGATAAAATTAGCCTAACATGTTAAACAAAAGACAAGCATAAGATAGAATCAAGCAACACATAGACATATTGAATGATTAATTGATAACTTATCTTTCAATGAAACATGGAAGATCTCAAGGCAAGAAGCCCTGAAAAAGTAGCTAAAATCGTCTTAGGGTTTTATCCCAAAATTCCACACACTAAGCTCTCTCTAATGACAAAAGATTAGAAAAACTATATATAGATTTTTGGATCTGACGGCGTCACCTTATGCATTGTGACGCCGTCACCTCGCCGCTTTTAGGGTTCCCGGGTGACCTTCTTGACGCCGTCCCTCTTTAGCTCTTCAAAAATCTATTCTGGCTTATCAAGGCTTGACGCCGTCGGATCATGAACGTGACGCCGTCCCCTTATGATTTAAGCCGTGACGCCCTTGATTTAGTTAAAGCGTGACGCCGTCAGAATTCTCATGCTAACTCACTGGCCCGTTATGAGTAAATTTCACATCCAACTTTTCTTGCCAAGGCATGACGCCGTCCCATGTTAATTGTGACGCCGTCAAGAGTAACTTTTAGCCGATTCTTGAGACTTTGTCGTTTTCTTCACTTTAATGCTCCAAAAACGTCCAAAATACCTCCTTTTCCAGATTTCTCCTCAAAAGTACCTAAAATGACAAAAGGAACGATTTAGGGCAATATTTGATCAAATAAATACGATTTCGGGCTTAAATGACCCCTTAAAAGCGGTACACTTTTCGCCTCATCAAATACCCTTACACTTGAGATTTGCTTGTCCTCAAGCAAATGCGCTTTTATTCTAATCAAAATACAAGTTAGGGGTCATTTAATGCTAACATAAAAGTAATTACAACAAATAATCGTTCCACTTCAATCATAATAAGCACGGAGATTACATACTAGCACCTCACAAGTAGTGTTTAGATACTCACATCTCTCAAGTGTCATCAAAATAAATCTCATAAATGAAAACGGAAAATATCTCTCACTACCTGTCATAGCAAATAGATTACCATAGGCTTGGGAAAGGATCGAAAACCTCCTCCACTAGGCGTAAGCACCTAAGATAAACTATCAAAGAGGGCTTTTAAATGGGTTATAATGTTAGGTGTAGGGAAAAGGAAAACACGGTTTTGTTGGATAAAGGATATTTTACTGGTGGCTAGTTAAAGATCTTGATCAATTACATGTACTATACAATGTTGCTAAGCCAAGACTAGACTCGATCTTAAGCTAAAAACGAAATAACAAAATAACAAAAATATAAAACAAACATAAAATGAAACGGGATGGTAGTCCGTATGTTTTTTCTATTTTTTCTATTTTTTCTCATTTTTTTGTGTTTTTCTTGATTTTTTTTTTTTTTTTTTTTTTTTTTTTTTGCATACACTTTTACCCTACCATCCAAAATAATACATCATAGGGGCGTTGCATCCCCCTTACACTTGAACTTTTACATAACTTCACAAATAACTATTCTAATGACTCGAATTAAGATAATTGAAAAACTTGGAGTACTTTTTAAAATATTTAGCACATATGGGGGTAATAAATGATGTTCTTCCCCATTACTCCATTACACTAGTACTTTACCCATGAGTCCCAATCGTCCCAAAACAATATGTACAAGGATATGACTCGACTTAGCAACCATGTAATCAATTAGATAATTAACTTGGGTTTAAACAAATGTTGTAACAATAATGCACTAAAAATGAGTGCATACAAGGTAGGCTAAGGCGATTTGGGTGTACATTTTAGTGGGGTGTAACAAATTCTTCCTTTAAGTAAAATGCTTAAAGGTCGAAACGAAAAGATAGGCTCTGAGGGGTGTACTAGGGGTATCGTGTACTAAAAATGAGTACAACGCAAAGGGTGTGGGAGAATTACTTGACCAATGTAGCCAATGTAATTATAACAAAAACACAGGTGTAAAACAATGGGTTAATCCTAATGCCTCTTATCATGTAGTAAATCTAACTACACGAATGTAGTCTCACTTGTGGCCTCGGAATGGTCCTAACGCAAGTTCTAGAATCTAAGTGCTACCGGTACACACATCATAGCATAAATGCTTTTCCTACCAATTCTAGGGGCGAACCTCACATATTTGGGGGTGGAAAAATTTTTTAGTGGTACGGTTTTTGTGCTAGTCATATAACTCCTATCCGTGAGACGCTCATTAAGATCAAAGTTTCACTCCTATATGTTGTAAAAAATTTTAAATTTGGCACTAAAATTACCCTAATCAAGTATTTCTCTCAGTTTTATTACACATCTATTATTAAACAAACAAAAATCAAGCGTAATTGTATTCTCTAAAATCGTACTTTTACCCTCCCCTTACACTTAAGATGAACATTGTCCCCAATGTTCAAATAACAAGATGTAAAAGCATAAAGTAAAAGAATGAAATCAAATACTCCCCTGATTCGCTCGTTGGATAATGAAATTACACGGTTAAATCTTCTTCCAAGGTAATGTTGAAGCTCCATGACTAATGCATCGCCATAAGCTTGATTCCAAAAACATCTCCTTGTCCAAAATAACCTGTTAAACCTGAGAAAACAAACACGAAAACTTGCATAACATCGGCGGGAAAAATCTATGTATAAGGATATAATGCTTGTGGAATGAAAATTTTGCAGATTCCTGGAGATTATAAGTTGGAGATTTAATAAAAACTTTTTATGAAAACAAAACTTTCAAAAATTTCTGGAAATTAAATCTGACGCCGTCAGGTTATAACCCCTGACGCCGTCAGAAATGACCTGACAAAAATTTTCATTTTTAGTTTCCGGAAAATTTCTGGAAAAACCTTTACCTTACTTCCTGGAAATCCTGCAAAACATCATTATGACTCGATACAAGCATTTGACTCAAACAAATACTAATATGTATGCTAATTTATTATTATTACGATTCATGTTAATATGTGTTCTAATAAACCGATTTAGATTTCCCTTACACTTATCTTTTGCAAAATACCTTTATATGTAGTTAAGACGAAGTTAAAAACAAAATAAAGCATTTTCACAATTTTAGTTTTGAACATGAATCAATACTAATAAAAATTAAACACACATACGGAAAATAAAATCAAACAAACAAATAAATAAACACACAAAGCAAATAAAACAAATAAAGCTTGGGTTGCCTCCCAAGAAGCGCTTTTCTTTATTAACGAGTCTTGTAGCTAGACTCAAAGTCACGCTACCCTATGTAAGTAACCTCGTCATCGAGGACGTCTTTAGGGTTAAGCTTGGATTGAAGTTTCCTATTGGTTCGCTTAGTACGATATGCCTTTTCAAACTTCTCTCCATCCGGGTCATACAACGTCATCTTAATATGCCATGACCCATCTCCATCTTTGGGTGGTTTATCCCAATTCCACTTATGATCATCTTCCTCACAAATCCACTTATTCATTCCTAGGTTAATCGGCAGAACTCCTAGGAAATCAATCATCTTTCTAAAAACTAGAGGGTCTTCAAATGGATCCAATTCGGTGTCCCTAGCCAAGAGTTGCTCCACCGTATGTGTTCGGTTAACAAAGTCCTCTTCTAGGTAAAATGGGCGTTGGGGTCCTATGAAGTCTCTATCAATCCAAGGTCCATATCTAGATGGTCTCCTATTTGATTCTAGCCAATGTGGTGTTGGTTCCTCACTAGTATCATAGGCATGTTTCTTAACATCATAGACAGACCAAGTATCTCCTTCTCCTACCGCTATCTTGGATTCCTTACAATCAATCATAGCACTAGCGGTCGCCAAAAATCCTCTACCTATCAACAAGGGGCATGTAGGGTCGCTAACCATATCAAGGACGTGGAAATCGGCTAAAATGGTTAGTTTTCCAATGTGCACTAACACGTCCTTAACTACTCCAACCGGGTAAGCAACACTTCCATCCGCTAAGCCTATTATTACCTCGGTTTCTTCAAGTTTTCCAAGTTTTAGAGAGGTGTAGAGAGGTAACGGAAGTAGGTTAAGGCTTGATCCAAGATCGGCTAATGTGTCATAAGCCTCCGAATTACCGATCTTGCAAGGTAGAACAAATAAGCCCGGATCATCTACTTTCTTAGGTAGCTTGTTTTGAACAAAGGCGGTCCCTCTTTCGCCTAACTTGAGCTTCTTTTCATCCAACTCATCAACAACCGGACTTTCAAGGTGGAGCTCCTTGAATTCTTCGTCAAGGTTTTGAGTGGGAGGTGTTTCAACTATGTTGTTGACCAATTTGGATGTCATAACTTCTTGGTCATTTGGAACGACTTGGGTTTGTTTGAAACACGTGCTCATGGAATTGACCGAATAATATTGTGGACAAGAACTAGGGGACGAAACCGATGAAATAGCGTTGACATTTAGTTTCGGGTTCTTGACCGTGTTGCTAGGGAGTGCTCCCATTTCTCGGTCATTGAGGGCTTTCAACAAGGTGTCAATCTTATCGGTCATCTCGCTTTGTTTTTGTTTGAAATCGGCTTCAAACTTGGCTAAACGAGCTTCTTGAGATGCCATAAATTGAGACATCAATCCTTCAAAGTTATTGGTACTACCATTGCTGGAAGGATTGTTGTTGAAAGTACGGTTCGAGTTGGAACCGCTTGATTGGAAACGATTAGGTGGGTTGGAAGAATTGGTTTGTTGAGAGTTTTGGTTTTGTCTCCACCTAAGGTTCGGGTGATTTTTCCATGAGGGGTTGTATGAATCACCATAATGGTTTGGCTCGGGTTTGAAAGTGTACCACTTGTCTCCCGCTCCGTCGGTACGCGAGGATGCGTAGTCCACAAAAGCTTGTTCGGGGAGTTCCATGCAATCACGAGTGTCGTGGGGACCACTACATAATTCACATGAGGAAGTGATTTTGTTCACTTGGCTTGAAGGTTTAGGAGCCTCGTAGGATTTCATGAGAAACTTGACTTGGTCTTCAAGTTCTATGATCCTACGGTCAGAAGTGCTTGAATTGTTCGAAGGCAAAGATATTGCCTTGACCGTTTTATTCAAATCACGGGGATCACTCCAACTTTCGTTGTCATAAAGAGCAAGATCCTCTAGGAGAGCCCATGATTGTTCCGCACTTAGATCACGTAGCTTGCCACCGACCGATTGGTCAATGGTTTGCCTCGTGGAGAGATTGATATGGTCATAGAAGATTTGGACTTGGAGCCAAAGTTCTATGCCATGGTGAGGGACTTTTTGGAGTAAGTCCTTGAATCGAGTCCATGCCTCGTAGAGAGTTTCGCCTTGACGTTGTTGGAACATCAAGATATCATTCCTTAGCTTGGTAGTTCTTCCCGGTGGGAAAAACTGAGCAAGGAAACGAGTGGTGAGATCATCCCAAGAGGTAATGGATCCTGCGGGTTGACGTTCTAGCCACTGACTAGCTTGGTCCCGCAAAGAGAATTGGAAGAGACGCAATCGGGTCGTCTCTCGAGTGGCAACATCAAGGTCTATAGAATCAACGATTTTAAGAAAGTCCTTGAGATGTTGATTAGGATCTTCAGAACGAAGTCCATGGAATGCGCATCCACTTTGCACCAACCGGATGGTGTCGGATCGCAAGGGTGTGATATTGGCTCCTTGAGTGAGCTCAATGGTGTTTCGATAGCCATGGTGGCTAGGACGGGAATACTCTCCTAAAGTACGGGCTCTAGGAGGTGGTTGTGGTTGTTGTGGTGGTGGGTTGTGTGGGTTAAGGATATTACCATCTTCCATGATGTCGGATGGTATGGTTACGAACAAAGACACGAAGAAAATAGATAGACTAAAGAAAACCTAGAAAAATAAAATAAAAATCTCACTAGAAAGGAATCTAGTGAGTAGACCTAATAGAAATAAAAATTCAACCTAAACAATAACTATTCCCCGGCAGCGGCGCCAAAAACTTGATGTGCGTGGTTTTGTAACCTTACAACAGGTTTTACCTCTCGAGGGATCTCAAGAGGCTTACAACCCCACCAGGCAGTGTACCTGACCGATGTAGTATAGTGTAGTGGTAAGTACGGGGGATTGATCGTTCTCCACAGGGAATAGTGTTCGTTAGGTGTGAAAGGCTACTCTAATTAGGTCTAAGGGTTGAGGAAGATTCTTTTTATGTTTTTATAATTTTATGAAAGCAAGTAAAATCTCGGTTTTGAAGGAGTGGGCGGAATTAGTTGCTAGTCAACTAACCCAAAATTACTACAAATGCAATAAAATAAAATAACACCAATGAAATGTGGTGAGAAACTTATGTGTAGAGAAATGTGTTTACTTAGATTTCCTTACTCCCTAACTATCTTTTACCGGTTAATTAGTGTGTATTAGTCGCGTGGATGACGGGTGTATTCCTTAATACCATTCGTGGGGTGGCGTACTTACTTCCCCAACTCTACAAGCTCCTACTTCACTCCTATGTCGAGCCGGCTAGGAAGCTCCTAACATGGGATCACTAGAATTCGCTTGTGCATTAAATACAACCATAAAAACCTTTAGTACGCGTTTGGTTCATGTTTCTTAAGACGTTCAAGCAAGTTACCGAATAGGAAGTTAGCCAGTTTTCTTAAGCCTAACATAGATAAACAATCATCCAATACAACTAACAACACACTAACAACCAATAATCAATAGCTAGGTTTCATTAGATCTAAGCAAACACAAGATAAAATTAGCCTAACATGTTAAACAAAAGACAAGCATAAGATAGAATCAAGCAACACATAGACATATTGAATGATTAATTGATAACTTATCTTTCAATGAAACATGGAAGATCTCAAGGCAAGAAGCCCTGAAAAAGTAGCTAAAATCGTCTTAGGGTTTTATCCCAAAATTCCACACACTAAGCTCTCTCTAATGACAAAAGATTAGAAAACTATATATAGATTTTTGGATCTGACGGCGTCACCTTATGCATTGTGACGCCGTCACCTCGCCGCTTTTAGGGTTCCCGGGTGACCTTCTTGACGCCGTCCCTCTTTAGCTCTTCAAAAATCCATTCTGGCTTATCAAGGCTTGACGCCGTCGGATCATGAACGTGACGCCGTCCCCTTATGATTTAAGCCGTGACGCCCTTGATTTAGTTAAAGCGTGACGCCGTCAGAATTCTCATGCTAACTCACTGGCCCGTCATGAGTAAATTTCACATCCAACTTTTCTTGCCAAGGCATGACGCCGTCCCATGTTAATTGTGACGCCGTCAAGAGTAACTTTTAGCCGATTCTTGAGACTTTGTCGTTTTCTTCACTTTAATGCTCCAAAAACGTCCAAAATACCTCCTTTTCCAGATTTCTCCTCAAAAGTACCTAAAATGACAAAAGGAACGATTTAGGGCAATATTTGATCAAATAAATACGATTTTGGGCTTAAATGACCCCTTAAAAGCGGTACACTTTTCGCCTCATCAATCACACAGTTCTGGCAGAATGCTACTGTCTTGACTAGTGAAAATGGAGACTTAGAAATTCATTCTGAAGTAGATGGTGTATCTTTTGTTGTTACCGAGTCTATACTTAGGAGACATCTTAAATTAAAAGACTCAGATGGTATCAACACTATGCACAACACTGAAATATGGCAAGAACTTACCAAAATGGGGTATGATACATCCGACCACAAATTAACTTTTCAAAAAGGATGTTTCTCACCTCAATGGAGATTTTTGATACATACCCTTTTACATTGTTTAAGTCCTAAAAAGACTGCTTGGGAGCAGTTCAGTAGCAACATTGCTATTGCTCTCATTTGTTAGTCTACAAACAAGGTTTTTAACTTTTCAAAATTTATTTTTGAGGGTATGGCATCTAATGTAAACAGCAAAACCAAGTTTCTAATGTATCCAAGGTTTGTTCAAACTCTTTTGAATAAAAAGACATACATGCTTACAAAACCAACAGAAACTTTTGCTACTCCTAGCCTTCAATCAAAAGTTTTTCAAAACATGGCTATGGCTAGTAGGCTTTTTCAAGGAGTAGTAGTTCCATTGTTTCCTGAAATGCTTCAAACTGAAGTGGGTGAAGGTTCAGTACCACCAACTGATCCCCATCACACATCTACTTCAGCTCCTGAAAGGACCCAAACATCTCAAACTCACATCACTTATAGGAGAAGGGAAACACCCAGAGTGATTCTGTAACACCCCAACCCGACAAGGGTAAAGATATCACAATAATGGATTCATATCAGATCAAAACAGAGCATACATCTACAGTAATACAAAAATCTCAAAGGTTTACAATTGAAATACTAAATTCTACAAGGTTACAATGAAACTTTCAAAACTAATTCTAAACATAATAACTTCAGTCCAACTCTAATCCAGAATAGCTACCAAGCCTTCTAAGTCCAGAGGTACACTCTCCCTCATCCCCAGCTTCCTACTAAGACCTGCCGCAGGAAAAGAAATGCGGCTGAGCTACGAGAGCTCAGTGAACAGATATATAGATGACAGAAACAATAGCAGAGAACAATACAGAAACAAATCAGAGATACAAATTATACAGATACTGAATTAAAGTGAAAGAATAGGAAAGGAATAAGGGTAAAAGAAAAGAAATGAGAAAGAGATAATGTACAAACCAGGTTTAGGGAAATACAGAAATCCATCACGAGCCCAGAGATAACAAATAATATCATAACAGAGTAATCATATAATAATCCAGAGGGGATGCCTCTCAAGTAACAGATAATATGAGGGGTGACCTCATGTATCAATGCGGAGTGATCAGCTCCCAGATATATGTGAAAGACGTGTATCGCACACACCATCAGTCACCAGATATAATAATAAACATATAACATAAACAGATAACAGATAACAGATAACAGATAACAGAGTCAGAACTAGGATGCATCCATGCGCCCCCTGTGGCCAGAAACTCCTTAACACACCAGATAAAATAAATCAGGGACGGGACAGGTCATCACTCTCCTGCCCTAGAGTCATGCCAAAGGTGCATCAATGACATGGACATGAAACCCTCATGCCTAGTGATTGGCTCGGATATCAGACTGTGGTCAAGGTCAGATGTCATATAATAAACAGAGTCATATCTACGGGTTCATGGCAGAAGGGTCATGTCAAAAATTCAGAATAAGATAATAAGGTTTAAATCAGAGTTTATCAGATTACGTTTAATATCAAAGCTTAAGTTCAGATTTAAAAGGTTTATTTCCAATAGTCCAAAAAGTATATCAAAGGTTAATGATTACAAATTTATAGCAATAATCCATTTCAGAAGTTCCTGTCAAAAGTTCATTTAAATCAATCCTTTAATAGTGGTTTTCATTGAAATGATCTTACGAAATAGTTTTCATAAAAATGGTCTACCAAAACGTTTAGTAACTTCCATTTCCAAGTGGTATCGCTTCTTTTTAAAATAGCTTGTATTAAACAGTTTCATATGTAGTTTAATAGAGGTTCAAAATCAATTAGGTTCAGATAAGGATTTAACAGGTTAAGGTTTACCAAAATCAAATCAAAGTTTACAACAGATATATCAGGTTAAGGTTCAAAACAAGGTTCACAGATCAGATTCTATTAAGACTCACAAATTCAGGGTTCAGAACAAGAGATCAATCAGAGTTCAGGAAAAAGGTTCAGAATACAAGAATCATAGCAGAGGTTCAAACAAAGATTCAAGATAAACAGATCACAACAGAGATTCACAAACAGAGGGGAACATAGCAATGGTATAGGGAATCCTAATAAGGAAAATGAAATACTGAGAGAAAAGGGAAAGAAACACCCTTACTGAAATAGGGCAGAATATCTGTACCTTATTAGCACAGCAGAAAATCAAACACACACAGAAATGATCAAGACTTCTCCTCCTTCACACCTAAGGAAGAGGAAGACAGAATTACTAAAGTTTCTTATTCAGATTATTCCTTTTAGTTTATCTCTTCATTTTATGCACTTTCTATTTTTAGTAACTTTCCAGATTTAGTAAGTTCCCATAATTAGCAGGTTTCCAGAATTAATAGATATTATCATTTCAGATTAGATTTAACCCTTATTCAGAGATTATTATGGAATATCAGTATATTTTATCAAGTTACAGAAGTTTAGGGTTTTAAATGACAATTATACAAAGTTTAGGGTTTTAAATGTAATTTCATCAATTCAAAGGTCTTAAGTGAAAATACTTTAAGTTACAGAATTATACACTCATTTTATTCAGAATTACATTTTATTCCCTTAAGTTTCACAATTTACAGATTACACCCCTTTAGTTACATAATTTACAAAACCAACCTTATAATTACATCTTTTACAAATTAATCCCTACAATATCCATATTTACCAACCAAGCATATTATATTTCAAATTTACAGAATATACCATCAGAAGTTAGTACTTTACATATTTGACCCCTCAGAATTCAGAATTTACATATTTAGTCCTTTAAGTTTACAAAACATATATATTAAATCATAATTTCATAACAATTACATAATTAGCCCAAAAATCCTCAAAATTACACAACAACCTTTTTATATCAGTATTAACTCAAAACAACTTCAGAATTTCAGATTTACACTTTTGGTCCCTCACTTTTATTTAATTTCCATTCGAAACCCTAATTTCCCATTAATTCATTATATTGCAATATTTACACTTAGGACCCCAAAGTTATATTTTTCCCACATTCCTACAGATGTATATGATCTGACAAAAATATCCCAAAAGTTTCAAAGTTGGCAAAACAGGTCCTTATACATTTTATTTCAAATCGGTAAGACTTTTTACAAACAATTTCAAACCCTACTTTTCACCAATCATTGAACCATCATTAATTCATCATTGAAACAAATTAATTGATCAGTATCATGCCCAAGAAACCAACCCCTAGTACCCACGATTTCCATTTTATTTTATTTCTTTGTTTTTCCAAAATCCGGTTTATACAATAATTCACCACGTAAATTTTAGGCCTCCAAAAATCAAACTCATATTTTTCCCAGATCATATGACTCATAAGGAACCCACGAAAAATAAAGAACATGCCCATAAAAATCGTTTAACATATATTGCATATTTACGTACGTTTTAGACATCAAAATTACAACGACATGATTTAGGCTACTATAATTCGATCTATCATTTTTCCCAGGTCTATTATATCATATGAGGTCTAAATAAAATAGCTATCATGTCCAGAAATTTGGATTTCATATTTTTGTGATTTACGTTTTCTTTGGCCATTATATTTTCATACGCTTAGATTAGCATGCATGGATCGATTTACATATTTTATATGAGTTATATAACATCTAAAGATCACAGGAAAATTGCCATATTAATTTTAAAACGTTTGGTTTAGTCGCAAGAATTATTACCTTGTTTTTGATCAAGTCGACAAGAATTAAAGAACAAGAACGAACCATGGAGAAAACGCAGCAACCCTTATTTTCTTAGCCTCCTTGCACCTCGAAGAACACCAGAAAATTACTTGCTCAAGTCCAGAAATCGTGTGATGGCCTTGCCGAATTATTTTGTGATCGCTAGGGTTGTAGAAGGTTTTTTGCGATTTGGTTTATTGAGAGAAAATAAAAGATTTGGTTTTATCTCTTAAAACCGACTTATGGGGGGGGGCAAAAATCTGTATATTCGGCCTATAGAATCACCAGATAGTTGGGATTGATTTTATATAATCTTTCCTTAATTTATTTTACACATTATTTAGATTAAAAGATTAAACATTATATTTATTAAATTGTGTAATTCGGAAATTTAAATAAATAAATAAGTATGATTATTTTTTTGAACATGAAAATGATGTAACATTGTCCCAGAAATTATTTTGTTTCAGATATAGTTCGATTTCAGATGTTTTGGAATTATTTCAGAATTTATAAGTTGTTTAATAAGGTTTTATGTTATCAGGGGTAATTTGGTAATTTTACGGGTTATCTGAATTTCAGGTATTACAACTTCTTCCCCACTAATAAAAAATTTCGTCCTCGAAATTTGCAGAAAACAGAAGGAAAAGGGAACGGAAACTAAACAAAGACATATCAGACCTAATAGATGATAATCAGATTTCCTCGGAAGAGACGTAAGAATTTCACAGGATTTTGACGGATATGCCGTCCACAGAAATTGAATTGACAGATCAGATTAGAGCGTACAGAAATAGATTATCGATAACATCAATTGGAAGAAGTTTTATAACAAAACTGAAGATTATTATCAGAAGTTCAGAGGTCAGCAGAATGCGTGACGAGAATCCAGATGTATCAATTCGCATAACGGTGGAAGCAGATTACGCGTATAGGTAGAATGAACTTAAAGTCTCACTAACGCAGACGATCTCAACCAGTTATCAGAATTTCTAAAGCTTCTAAGGCACTTCTAGAAATATCCTATGCCCACAACAAGTGCACGTTATATGATGTAAGTATTATCACGTTGGCCAGACGTCATAATACTGGCATCATATAAATATGCCCTCATGATGGTCATACTTTGTCTCAAGTCGTGAACAGAATAGCTTATCTTAACCCACCTAGTCTTCCTATGGTCTCAGAGTTCATCAGAATCAAATACCCTAACTAAGAGGAGAACGAATTACTCGAAAAAAATTTAACGGAAGTCCCAAAATGTCTATCAGAATTTGGTACATCAGATCATCCATCATTCGTCAAATTTCAGATAACAAAACCATCATCCGACATACGCAGAATGAACACAGAGCGGAATTACTGATAAGGAACCTAAATCATTCAAAGGATTTATCATCAGGTAACAGAAATTTAGATAGGTCAAGCAGAAGTGAATCACATCATCCATAGCTTCATCCGTCACAGAATTTATTCGCTTCAGAATTTTCTGCTACAATCTCTAAATGCCAAATCACATCTTTTCTTCCAGAACAAAGGTCATTCCATTTAATACGAAGATGGTCTACATGTTTCCTCGTTCGTCTCAGGGCACAAACATGCTGTCATACTATGACAATTGTCCAGATACTCGTGAAAACATGATTCTTATTAGCCAATACTATTGGCATTATTTAAGACTCATAATGGTCACAATGAGTACGAAAACAGTTTTCATGAATCACTTCAGGGAAACTTCATATCTAAATCACATCACCCATCTTTACGAATAAAACTGAATTTCTTTACGGAAGTTGCTCTCAGTTAGTCATCTCCCTTCTCAGGAGTTCTTGTGGTTGCTTCTTCATTCCTTCGAACGTTAAATGAGGTTGTCTGATACGGTTGAGGTTACGGTTAGGTTTACGATAGTTGATATGCAGAAACAAAATTTTCTCTTTCTTCTTTATAAATTAATAGGGTATTTAAAGGGGACACTGAGGTGAAACAAAAATCATATCTCATCGGTTCCTTCAATCTCTCAACTTCTATAGCATCATGGCTCGTCAACCGAGATCGGTTCAGAATCAATTCTACTTCTCAAACGGGAGGAAAAATCAAAAGTTTCATCAGAAAATGCCAGAAAATTTGTACAACAAAACTTTCTAGGGGTGGATACAAATAGGTGTCAGGAGAATTTGACAATCAAATGAGATCAGGGTAAATATTTCCATAACAGTGATAAGCTTAACAGATTTAAGCGGTTCAAGGTTACTATAACAAAATAGGGTGGAGCAGATTGTTATATTTCAGATGCGGTAGCCTATGATAGCTTTTACGAAGGGCCAGCCAATCAATAATCAAAAGATCTCCAAAATCAAGTATATTAATAGTAAACGGATCCGCAGAACGAATATGGTCATTAACCCAAACGGATAGTTCATATGTCAGAGTCAAGTACATGGTTCAGTATAGTGTGGGGATAGGTACGCGAATAGTTCAAGGTGTTGGGGTTTCATTTAGCTATATATCATAAGTGGCAGGTAGGGTGTGAATCATCGGTAATACGGACATCGTATACTGTCAAAGTGAGGCATATGGAACATCGGTTATCAGCATCATCATGGTCGAGTAACAATTCCTTACAGAGATAGTATTTGCATCAAATCCTTCCAAAGGAAAACTGATTGGCAATTAAGATTCATCATTCAGGACAAAATAGTTTCAGTGGATACATTTATATCCAGCATGGGTCATGAATTTATAGGATGTGTCAAACACATTAAGGTTAAATGGTCTTCGGGATGGTCGGAGAGATATCAGACTGTTTATCCAACAGATCAGAAATGAAGGTCAAATCAGGTAGTGGCAGCAAAAGTTTAACAATCGGTAATCATGGCAGGGGTTCCAAAATTGTTTCAAACGCCAAAGGTGAGACATAGGAGGATAGTCGTCACCATTGAATGATCAATCAACTAATCTTTTATCAGGAGAAAATCAAGGTTAATTATCAATGAAAACGGATCGACAAAGCAGATCATTACCATTCAGAATAAGAGGGAGAACCCTTTTATACTTGTGGTTAAACACCACAAGACTTCTCATGGGAACAGAAATGGTTAAGACGGAATCAAATAGTGTCAAAAGATTCATAGATGATTATCAGAAGCAAGAAACAAATAACAGAATGTATCAAGTGTATCATCATCATGGGGATTCTCAGATTGCCCAAAGAGGCATCAGAATGATTAACAGAAGGTTCAGAGGTCGGAGTTGAAATCGGAAGGGGTCAAATAATGTCAGGTAATTACTACGCAATTTCCAATGCTTCAGATTTTATTTAGGTTTCAAATCTTAGGTGGTGCAAGGCATAAGCTCTAAATTTCCCAATGTAATTTCAATAGTCTTTAACCAAAAACAAGGCACGAATCAGAGTGGTGCGGAAGCAAGATACTTAAGCAAATGACTTATAGTCTACCCATTCCTCACTGGTCAGAATTTAAGTTCCTATAGGGAAATCCTAAAGCAAATTCTCAGAGGTTGTCCTACGAGCGCCTACAGTGGAAACTTAGTGACCCAGACTTCACAGGTCAAGGGTAAATGTATTACGAGTCGCAGCCTGTGATCTCTGATACCATAAATTGTAACACCCCAACCCGACAAGGGTAAAGATATCACAATAATGGATTCATATCAGATCAAAACAGAGCATACATCTACAGTAATACAAAAATCTCAAAGGATTACAATTGAAATACTGAATTCTACAAGGTTACAATGAAACTTTCAAAACTAATTCTAAACATAATAACTTCAGTCCAACTCTAATCCAGAATAGCTACCAAGCCTTCTAAGTCCAGAGGTACACTCTCACTCATCCCCAGCTTCCTACTAAAACCTGCCGCAGGAAAAGAAATGCGGCTGAGCTACGAGAGCTCAGTGAACAGATATATAGATGACAGAAACAATAGCAGAGAACAATACAGAAACAAATCAGAGATACAAATTATACAGATACTGAATTAAAGTGAAAGAATAGGAAAGGAATAAGGGTAAAAGAAAAGAAATGAGAAAGAGATAATGTACAAACCAGGTTTAGGGAAATACAGAAATCCATCACGAGCCCAGAGATAACAAATAATATCATAACAGAGTAATCATATAATAATCCAGAGGGGATGCCTCTCAAGTAACAGATAATATGAGGGGTGACCTCATGTATCAATGCGGAGTGATCAGCTCCCAGATATATGTGAAAGACGTGTATCGCACACACCATCAGTCACCAGATATAATAATAAACATATAACATAAACAGATAACAGATAACAGATAACAGAGTCAGAACTAGGATGCATCCATGCGCCCCCTGTGGCCAGAAACTCCTTAACACACCAGATAAAATAAATCAGGGACGGGACAGGTCATCACTCTCCTGCCCTAGAGTCATGCCAAAGGTGCATCAATGACATGGACATGAAACCCTCATGCCTAGTGATTGGCTCGGATATCAGACTGTGGTCAAGGTCAGATGTCATATAATAAACAGAGTCATATCTACGGGTTCATGGCAGAAGGGTCATGTCAAAAATTTAGAATAAGATAATAAGGTTTAAATCAGAGTTTATCAGATTACGTTTAATATCAAAGCTTAAGTTCAGATTTAAAAGGTTTATTTCCAATAGTCCAAAAAGTATATCAAAGGTTAATGATTACAAATTTATAGCAATAATCCATTTCAGAAGTTCCTGTCAAAAGTTCATTTAAATCAATCCTTTAATAGTGGTTTTCATTGAAATGATCTTACGAAATAGTTTTCATAAAAATGGTCTACCAAAACGTTTAGTAACTTCCATTTCCAAGTGGTATCGCTTCTTTTTAAAATAGCTTGTATTAAACAGTTTCATATGTAGTTTAATAGAGGTTCAAAATCAATTAGGTTCAGATAAGGATTTAACAGGTTAAGGTTTACCAAAATCAAATCAAAGTTTACAACAGATATATCAGGTTAAGGTTCAAAACAAGGTTCACAGATCAGATTCTATTAAGACTCACAAATTCAGGGTTCAGAACAAGAGATCAATCAGAGTTCAGGAAAAAGGTTCAGAATACAAGAATCATAGCAGAGGTTCAAACAAAGATTCAAGATAAACAGATCACAACAGAGATTCACAAACAGAGGGGAACATAGCAATGGTATAGGGAATCCTAATAAGGAAAATGAAATACTGAGAGAAAAGGGAAAGAAACACCCTTACTGAAATAGGGCAGAATATCTGTACCTTATTAGCACAGCAGAAAATCAAACACACACAGAAATGATCAAGACTTCTCCTCCTTCACACCTAAGGAAGAGGAAGACAGAATTACTAAAGTTTCTTATTCAGATTATTCCTTTTAGTTTATCTCTTCATTTTATGCACTTTCTATTTTTAGTAACTTTCCAGATTTAGTAAGTTCCCATAATTAGCAGGTTTCCAGAATTAATAGATATTATCATTTCAGATTAGATTTAACCCTTATTCAGAGATTATTATGGAATATCAGTATATTTTATCAAGTTACAGAAGTTTAGGGTTTTAAATGACAATTATACAAAGTTTAGGGTTTTAAATGTAATTTCATCAATTCAAAGGTCTTAAGTGAAAATACTTTAAGTTACAGAATTATACACTCATTTTATTCAGAATTACATTTTATTCCCTTAAGTTTCACAATTTACAGATTACACCCCTTTAGTTACATAATTTACAAAACCAACCTTATAATTACATCTTTTACAAATTAATCCCTACAATATCCATATTTACCAACCAAGCATATTATATTTCAAATTTACAGAATATACCATCAGAAGTTAGTACTTTACATATTTGACCCCTCAGAATTCAGAATTTACATATTTAGTCCTTTAAGTTTACAAAACATATATATTAAATCATAATTTCATAACAATTACATAATTAGCCCAAAAATCCTCAAAATTACACAACAACCTTTTTATATCAGTATTAACTCAAAACAACTTCAAAATTTCAGATTTACACTTTTGGTCCCTCACTTTTATTTAATTTCCATTTGAAACCCTAATTTCCCATTAATTCATTATATTGCAATATTTACACTTAGGACCCCAAAGTTATATTTTTCCCACATTCCTACAGATGTATATGATCTGACAAAAATATCCCAAAAGTTTCAAAGTTGGCAAAACAGGTCCTTATACATTTTATTTCAAATCGGTAAGACTTTTTACAAACAATTTCAAACCCTACTTTTCACCAATCATTGAACCATCATTTATTCATCATTGAAACACATTAATTGATCAGTATCATGCCCAAGAAACCAAACCCTAGTACCCATGATTTCCATTTTATTTTATTTCTTTGTTTTTCCAAAATCCGGTTTATACAATAATTCACCACGTAAATTTTAGGCCTCCAAAAATCAAACTCATATTTTTCCCAGATCATATGACTCATAAGGAACCCACGAAAAATAAAGAACATGCCCATAAAAATCGTTTAACATATATTGCATATTTACGTACGTTTTAGACATCAAAATTACAACGACATGATTTAGGCTACTATAATTCGATCTATCATTTTTCCCAGGTCTATTATATCATATGAGGTCTAAATAAAATAGCTATCATGTCCAGAAATTCGGATTTCATATTTTTGTGATTTACGTGTTCTTTGGCCATTATATTTTCATACGCTTAGATTAGCATGCATGGATCGATTTACATATTTTATATGAGTTATATAACATCTAAAGATCACAGGAAAATTGCCATATTAATTTTAAAACGTTTGGTTTAGTCGCAAGAATTATTACCTTGTTTTTGATCAAGTCGACAAGAATTAAAGAACAAGAACGAACCAAGGAGAAAACGCAGCAACCCTTATTTTCCTAGCCTCCTTGCACCTCCAAGAACACCAGAAAATTACTTGCTCAAGTCCAGAAATCGTGTGATGGCCTTGCCGAATTATTTTGTGATCGCTAGGGTTGTAGAAGGTTTTTGCGATTTGGTTTATTGAGAGAAAATAAAAGATTTGGTTTTATCTCTTAAAACCGACTTATGGGGGGGCAAAAATCTGTATATTCGGCCTATAGAATCACTAGATAGTTGGGATTGATTTTATATAATCTTTCCTTAATTTATTTTACACATTATTTAGATTAAAAGATTAAACATTATATTTATTAAATTGTGTAATTCGGAAATTTAAATAAATAAATAAGTATGATTATTTTTGAACATGAAAATGATGTAACATTGTCCCAGAAATTATTTTGTTTCAGATATAGTTCGATTTCAGATGTTTTGGAATTATTTCAGAATTTATAAGTTGTTTAATAAGGTTTTATATTATCAGGGGTAATTTGGTAATTTTACGGGTTTTCTGAATTTCAAGTATTACAGATTCCTAGATCCTTTCCCCATGATTCACCTCTCCTAGCAGGTAACACAGCTAGACGTGATGAGGGTAGTACTTCACATACTGCATTGATGGAATTGTGTACCAAACTAGTTGAGAAGGTAGAAACTTTGGAGGAAGAGCTAAAGAAGAACAATGAGGAACTCAAAGCTCACAAAAAGAATTTTGCCCAGGTCTACTCCACATTGACTCTTAGGGTGAAGAAACTTGAAGAGCAGTTAAAGAAGAAAAAGGAAAAGGTAGTTTTGGATTCTTCTGATGATGATGACTCAGATGATTTTGATGGTGATGATGGTGATTCTCCCAAACAGGGGAGGAAATCAGATAAAGATAAGGGATATGGATCAGGTTCTCAGGGGAGGCAAAATGAAGAAGAAGTAGAAAAATTTGATATGGGTTCTGGTAATGTTGATATGGAAGTAGAAGAACAGACACATGAAGCAGTTCAGACTGGTACTCAAGAAGTTGAAGAAGATCCAACTGTTGAAGCAGTTCCAACTGCTGATACAGAGCATGAGACAGTTCCAACTGGTGATACTATGGCTGAAGAGGAATATGCTAGAAAAAGGGAAGATAAGGGTAAAAAGCCTATGACACTAGAAGAAGCTGCTCAAGAACAAGAAGCTGCTCAAGTACTAGAAAGGCTCAAGAAAACAAAACCAAGAACTCAGGCTCAAATAGACTTTGATGCAGAAGTAGCAAGAGAGATTCTAGACAAGGATTTAGCTGATGAACAAGCTCAGATAGCTCAAGATGCAGAATTAGCAAGGAAGATAGCTGCAGATGATGTAAGGAATATAGCTGAATTCATGGATAGAACAAGATCTGAAGAAATTAATCAAGAGGAGTTCAATGAGCAACTACAATACTTGTTGGATTCTGATTTGATTGTGAGAGCTCATGCTGGAATGATTCTTAGAGATGAAGATTTAAGTGAAGAAGAAAAGTCAGAGAAACTCAAAGAGTTCATCTTGTCAAAGAACAAAGAAGTTACTTGGAATGACTTAGTGCAGAGAATTAAAGAAAGGCAAGAGTCAGGATACAAGACAAAGTTGCCTACCAAGAAAGAAAAAGTCAGTTTCATGAAACATTATTTGAAGAATCAAGCAAGTTACAAGATGAGTGACTTCACTGGAAGGTCAGATGCTGAGATTGAAAAGACTTTCTTTGAAACATATGCAAGACTGAATACTTCAAGCAAGGAGGATATCACAAGGAAAAAGAAAAGAGAACCACAAGTTCTGGAATCTGATATTGCAAAGAAGTTGAAGTCTGGTGAAGAAGGTTTGACCAATGAGCAAATCAAGAATATGATGGTGATAGTTCCAGAGTCTACAAATATCAAACCATTAGAAGTCAAATATCCTATCATTGGCTGGGAAGTTTTCACTGATGGAAGGATGATGGGATGGAAGATCATAAGACTTGGAGGTATTACTGAGAGATACAAGCTGTTTGAAGATCTACTAAAAGGTTTTGATAGAGAAGATCTTAATCAGTTGTGGAGCTTAGTAAAAGAAAGATTCAGAGTTCAAGATCCACTTGAAGATAAAGATAAAGAGTTATGGGTACAGCTGAAAAGGATTTATGAACCTGATAGAGGAGAATCAATGTGGAGATTTCAAGCAAAAATCGAAGATGTCTCTTGGAAGTTGTTTGAAATGTGTGGAGTGCACAGAGTTTCTACTAAGGATGGCATAGAAATCTATATGTTAGTGGAAAAGGATTATCCACTCAGATCAAGTGTTTTAATGTCTATGTTATATACAAAACTGAGGGTTGAAGAAGATTCTGAAATGGCAGATATGTTAGTAACAAAGATTTTTAACCTTGCAGAACAAAGAAAAATCAGTAGTAAGAGACAGTTATGAAAGGTGTTTGGAAGAATCCCCCTCATATAGGAGATGAAGCTTAATTTGAAGAAACTTAGTGATTTGGGAAGAAATCATAAGTTTAGGGGAGGATTGTTAGGAATTAAGCTTAAGCAGTTAGTACGGCTGAATATAGAAGTTAGTACTGCTAATGAGTTTTGAAGACAAGAACAGTTAGTACGGTTATATGAAGAAGTTAGTACTGTTTATGTTTTTGTAAAAGATAATTATAGAAAAGATATTGTGTATATCTTATACGATTAGGTGATAGTTATCTTGTAAATGAATCTTTAGTCTATAAAAGGATCTCCTAGGTTTAAGGTTTTATAACGATTAGAGAATTAAGAGATATAGAGTTTTTGTTAAGATTCAAGGTTGTAAACCCTAGTACTAATTAAGAGTACTCGTATTATTCTTTAATAATATTGAATCGTTGAAGTTGAATTATTGTTTTCATTGTTCATTCATTGTTACATACAAATCATACAAAACACAAACAAATAAATTTTCTAAGTGCTACCTAGTAAATTCCGCGTGCTAGACTAGACATCATACAAAGTATCTATCTAACACAAGGAGTGTGTGTAGATCCGGTCATTCTGATTCCTTAAGCCTTTTCCCTTTCACTTTCACATGGTACTAAACACTACCAATGCTTCCGCATCCCACTCATCTCCCACACACTTCAAACGAAGAACCGCAAGGATACGTTGAGATAACCCTTCTTCATCAACATAGATAACCCCACTAGAACCTTATCACTAACCTCACAACCTTGAAGATTTTATCTTCTTAACCCTTAGGATATCTCCACATGATCACATGCCTCATCATATGAATATTCACAATGATTGAAAAGAGCTACGTGACTTCAAAGGTGAAGTTTATTGTATGCTATCCACCACTTGTCATGACGTTGCTAAGCTCATCGCTTCCGTCAACATTTGTTTTCCTCTTTATTTTTTTTTCACATCTTGTCCGGATGGTCATAGATTAAGGGGGAGCGAAAACACACTCATATAGTATTTCAACAAACACTCTCAAAAACACACAAATGTAGTTCTTATTCCCTAGAAAACTTCCCTTTAGCTGCCCAGAACTAGGCTGCACAGGAAAATTCGTGACTTCCAGGTCACGGTACCGTTAAATAGGCCACGGTACCATTAAATTTAACAGTACCGTGTGGTATTTAGTGGTACCGTGCCTATGTTTGACGAATTTTCACTGTTTCCTTTAGATCCCTACATCTCTAACCTCAAACCTGCAAAATTTTGCAAACTCACATACACCCTAAGATTCCCTCACTACACCATAGGACACTACCACCAACTTTTAGTTCGAATCCCACAACTCTTGCCTCTACAAGGCATCACCATTGCAAGATTATCTTGCATCTCATCTTCAAACCTTACATTAATATCATTCCTCATCACACTCAACCCTTATAACTAAACTTCACTCTTGACAGTGATATTTAGTTTCAAAACCCTCAACCCTTATATCAATCCCACTCAAACCTTTTAGCTACACTTCACTCTTGACAGTGATATTTAGTCTAAAAACCTTCAACCTTTATATCAATCCCACTCAAACCTTTTAGCTACACTTCACTCTTGACAGTGATAGTTAGTCTAAGAACCTTCAACCCATCGATCATCACACTCAAACCTTACAACTATTCCTCACTTTGGATAAGTGATAGTTAGTTCAACAACCTTCAATCCTCACAATCACACGAAACCCTTCATTATCTCTAACACCCAACTAAGATCATCCAAACTAGAAATCCAGAACTTCGTTACCTCAACCCCGTTAGAGATATCCACCAACAATCCTGTTAGGATCACATGCACCTTTCTTTTTCTCTTTTGAAATATATCATGCATCTCATTGTCAGTGCAAATGATATATTAATCTAAACCATCCTAACACCAATCATCTTAGGTAGATGATTATGTTGTTCAAAAGGTTTGTTAGAACTTGCCTTCTCAATGATAACTTGGAAGAAGTCATTTTGTGTGTCAGTCAATGAACGAATCTCGTTCTTGTTAGTGTGATTGATTGAACAATTACACCTTAGGTTGTCGGTCGGGTTATGACACTCAAGTGTCTTTGAATTGCTATATGCATACATCTTTTTGTGTCGTTCAACTTTCTTGGGCTTTCTTTTTGGTCTTTACCCTTTTGGCACACTTTTAGGTTGTGTCACTCACATAGTTTAACCCTAGCATGTCTTGCTATGTGTATTCTATCCCTGTAATGTTGCTCTTATAATGTTATATATTATGTTGCACGAAGCTAAACCTTGATGTAGGAAAAGCCTTTGTAAGAATTTGATCCATGGATCCGCTAGATACTAAGGTAAATAAACAAGGGGATTAAGTCACCATAGGGGAGCATTGAGCTAGGGGGAGCTCGGGGGTATTCAAATACGTATCATGGAGTCATCTTCACGAGTGGTGATAGAAGATCTCACTGGGATGATGCAAGCTCGCCTTTCTGGGGAGAAAGGATAGTAGTGTAATAAGGGAGAGTAGGGAGTGAATTCAAGGGAGCGCTCGAGGCAACTACATTTTTTATTCGACAACTTGATTTTTCTAGTCAGTTTTCTCTGGTCTAATCCTTCCTCACTTAGATCACTTTCTTTGATCATTTAGAGAGTCTTAGTTTGTTTAAGAGTGATCATTTCCTCCCACCAAGTGATCCTCTTCATTCCTCTTCAAGTGCAAGAGAAGAACACAAGGTATCCAAGTAGATACAAAGTGTTGTCATTCCTCTTCAAGTGCAAGAGAAGAACACAAGGTATCCAAGAAGATCAGAGTGTTGTAGTTGTAGGTAGAGCACTTGTAACATTTGTTACACACTTGATTGTATCATAGTATACATCAAGTCTAACTTTCTTTTGAGAGTTTGTGAGGGAAGATCATTGTGATCTTATAGAGATATTGAATATCTCTTGTAGCCATTGGGCTTGTGAGTTGATCAAGAAGATCAAAGGTAGATAGGTTAGATTGAGTCAAGTGAGGGTTGATCATTGTGATCGTGTCGAGATCTTGGAGATCTCTTGAAGCCATTGGGCTTGTGTGATTGATCAAGTGGATCAAGGGTAGATCGGGTAGATCGAGTCAAGTGGGAGTAGATCATTGTGATCTTGTCGAGATCTTGGAGATCTCTTGAAGCCATTGGGCTTGTGTGATTGATCAAGTGGATCAAGGGTAGATCGTGGTAGATTGGTGCTAGCTAAGATTAGCACTCGACATCTAGCTTAGTGTCGGAAATAGGATAAGCGACGTGTACGGTTTTCTCCGCCTGAAGGGAGCTTGTTGATTAGTGAAGTAACTCTCGAGTTGGGTACGCGGGGAGTGGAGTAGGGCGAAGAGGAGCTTCGTGACCGAACCACTATAAATCACTGTGTCCGGTTTGCGCCTTCTTAATTATCTCTTTACTTTCATTTCATTATTTATCGCTTTATATTTATATTTGCATTGCTTTTATGTTTGTGTGGCTAGTTGCTTATGTTATGTTGATTAAGTATGTGTCATGGTTTGATTGTGCTTGTGTTGTAGGTTACTATATTCATCTCTAGATGTTATATGACCATAGTTGACACTTTTCATATTATGTCACACTTGATCGGGTGTTTGATACAAAAAGTTTTTAAGTTTTTAAATGGAAACGTATTCACCCCCCTCTACGGTTTCCACATATTGGTGTTTGTTGAAGCATCATGGCGCATTATACGCTTATGTGAGTCGATCCGTGAGGTGTATTTGATGTGTGATGGGAGATTTTTTGGTTAAAGTAACAATCTTTTGATTGATGGATGTTTTTTAGTAGTAATTGATATGTGGTTTTGGATTTGGTTTATCAAAGTGCTTGTTATGTTATAAAGTTTGATCCTTGATATTGATAGCGATATGTGAAATTTGTATTGTGGGATGTCATCTGAACTTAGTTAGTTAAAGTTTGTTACTTTTTTAGTTGGGTTTAATCTTTGCTAGTTACATGTATGATTTAAGATGTGGGTTGGTGAATAAAGGTTGCTTTTTTGGTTAAAGTGACATACTTTTGTTTGATGAATATTTTTTTTAGTAGTGATGTTTGTTAAGTTACTTGTTATGTTATAAAGTTTGGAAAAAATTACACGGATGGTCCTTGTGGTTTACACAAATTTCATGTTTAGGAGCTATTTCATTTTAATTACGCCACAGATACTTATTTTGTGAAACATTGCACGCGTTTGGTCCCTAAGTTGGATGGACGTTATCTTTGACCGTTAAGTATTTAATTAATGTTTGCCCGTTAGTCCCTCCGTTAATATATTTTAGACCGTTAGTCCTTTTTCACTTTCACTTTCACCACCACCACTCTCATCCTCCTCACACTCCTCACCACCACAACAACAACCACATCACCACCATAAAATTCTAAACAAACCCAATCTGACCAACCAAAATTACAATTCCAAATACAAATTTAACACAATCATCAAAAATCAAAATGCAACTTAACCAACAATCTTTACATAAATCAATCTAATTTACCAACATAATATTAACACAATTTATAAAAAAAAATGCCACAAATATACCAACAATCTTTACATAATCTTATTATCCTCATCAATCTTTTCATCATAACTCAAAGGCTGCTTCTGCTGCTTTTGCTTATCATCTTCAACAGCTAAAAAAAAACATATTTAAGAATGAAATTCAATGTTGGTTCTGTTAGATCTAATTACACAAAGAAATAAAACTAAAAAGCCACCCACCCACAACATGAACATTTAAAAAAAAAAAAAAAGAAAAGAAAGACATGTTTTTAAGAAATCTTTGCCTGTCATTGTTTGTGTTTGAGACAACAATTAAACATAAAAACAAACAAACTATAAACCCACCAGAAAATATTAGTATAAAAGTAACACCATATGTATAGTAGCAATAGCAAAGTTTGAAGATTTGATTATGTGCAAATGAAGTTTGAATATGATTATGAAGAAGAAAATAAAAGAGAGAAGAAGGTTAACCTTTTTATATTTAAGTATAATAATCCATCTCCATGGCCTTCTTCTCTCAGTTAATTACTGTGGTGGTTTTGGGGGTGAAACTGACATGTGTTGTTGGAACAAAGGATACTACTCAAATTGGATTCTTTCCTCAGATCTACAACCACCACCAACACTTCTATTTTTAAAGGTTGCTGATAAACCCACCATGTACAACATCCAACATCCAACCACCACCATAACCGGCCACACCACCTCCGCCACCACCGAACCCATCACCATCTCCACCGACAGCTAAACCACCTCCATCTTCAATTTTTTTTCTTCCACACACAATAATGAAGCCACCACCACTAACACTAACACACAATAATGAAGCCACCTCTATCTTCAATTTTAAAGACAACCCTCTGATTCCTGTTCTTTAAACATTCAACTCACAAACCGCTCTTGTCGATTTGTAACCGCAACCCAAACACCCTTGAACCATACAACCTCTTGTTTTGTTTTGTTTTTGTTTAACCGCAATCCAAACATTCGTCATTTTCAAAGTTTTGTGGGTTTGGGTTTTTTGAACAAAAACAGGGATAATATGTGACTCGTTTGTGTTTGTGGATTCGGATTGAACAAGAAAGAAATCAAGAAAACCATAATTGGGTTTTTTTTTTTCTGTGTGGTTTGAATTGGGGATTTATGGTTATTGATTTTCGTTTTTGTTTTGAATCTCAATTTTGGATTCGGTGGTGCAGTGTTGGTTTAGTGTGCAGGTTATGGATGGTGATGTTGATTTATATGATTTTGATATACATATGTGTATTTTTTATTTTATTTTTTCTAGTACCAGATGGTTTTATTTTATGTTGTGGATGAGAGTGGTGGTGGTGAAAGTGAAAGTGAAAAAGGACTAACGGTCTAAAATATATTAACGGAGGGACTAACGGGCAAACATTAATTAAATACTTAACGGTCAAAGATAACGTCCATCCAACTTAGGGACCAAACCCGTGCAACGTTTCACAAAATAGGTATCTGTGGCGTAATTAAAATGAAATAGCTCCTAAACATGAAATCCGTGTAAACCACAAGGACCATCCGTGTAATTTTTTCTAAAGTTTGAAACTTGATATTATATTGATATGGGAAATTAGTATTGTGGGATGTTGTTTTTTGATTAAATAGAAAAAATTACACGGATGGTCCTTGTGGTTTACACGGATTTCAAGTTTGGGTGCTATTTCATTTTATTTACGCCAGACATACCTAATTTGGCAAACGTTTCACGAGTTTGGTCCCTATCTTGGATGGGCGTTAACTTTGACCGTTAAGTGTATAAATATTATTTGCCCGTTAGTCCCTCCGTTAGTTTTGTTTGCATCGTTAGTCCTATATGTTGGTCAAGGGTCAACTCAAATGGTCCATTTAGATATAATTTGACCTGCCATTTCAAGGAGTTTTGGACTGGTTCAAAAATATATAAAAATACCGTTGGACTCGTTTTTTCGTGCTCTTTCGTCCGATTCTTTACATTTTCGTTCGACTTTTAACTTTTTCGTCCGATTCTTTATGTTTTCGTCCGATTTTTTACGTTTTCGTCCGATTCTTTACGTTTTCGTCCGATTCTTTATGTTTTCGTCCGAATTTTTACGTTTTCGTCCGAATTTTTACGTTTTCGTCCGATTCTTTACATTTTCGTCCAAATTTTTACGTTTTCATCCGAATTTTTACGTTTTCGTCTGAATTTTTACGTTTTCGTCTGTTTTTTTACGTTTTCCGCCCGTTTTTATGTTTTCGTAGGTTTTTTTTACGTTTTCGTCCCTTTTTTAAGTTTTCTTAGGTTTTTTTTATATTTTCGTCCGATTCTTTACGCTCATCCGATTCTTTAGGTTTTCGTCTGTTTTTTTACGTTTTGGTCAGATTTTTTACGTTTTTGTATGTCTTTTTACGATTTCGTCCATTTTTTTACGTTTTCGTCTATTTTTTAAGGTTTTCATCAATAAAAAAATTAATTTCGAAAAAAAAAATTAATTTTTCTTAAAAAATTAATTTCGAAAAAAAAATTAATTTTTCTAAAAAAAAATAATATTTTCTTAAAAAAATTAATTTCGAAAAAAATAAATTAATTTTTGTAAAAAAATTTATTTTGACAAAAAACTAAATTTTGTAAAAAAATTAATTTCGAAAAAAAATTAATTTTTCTAAAAAAAATTAATAAATTTCGAAAAAAAAATTAATTTTTCTAAAAAAATTAATTTCGAAAAAAAAATTATTTTTTCTAAAAAAAAATAATTTTTCTACAAAAACTAATTTTTTTTTTCGAAATTATTTTTTTTCGAAATTAATTTTTTTACAAAAATTAATTTTTTTTCGAAATTAATTTTTTTACAAAAATTAATTTTTTTTCGAAATTAATTTTTTTAGAAATTTTTTTTTTCTAAATTATTTTTTTTAGAAAAATTAATTTTTTTTTCGAAATTAATTTTTTTTGAAATTTTTTTTTTCGAAATTAATTTTTTAGAAAAATTAATTTTTTTTTCGAAATTAGTTTTTTATTGATGAAAACCTTAAAAAACAGACGAAAACGTAAAAAAAACGGAAGAAATCGTAAAAAGACATACGAAAACGTAAAAAATAAGACCAAAACGTAAAAAAAACAGACGAAAACGTAAAGTATCGGAAGAAAACATAAAGAATCGGACGAAAACCTAAAGAATCGGACAAGCGTAATGAATCGGACGAAAACATAAAAAAACCTAAGAAAACGTAAAAAACGGACGAAAACGTAAAAAAAACCTACGAAAACGTAAAAAAACAAACGAAAACGTAAAAATTCGGATGAAAACGTAAAAATTCGGACGAAAACGTAAAGAATCGGACGAAAACGTAAAAATTCGTACGAAAACGTAAAAATTCAGATGAAAACGTAAAAATTCGGACGAAAACATAAAGAATCGGACGAAAACGTAAAGAATCGGACGAAAACCTAAAAAATCGGACGAAAACGTAAAGAATCGGACGAAAAAGTTAAAAGTCGGACGAAAACGTAAAGAATCGGACGAAAGGGCACGTAAAAACGAGTCCAACGGTATTTTTATATTATTTTGAACCAGTCCAAAACTCCTTGAAATGGCAGGTCAAATTATATCTAAATGGACCATTTGAGTTGACCCTTGACCAACATATAAGACTAACGATGCAAAAAATAGGACTAACGATGCAAACAAAAAATTTGCCCGTTAGTCCCTCCGTTAGTTTTGTTTGCATCGTAGTCCTATATGTTGGTCAAGGTCAACTCAAATTGTCCATTTAGATATAATTTGACCTGCCATTTCAAGAGTTTTGGACTGTTTCAAAAATATATAAAAATACCGTTGGACTCGTTTTTTCGTGCTCTTTCATCGATTCTTTACGTTTCGTCCGACTTTAACTTTTCGTCCGATTCTTTATGCTTTCGTCCGATTTTTTACTTTTTCGTCCGATTCTTTATGTTTTCGTCCGAATTTTTACGTTTCGTCCGAATTTTTACGTTTTCGTCCGATTCTTTACGTTTTCGTCCGAATTTTTACGTTTTTGTTTTTTTTTTTACGTTTTCGTCCGTTTTTACGTTTTTTTTTTTTACGTTTCGTCCGGTTTTTACGTTTTCTTAGGTTTTTTTAGTGATTTTTACATCGGACCATTTTGAGTTACCTTACCAAATTGTCCGATCTTATGATTATTTGCCTTTTCGTATTTTTTGATCTGTTTTATATTTAGTATATATTGTATTTAATATATTTACCGTTTTCGTTTTGGCTGTTTTATACCGTTCTCGTTTTTTCGTGCTCTTTCTCCGTTCTTACGTTTCGTCCGATTTTAACTTTTTCTCCGATTATTATGTTCGTCGAATTTTTATATTTTTCGTGATTAATTTTTTCGAATTTTGTTTTTCGAATTTTTCGTTTGTCGTCTTTTTTCCGATTTTTACGTTTTTTTTTTTTGTACTTTTCGTACGTTTTTTACGTTTTCGTAGGTTTTTTTTTTTATTTTCGTCCGTTTTTACGTTTCTATTTTTTTATTTTCGTCGATCTTAGCTCGCCGATCTTTAGGTTTCGTCCGATTCTTTATGTTTTCTTCCGATACTTTACATTTTCGTTCTGTATTTTTAACGTTTTGGTTTATTTTTTACGTTTTCGTATGTCTTTTTACGATTCGTCCGTTTTTTTTTACGTTTTCGTCTGTTTTTTAAGTTTTCATCAATAAAAAATTAATTTCGAAAAAAAAATAATTTGAAAAAAAATAATTCGAAAAAAATAATTTCGAAAAAAAAATTTAATTTTGAAGAATAATTTTTTTTTCGAAATTAATTTTTTTACAAAAATTAATTTTTTTTCGAAATAAATTTTTACAAAAATTAATTTTTTTTTCGAAATTAATTTTTTTAGAAAAATTATTTGTTTTAGAAAAATTAATTTTTTTAGAAAAGTTAATTTTTTTTTCGAAATTAATTTTTTATTGATGAAAACCTAAAAAACAGACGAAAACGTAAAAAAACGGACGAAATCGTAAAAAGACATACGAAAACGTAAAAAATCAGACCAAAACGTAAAAAAACAGACGAAAACCTAAAGAATCGGACGAGCGTAAAGAATCGGACGAAAACATAAAAAAACCTAAGAAAACGTAAAAAAAAAGACGAAAACGTAAAAAAACAGACGAAAACGTAAAAATTCAGACGAAAACGTAAAAATTCGGATGAAAACGTAAAAATTGGACGAAAACGTAAAGAATCGACGAAAACGGAAAAATTCGGACGAAAACGTAAAAATTCAGAAGAAAACGTAAAAATTCAGACGAAAACGTAAAAATTCGGACGAAAACATAAAGAATCGGACGAAAACATAAAAAATCGGACGAAAATGTAAAGAATCGGACGAAAAAGTTAAAAGTCGGACGAAAACGTAAAGAATCGGACCAAAGAGCACGAAAAAATGAGTCCAACGGTATTTTTATATATTTTTGAACCAGTCCAAAACTCCTTGAAATGGCAGGTCAAATTATATCTATATGGACCATTTGAGTTGACCCTTGACCAACATATAGGACTAACGATGCAAACAAAACTAACGGAGGAACTAACGGGCAAATAATATTTATACACTTAACGGTCAAAGTTAACGCCCATCCAAGATAGGGACCAAACTCGTGAAACGTTTGCCAAATTAGGTATGTCTGGCGTAAATAAAATGAAATAGCATCCAAACTTGAAATCCGTGTAAACCACAAGGACCATCCGTGTAATTTTTTCTTGATTGTTTAATGCAGGACAATTCTATGGATTTCATGGCTCTAGAAGTTCTCAGTTTCATTCTCGTGATAATGAGGTATGAAGTCAGGTTAATCACTATGTAGTGCATTTAGGGATTCACCTGTCAGAGAAATGTCAATTTTTTGTTCTTTGTTTGGATGCATTTCTCTTACTCCGGTATTTTCTTACATGTTACAGTTCCCAATAACAGTCACTTAGCAAGCACATACTGTGCATTAGCCATGTGGAAGACAGTTGGCTATGACTTTTCACTTATCGACTCTGGTTCAATTTTGAAGACAATGAAGCATCTTCAACAACCTGATGGGAGGTAACCGTGCTTTTGCATCGTGTTTCTTAACTTATGAATCATTTTATTCCCAAACTAATACAAATTGAGAAAGTATGTAAACATGTTATGTAATTAATCAGTAACTTGACCAAAATCCGCGAGAAAACTATACTTGCGTTCACATCATGCTTCATTTTTCTCATAATATTTTTTAAACTAAGTGACATGATCTCATTGATCTTATACATATTACATAGTCTATAGGCTTTTTGCTGGCTTCATGTTATTTTGTATATATTTATGACTTGATGTTGTTTCTTTGTGGTTTTGCTTTTTATTAATTATTCTGTCTTTCTTATTTTTATTGTGCATTAGTTTCATGCCCATTCATACCAGGGCGGAGACGGATCTGCTGTTTGTATATTGTGCTGGTAAGATTGCCCGCTCTTTTCAGCTACCTATTTAAAACTCTAAAATTTTAGTTCTTTATAGATCGTACATTATAGCCATTTGATCTTTTAGCGGTTATCTCTTCTTTGTTGGACAACTGGAGTGGCATGGATAAAGAGAAAGCCAAGAATTACATATTGAGTTGTCAGGTATATATATTCACTCTCTTAAGTTATTTATTTCACCTGTTTGATCTGTTAGAGATAAAAGATAACTAGAATGAACTCATTCAAAAGTAAATATCTGAAAAGTCTCACCTTCATGTAGACTAAAGAAGAGATTTTTTTTTTGGGTACTAGATGAAGTAGTGTGTAATACAGTTGTCTTGATGGAGAAATGAACTCCTTTTTCTTAGCTTAGATGATAGTAGAAACGTTTTTAGATTTCTTGTCCTTAATGTATGCTATGGCTTATAAGGAAATGTTTTGTTGCAGTCATATGATGGTGGCTTTGGACTAATTCCTGGTCAAGAGTCTCATGGTGAGTTTGTGTCAGTTTTGATTTGGAACATGATGGAAATTTGTAAATAAACATTATGGAAATCCATTATAAATATGAGATCTTTCCTGTGATAATTAGCAGAGTGTTTATCTCATAAGCTCTTAATCATCATATATCTTAATCATGAGCTTTTAATCATAAGATCTTAATCATGATATTGTGTCAGTTTTGATTGTGGTTTGACTGTGTAACTAACATTGCTTTTTATTGTGTTTTGCAGAAGCGATTATCTGAAAAAAATTTCTAGAACAAAACGGATATGAATCAAGTGAAGGTTGTTATTGAAAACGTTTCATGTGATTCAGTCAAGAAATCAAACAAGATTGATAAGGATGCTACTATGGAATTCAAAAATATCAATCTGTCTTCGTTGCCATCCATAAAATACCTCTTTTAAATTTTTATGGGATTATTGTAAATTTGTATATTTTTAGAGTTAAAAGGTGAAAATGCATTAAAGTTTGTAGTTACTAAATTTAGATTGAAATTTTCAACTTCTTTCGTTGTTTAATACTGTAGTTTTGTAACTTTCTTATCGACAAATGAAATATATGATTAGTTTGGTTGAAATGGATCAAGCACTGTGTGTTGGTTGCCGCATCTATAGATCATCCCAAAAATTTTGTGGGTTTTGATATTGTGTGTGGATATGAAGATGAATAATGAAGATTTTTGTTTGATTGAGTTTATGTTTTTTAGTGGAGTGGATGAATGAGATTTGAGAATGGTGATGGTATAACTTTAGAGAGAAGCAGAAATTTAGAGAGGGAAGCAGGAAAAAGAGATAAAAAGTATAACTTTTTGATTAAATACACCGTTCATCCATAAGGTTGTACCGCTTAAATAATTAACCAAAACGATGAAATGACCATTTTGCCCTCATGTGCAAGGCACATGGGGAAAAATAACAGAAGTTGACTATGTATTACGGGTCAAGGGACGCAATCGGCCTCAAAAACACAACGTTTAGACTCACGGCGACGATTTTCCTCTGGTGATGCTTTCTGGAAAGTTTAGGGACCAACTATGTATTTTTGTCTAAATACTACTAGTATAATCTCTTTCTTTTTATCAACATAATAAACCTTTGTTCGCTTTGCACAAGCCTCTAAATCTTTAAAATAATCTCATATCACTAAGGGGCCGCTTGGTTATGGGTAAAGATGGGTAGGTAATGGTAAAGGAATTGAAAAATGATGCTTGTTTTATCATCTATAATGCAATGAATCCTCAAAACTGACCCTTACTCCATTACCCACAATTTTGGGGGTATTGGGAATTTTATCACCACATGGCCACGTGGCCTTCTTTGTTCTCATCTGCCCCCACTCAAAATTATAATCAATTGCCACGATGCTTTCTTTGTGTCTTTTCAAAAATACTATTTGCATTTTTTTTTAAACTTATTTACATATCATATTACTCATTAGTATTCCTTTGCATTCCTTTAGTATTTTCCTTTCCTATTCCTTAATATGAACCAAGCGGCTAAATCCCTAAAATAATCTCATATCACTAACGTTAACATGTACCGTATTAAATTCATATGTTCACGATCATAACTTTCTAATAACACACAATAATAAATTAACACTAAGTTTTATATAGATAAAATAAAAGTCAAAGCTAATTCTTTTTTGAATCTTCCATTACACAAATGCTAAACAACATGTTTAACAAAACACCTACTAGGAATTACATCTATTGGAATCCAAATATCAAACTTGTTTTGAAAGCTTTCTTCTTTAAATTATGTTTAACAAAATACTTACTAAGAATTATATTGTTTTAATTCAAGAAATCAAACTTCTATTGAAAGCTTTTTTTAGTAACATTTCTTTAAAGGAAACAAACATCGCTATCATTAAAAAACATATAAACTTTCAAATATAAAAAATCCTTATTAATAAATGCTTAAATAAGTCTATGATTATAAAAGTTATATAAACAAATAATCCCAAACACCCTACTTAAGGACCCAAGAATATTTCAAATTTATAAAATAATCATACCAATACTCCCAAACACCCTTTAGTCACACAATTAACATTCAAGAAACACAAAAACACGACACATTAATAAGTGCCACGTCAAGAAAGGCTACACCAAAAAATAGACAAGTAAATAATCTATACATTCCCACACACCATATCAATCTCATAGTTGTTCCTAGCAAAAGTTTAACGCAAAACCTTTTGTCTAAGAACATTAGTATAATATGAATACCGCTAAGTTAAAATTTATAGTAGATTGTAGTCTTTTTTTTCTTTTTCTTTTAGCAACATAATAACTGTCGCTTTGCATAAGCCTTTAAACATTTATAATAATCTTAGGGCATTCACATATATATCCTCAAAAGATGCAAAATTACATATATATTAAATACACACATAATAATTATCAATGTTTCAAAAATCATGAATCAGTAGTCGGTCGGTCGAGCCCTTTATAGCTTGTAATCGATCTACGCGGGATTAATTGGTGATTAATCGGATTGGCTTTTCCGGTAAGTTTTTGGGTATTTCCGGCAATATTTACCTTAAAAAACAACTTGTAATAAATATAAACAACAACTATAAATGATTAAAACAAGTTTACGGTGAGTATTGGGTATTTCCGGTAAGATTTACAAGTTTTCCGGCAAGTTTGACCACAGTCGACCGTCGTTTACCACCGTTAACTACGGTTGACTGATTTGTTTGACCGATTTACACAAATCGAAAAGGTTAGTGGTTGATTAGTGCCTAGGCGGCGATTAATAAGCATTTTTAGCCTTTTTGCAACACTGATAATTATTGAAGTATTAAATTCTTGTACAAAAGATATATATTTAATTATTCACTTTTAAAAAAATATATACGAGGCATGATACAACCCGTGCGATGCACAGGCTTGTTTGCTGACTAATTAAATTGTTTTCTGTAACGTTGATGCATCTTTATCTTTCTCGGGGCGGGGTAGCATGTGATGGTATTTATAATAACTTTTTGCATTTGAATTAGTTTATTTTCAACAAAAGTTTCAACGATAAATTATAATTCTTTTTGTTAAGTTCATAATGTTAATGGTAATACATTGTGAATGGAGGGGTTGTTTTATATTGTAATTGCGCGTTGCAACTTAGAATATGGTCTTTGCGTGTAATGTATTCTTCGGACGTTTTTTTTTTTTTTTTTTTTTTTTTTTATAATTGTTATATTTGAAGGACTTGTCCGTCATTCTTCTTAATGTGAGGGGGCTTTTGTTACTAAATGAGATTTTCTTGTTTCTTCTTCATGCATGGTCTGAACCCAACTTGGATTTAATTTTTAGAAGATGAAAAGGCCTTGAGTAACATCAGAATTAAATGTTGTAATGGCTCTTCGGTGTCTTTTGCGGTTAATTTTGCAATTAATTATATATACACTACATACATTTAACCCTAATTATATCACACAACTTTCAATATCTTATACCTAATCTTGAAATGGCTGAAACTACAAATCTCGATGAAATGAAGAACGCTACTGAAAGCGGTAAACTTGCCGATGGGTTTAAGCTGCTTATAACACATGAAAAGGCTGAAGAGAAGAGCTTTATTGCTCGGATTGGAGAGGAAAGCAGCATATTGAGGGCGGTGATTGAGAAAAAAGAGCAGACAATCACCGAGGCAGCTACAGCATTTACTCGTTTCAATGCTGTGGCTGCTACGGGCCATGATTGTCTTCTTGAGATGCAACTCAAGGACCGCAGGAAGCTGGATTTGTTGGCTCAACTGCTGGTGCTTTCTCGTGAAAGCTTGAATCAGAAGGATGAGCTGATAGAGAGGATTGAAGATGTTGAAGACGATGATGATGAAGAATAGGTTGCAATGGGGGTTTTCTTTTTGTGTTTTGGTGATGTATATGGTTTATGTTAATGATGATGATGTAAAAACAATGACTTATGCTTGAATGGGAAAACTGATGACTAATCAGTTATGTTTTAGTAGATATTAATTAATACTATCTTTTTTACCTTTTAAGAGTTACTTGTACTCCGTATTAAAGTTATTTTTATTTTTTATTGTTAAGGGTTAAAATACAATATTAGGTAGGTAGTGTGTGTAATGTGTGTTTGACTTCCTATCTCACACACATGTTTCTCTCACACCCGTAAAAACACACAGTGAGATTTAGATTGCAGATCTAGGGTTTTCATTTTTAGGTAAAATTAATCAAAATGGATGTTAAACAAAAAAATGTTTATGAGGGGTATGTTAAAGGGTTTGAAGCTTCGATGATTGAGCCAAATATTTCAGGTATTGCACTTCAATCTGATCAAATGAATGGTTGATTTTAATGTTGGGTTTTTTATATTTAGTCAAATTAGTATATACCGTTTGGGGATCTTGTGTTTTTTTATATAAAAGTTGGGATTTTTATATGGTTTCTTGATCGTTAGTGTAGAAATGTGGATTTTATTGCATCCTTTTAAGATCTTAAAGCTGGATTTTTGATATTGGGTTTTGATAGTTAGTAGAATTATGTATATCGTTGTGATTGATTGTATTTGATTTATTTGGGATGAAATGCGTATAAAAATGTAAATAATATGTGAGTTAGGTGGTTAATCTGATATTGTTCATGGAATATATATTACAAAGTACTTATTATCAGTTGGTTAGAGTTTAAGTGAGTATGTGAATTTAAGTGTTCACAGATTCATGATGAAATAAGAAATAGTTTAATAGACGAATTGTGTTATTCAGGTTTAGTGTATGAATGTTACATAAATCAAGTAATCTCAATAAGCAGTTTTTAAAAGTTGATATAGTATTTGTTATACGGAAGAGTTTATATAAGTAGGCTCAATGCAAATAATGATGGTATTGAAAATAAATTGTAAAGAGTAAACCTGTTTAGTTTAATCCGCGGGTAAACATGTTACATGTGTGGATAAAGGCGTTATTTTTTGATAAAGGTTATATAAAACCGATAGTAGTATCTAATGAGTTAATAAGTTTTCTTATTGGGAGAGTCCAAAAATAAGCTTAATCTTTAAACATACTTGTACAGTTGAGTGTATGAGCTTGTAAAGAATAGGAATGATGTGAGTGTTTGATATGATCTTTGCAGGTATGAACGAAAGTTTTCTCAGATGGATTTGGTAATAGCACTGTAAGTATTATCTCCTTCTTTTAGGGTTATCTGGTTCTGAGTTTAGCGGGCGCAAACGGTTTGGCTAACTTCTTGATCTGCCACCTTGAGTGGTACGAATACCTGCTCTGGCCATTCACAGTCTGCTGGCTTGGGCCACGATTAACTCTGGGTGTGTGTTTTAAGTTTTCTTGTTTTATATTTGGTTTTGAGTTTTCTCCGATGCATTTGGTAATAGCACTGTAAGTATTATCTCCTTCTTTTAGGGTTATCTGGTTATGAGTTTAGCGGGCGCAAACGGTTTGGCTAACTTCTTGATCTGCCACCTTGAATGGTACGAATACCTGCTCTGGCCATTCACAGTCTGCTGGCTTGGGCCACGATTAACTCTGGGTGTGTGTTTTAAGTTTTCTTGTTTTATATTTGGTTTTGAGTTTTCTCGGATGCATTTGGTAATAGCACTGTAAGTATTATCTCCTTCTTTTAGGGTTATCTGGTTCTGAGTTTAGCGGGCGCAAACGGTTTGGCTAACTTCTTGATCTGCCACCTTGAGTGGTACGAATACCTGCTCTGGCCATTCACAGTCTGCTGGCTTGGGCCACGATTAACTCTGGGTGTGTGTTTTAAGTTTTATTGTTTTATATTTGGTTTTGAGTCTAGGTTGCAGGAGGATAGGTTTAGAGTAGTCCTGGAAGTTGAGTTTGAGGCGTTTAGTTTATTGTTAGTTACATTGGTCATTGTCAATATTGTATAGCTTATTCCATAGCTTAATAGCTTATTAAGGTTTTTGTTATAATTTAACTTAATCACCACTTTACATACTAAGTTGATCTGATAAGCTCAGTTTATAAAAACTAAAAGGCAAAACCAAAAATGAATTATTTCATGAATAAAGCATAAATTCACACCCATGCAACAATTTACGCGATTCACTTTTAGACTTCATGTTTGAACATTACATAGATGTGTTACGCTAGGTTGGTGAAAGTTTCTTTGAAAACAATGTTACGTGTGCAGTGCTTAAGTTCCGGATCCTCTTCTTCAATCATCAGTATTTTAAGACCGTCAGGACTGGTAACTCTAGATAGCGCAACATAAAGCTGACCATGGGTGAACACGGGAGCAGGCAAATAGAGGCCAACGTAATTAAGTGATTGGCCCTGACTTTTGTTAATTGTCATTGCATAACATGGTCTTACAGGGAATTGTCGCCGTTTTAGGACAAATGGCCACTTGGATTGTGTTGATGTGAGTATAATCCTGTGTATAATGACATCCTCCCCTATATTTGAACCTGTTAGAACCTTAGCGTGAATAACAAAGTGGCCTAGATCTGTGATGAGCAACCTCGTTCCATTACATAGCCCTTTGCTTGGATTGATGTTGCGCAATAGCATAATTGGTAATTCCTTTTTTAAATGAAGAGCATGCGGGGGCATCCCGGGGAAATTTAAGGAATTTAAAAATTCAATCGGATAGTGTTCGTGCTGTTCTAGGTTGTCCGTAGATGACTTGCAAATCTCGTCTGCACTGTTGTATGTAACAGATTCCCCTGCTAACTGTTTAAACATGTACTCATTGATGGCATCAGCATCATCATTCCGAGGAGTTAGTATTGCCCGTTCTTTGAGATACACATCGTCCGTTTGTCTCGTTGTAAAATCAGGGTATGTCTCTGCGACAATCTGCTTGATAGGAGAATCCCATGATTTAATTAGAAAGTTTTCAGGGATGTCAATCCAGGTTGGGTCATCCTCCCCTTCTTTGCATTTCGCCGGCACTTTGCCATCCCCCACAGCTAAAACCCATCTATTGAAATCATGTTTTCGAGTATCAAGTTCCCCATTTTCACTATACTCGTTGACACGCATGCTGCGCGTAAGGATGAATACCTTGCAATGATTCCATAATTCAGATTGGTTTATGCATGATTGCACAATGTCTGCCCTGCTTCCTTTCGGTATAACTGGCAGAACTTGTCGAAAGTCACCTCCCAGCAAGACCGTCACGCCTCCAAAGATTCGATCCCTACTGTCCTGGTCATGATATCCTAAAATATCCTTAAGGGTCCTGTCCAATGCCTCAAACGCATATTTTTGAGTCATTGGAGCTTCATCCCATATAATAAGCTTAACTTGCTGAATGAGTTCCGCCATATGTGTGTTTTGTTTTATGCCGCATGTACTGTTCTCTAATAAATCAAGCGGTATAACAAAACGGCTATGCGCAGTTCTCCCACCTGGTAGCAGCAATGAAGCTATTCCTACACAATTTGAGAATGTTCATTAGGCATGCATTTTTATAAACTTCCAAATAGTTTATTGTTTACATTTAGTATAAATATGTACCTGAAGATGCAACAGAAAGCACTATCATGCGTTCTGATCTTAACCTTGATATGATAGTTTTGTATAGGAATGTCTTTCCGGTTCCGCCTGGACCATACACAAAGTAAAAGTTCCCTTTTTTACCATGGACAGATTCAATCACCTGTTCATAGATGAAACGTTGCTCGGGATTTAACAATGAATGAAGTTGTTGATGTTCAATCTTACTCTTGTTCATATCATAAGCCAACGCTTCTCTTATGAGACGATTGTCCATGTTGGTTAGTAACCTTAGGTCAGGCAGTGGTAGGTCTTGAAAATCCGATAAAGATCTCCCATGTCTGTTTAACAACTCTTGGATTTCTATCAAACAATAGTTCTTGAGTTGTTCTTCTGTCAACTCCAAGTCAGGGTAATCGAAGATTTTCCTTTTATTGTGTAGAACATCTTCTGATAAAAGCTTCCAGTTTTCTTCCCACAATTTTAGAGGCCTGCTGACATCACAAAATATTAAAATTGTCACGAATATGTCACGTAATTGTGGGCTAAACATCCATACACTTGCTTCTGATATAGCATGTGTCCACTCTGTGTCATCATTTAAAAGGCCATATGCAAAACATGCTTCCTTGAAGGTGGAACATATTTTGTCATGAACAGTCATGAGTTTTTCAAAAGACTCAGGACCTCTCACAATATTCAACAACATCCTAAGATAATATCGTTCTCCAGACGCCGGGTGTGAGTAAACAATCCTCCCAATGCATTTTCTCACCTTGCGTTTCTTCCACGTTTTGGTTTTCAAATGCCACACATAATGTGTAGGTATCTCAGCATACGTGTATTTATTCGCTTCTGTATCACGCTTGTTTAATTCAAACCAATCAGTGAACATGGTCATGTCAATACCTTCCCTTTGAATTAGAGCAGGTAAGCTTTCGGAGTCACGAAGTGTGATTGCATTCTGATTTGGCAAGTGGTAATTCAGCTTCATAACAGATGGATATGAGTAATGAATGTCATAGGAAAACAGACGCCACACCGCTTCACATGGAGCTAAAAAACGACAGTTCAAATAGTTCTTTATTTCGTCCACCTCCAAAAACTGTACATTTCCCATATCACCATTGTTTTTAACATTTTCTTGAATAACAATTGTGGCTTTATCGGGACCTTTATTTAAGTACTTGAATAAGTACTTAATTGCCTTTGATCTGTTGCACCATTCGACGTTAATGTGGGCCTGATATTTCAGGAGGAGATAACGGTTGTGAGGAACGACATATCTGTTATCGTATTTGAATTTTCCTTTTATATGGGAAGCTTTATTATCCCTTCGGCGATAAATATCATAACCATCATTGTCAACAATTGTATCAGGCACAAAAGGTTTAGGAAAATGTTTTGAGCACTTACTCTCAAATGTACATGGAGCGTTTTTATCATCTTTTCCACAGGGACCATGTAACATAAACTCAGTTACTACTTTATACGCATCTGGGTCATTCTTTCGACATGGTATCTCAGCTGTAATTATATCGTCTATTTGGGGTGGGCTCTTGCTTTTCAACTCCTCTTCTAGCCATAGCAGGATATGAGCATGTGGTAGACCACGTTTTTGAAATTCTATCACATACACAACTGAAAGATAATTGAAAAAAGCATAAGCTACTGCATATTTTATATATAAAAAGGGTAAATGGATTAACATTAGGAGTTAACTTTTATTACCTGCCCGTGACTTGCCAAAAATATGTTGTTTTGTAAGATCATTTAACAGTTCAGTCAGTTTAATCTTGAATACACGCGTTGCCACTTCTGGGCGGTCATGGCCTTTTTGGCCCGGGATGTGCTTTAACATTTCTGCAATCTCGGGCCATTTTGGGTTAGCAGTGAAAGTGATGAACAGGTCTGGGTTCCCATAGGTCCGGCATATAGCCATTGCATCCTGGTAGTTTTGCATCATATACCTTGGTCCGCCTATAAAACTCCTTGGTAGAATAATTCGTTTTCCCAGACCTGCTGCATTTGTATCCCCCCTTGTTACAGCATCACAAACATTATAATATAGATCTACGCGCAACGTATCTTGGTTTTTCCTGGTCCATTGAAGTCTATGCTCTTCTACAGCCGTGTATGCATCAACCAAGTATTGTTGGAATAATCGGCCACCTCTAAGCAAGGTAGTACCTTGGTTATTTCGTTGTTGTATGATGTACGAATAGTATTCTTTCATTGTGACAAAATCCCTTTTGGTTTTGCGTACATCTCTGTTGTTGTGATACGGTATCTTTTCATGAAATCCCTCCTCTCCATATGGGAACAATAATGGATATTGAAGGGCCATGTATTCTGGATGTAACTCGGAAATACGTTTCAGACCTTCATCCTTGTTGCTTACAACAATGTCTCTTGTAGGGATACCATCACCAAAGTCGTTAGTAATTAGAGCTGCTATTTCTGGCACCGTTGGGGCGTTGTATTGTCGAGAGGAACCCCGTCCACTTAGAAGCCGTAGTTCAAAGGTTGCTGAATTGTGGGAGTCACACCAATCTCGAGCCATTCGAAATGCCTTGGCGATTGAATTTGATTTATCAAACATTTGAATCAGACCTGCTACTATATTTGCATCTACAACTTCTCCCTCATCCTTGTCTATAAAAGCTCCCATTCGGTTCTTTACTTCATTTCCAGTGTCAAAAAAGTATAGTTGCGCATATTTAGGCTGAGTGTGCTGTTTAGGGAGCAGTGAACCTATTCGATGGTAGCTTTGACCATTTATTCTAAAGGTATATGGGCCCCTTCCTGTGTTAATTGAATGGTCTATTCTTGCTCCAAAAGATGTGTAACAAAACATGCCATTATATACTCTGATCTGCTCTTTGAATCTTAAACTTGCAGTATTGTTATAGTCCATAAGCTCATTAAGAGGCGAAGGTGGTTCATTAAACATGGGGAGAAGCAGTTTTCCGTCTTGACAACAAATGGAGAAAGTTGGATTGACACGGGTCCTTGCTTTATCGCTTTTCTCCTGATACCACATAACCGCCTTGCAATTTTGACATTCAAACGATGGAGGCCCAATATTATGGGGAACCACATGTACACCTTGCCAAAAGAGGTAAACCTTATTGAGAATAATAACATTTTTATCCATTAAATAACAGAATACATCAATTATAAAATATGATTTTACCTGCAGATGCATGCGCGGCTCCGGGTGGGATTTTTTTATTTGCACGCTCAGATATTGTTCCTGTATGAAGAATCATTAAGGTAATATTCAATCTTATGAAACCAATCGAGTGTGAAATATAGTTTGTTTAATTAATCACCCGCTGATCTCCTTCTTTTATATGTAAAGGGTTTTTTGGAAGTAGAAGCTGTTTGATTAGGCGCCAGATCTGTTAAAGTCGCTACTGACCGTGATCCTTCTCCTAACAAATTACGGTGAAAATGCAAATCAGGTATGCATTCTTGAAACATTTTTGTTATCTGATAATGCAAATGCATGGTTGAGGCTGATGTATACCTGTAAATGTTTTGATAGCCTCAGTTAACTGTAAACCACAATAGCTTTGTATTTTTCCACTTTGACTGATAATTGTTTTGGAATGAATAACCACACTTTTATGCAACATGTCTGACAGTGATGGAACATCAGCAGATTCATTTTGTGACCCTGTAACGCAAAGGCAAAGATGAATTTGATCAAATACATAATTGGAAGGTATGGAAACCTGTTAAATTTGAAACATACCTGTATTCATTTATATTTGCGAGATCTGAGTGAATTTTTCAATACATAACCTTGCAGGTTTGTAAAGATAAAGAAGGAAGATGTATATTAATTCATCTCTTGGAATTCTATTGCTGAACTGATGCAATAAGTGTACTGAACAATGAAAAGGCATGTATGGTAATTGTCTCCAGGTTTTTAAGGTTCTTATTATTCTTTTAATAATGATTCTGATTTTTTCAATAACAACACACTAATGCATTTTATTTTAAAATTCAGTAGATTAATTATGGTCCATGTATATAGCATATGAAGTAAGTAAAATACTCTTAATTGTTATAAAGTAGAGTATGAATGGCCTACTATGAGTAGTTTCTATGACACTTGTTATGGTTAAAAGAATATTTTATGTGCAAATTAACCATATGTAGCATAGGATATGACACCATATAAATAGAAGGAGGATTGGAATATGAGATACTTAATAATAAACTGTGACGAAATATAGAAGGTAAAACCCATATAATATTGCCAATTACATTAAGTACTATAAGGATGAAGCTTAACATTTCATAATTTAAAAATCAACATTTAATCTATTAGGGATATCACAAAGTCAATTTTAGCCAATCTTGATCATTAGATTCAGCAGCATAGACATCTTCAATATCTTCATCATTTGAATTCGGCAAATCTGAAGCTACATTTGGTGTTGGCGGCTTTGTTGGTAACAATTGTAAACACTTGGTTTTGCGTCTCTCGTGTTTAGATTTGAAATAACATTGTCTTAACCTTAAGGTACTTTCCGCAAGTTCTGAATCAGGATCTTCTTCTATCATTTTCTTTTCTTCTTCCAGCCTTGTTAGGATTTCTTGAGTTTTTGGAACAGCTTTTGTATCTACATTCTGAGCCTATAGTGCAACATAACTTTGTGACTAACCTAAAAAACAAAATGTTATATTTAAATGAATACTGACCTGGATAGCACCAATCAATAATTGTAGACTCCTTAGCTTACGATATGGCCAACGCTGAATACCCAATTCTCTACATCGCTTTTTAAAAACAGATAAACATACATTGGATGCTTTTGCAGCTTTTGCTGCTGGCATATAGTAATATTGGGACACCATTTCCCTATTGAACTCCATGACTTTACTGGATGATTTGAGAAATAGGATATAATATGGCTTTTAAAGACATAGGCAACTTAATGAGATTCCATGCATTTTAACAGTTATTGTAACTGTTAGCTTTCAGCAATCATTATTTAATGGGTTTTAAAAACACTGGGAATCCAATGATATTCCATGCATTTCAATGGTTTTTTGTAACTGTTAGTTGTATATGAATTAATGCAGTTAAATGTCCCTTTATGTATGTTAGATTGATTGATAATAACAGTTCCATTTAGGGATGTTTGAATCATACTGCATCTATGTGTTAAAGGATTTTATAAGTGATAAATTTATTTTTGTAAGGTCATATTAGGTTCTTATGGGTCAGTTAGCCAATCAAATTCACAGTTATTTTACAAAATGGTCAAAATCAACTTTAATTTTCATGTATGCATAGACTGATGAATTTAAGCCTGCATTACCATTGAAATAGTAGCATAGATATATAATATAACTTCAATAAATCTTATTGTACATTAAAACTTCATTTTCATTAATTTTAGACCAATCAAAATCCAGCTTAGTCAACGTTTGAAAAAATCAAAGAACCCAGATATGCACATAGCAGACTACAAATTTTTTTTCCCCCTTTTTTTGCTAATAACCCTTTATGTATTCTAGCTCCATCAATAATTGGAATGGTTATATAAGCGAATGAAAATAGGGGATACAACAGGATATTTACAGGATCATAGATAATTGTATTTCATTAATTAGAGATTTGGTTACATTCATATCATATGAAATAGTACACATATATCAACATTTCGATCATTCATATGTTGATCTTGTATATTAGACATTACATTTGGTAAACATGCCTGACGAAGAAATTGGAAAAAACCATCTTTGTATTCATGGTCATTTGTCATTAGTAACACGCATATATATTTCATCTGATGTAGTAAGTATCTAAACCACGATATTTTCATCCTGCAGGTACCTGAAATAAAATTTAGCACAAAAGAAACAATATTTTGCATGATGTCACGCTGGGATATATCGCCAAACAAAGATAAGATCAGACATAAGCAAACGGTAGAGTTTTGTGTCCTCCAAATAACAATAAGAAAATCCCAAAAGACAGTTTTAATCCAATCTATTATTATTATCATAAGTGTTTATTTGATAAAGTGTTCTTGGTCTGCATCATGCGTGCACTCATTCTGAATCGACAACAACAACCCTGAACAAAAAAAATATAAAATGAAGCATGTTAGCATGCGGGCAAATATAAAACGATAAGTGACCAAAAGACGCACACAACACGTGATTACCGTCTTGTCTTCTTGTTGGCAGGTACGGTGCTATTCTCACCATCATGCTCAACATCTTCAGTTATAAGTTCAATATCCACATCTGAATTTTCAATCTCCACACTGCAAACAATTTAACCATGTTTGTTATGTTAAATACATTGGAGCTGTAAGATGGTTAGCGTAAAAAAGGTTTGGATGGTATGTATGATTTGTGTTGACCAAAGGTTTTATGTTTCGCTAACCTATTTTTCTTATTATCATCTGCAGAATTGGACTTTATCAGGCGTTTGAATGATGAGGTTGGTGTTGCATCCGTGTTATTAGTCGGGGTATTGGACTCATCACCTTGGCTATCGACTGCCGACAGTAGGTCATTTTCCATCTCTGAATCTTCAACGGCCAGCCTGCAAACAATGGAATTTCATGAGTAAGGTTATTTAAAGAGATACACGTCCTGATAGAGTTGTTTTTGGTATCCAGATCCTACATGTTTTGGTTACCTTTTCCTTCTCTTATCCTCTACAGGCTTGGTAGGGGTAGTGAGTGTTGGCGGATGAGTGCATGGCTTGGATGATGAGCCTGCTACAACTGGATTATCAACAGTGCTTGAGCATGTGGTTTCAGATGACGGATGATATGGGTCAACTGTCCAACACGTAAAGCTCTCAAACGTTCCATATTCATAATACGTGTGAGTTTTTATTTCAAATAAGTGTGTTGTGCCAATGAGGTCAGCTATAGGAGATGGCAACTCTGCGTGCTCATCTAAACCCTGTATAGTAAGGAGTGAGTAATGGGAATGCGAGAATGGGGAATAAGTAATTAGGGATTTATAAACATACCGCATCCTCATCTGCCACTAATGCCGAAGCTGGGAACTTTACCAATTCAACTGATGGCTCATCAAAAAGGACCACCACAGTCTGGTCGGTGCTATCAGATATATCAAGCTCAAGGCGATACCTGAGGTAAGCGCGTGCCAAATGGCAAGTGTGGATGTCACTAAATATATTGATTACATACAAATGTTTTAAGTAAACATAAGTTAGAAACATAGCATTACCTTATTACCGGGTAAAGAATTGGCCTGTCGCATGAATCACACCAGAACCGGCCATTCTTTCTAGTAGCTCCTTTTTTGCATGTGTCACTCCCACATGATGGAAAATTCCATCCCTTTCTAGTACGCACATTAGCAATCCTGGCCTTAATCATGAAAGTTGCACTCTGTATATAAATAATAGATGTAAATGATATGCAGTATAAGGAGATTATAGAGATGACGGGAGCAAAATAAGAAATACATCATTTTTCCTGTTGCGAGCCCAGATGAGCAGATTATCGATAGATCCTTCTCTCGGCTCAGAGTTGTCTATACGCGATGCTCCTTTTGAAGGTTCAGTGCTGCTAACAAATAGATAAACATTTATTATAAAGTAATTGGCTTTAGCAACTCATCAATAACAAAAAATAAATTGGTACAATTTCATACCCACTCTCTGACTTTAGCGCTTTGATTGCAGGGATGTCAAAAGAATCTAGTATGTGAGTGGATGAACTACTTGACAAATAGAGCTTATCTGGAAGGTAATAGTAAACATTAAATTAGATTGACAAAGATGTTTAACATGGAAAAAGGTAAATAGTACAAAGCAACTTACTGTTATAATGTTTTGCAGCTGTGGAAGTGACCACAACAGCACACATGCCTACATGTCTTGCCTTCTTCTCAATCAACATATCAGCAAGACCTCCCCATAGAGTCACCCGGATGGACTAGCCCCTGATTACACAGGAAACATGAATAACACAACAGGTTAGTTCCCTAATACATATTCGCAAAGAAATCATCAATTTTACAACACACTTTGTAAAAAATATAAATCTCAACCTGTGATTGGCCAGGTAGAAATCAAGGTTTTTGGCGCCTGTTTTTGTATAGTTCACCCTTCCAACATTCGTAACATAACCAACAACATCTGAAAGGTAAAATCTTTTATACCAACAACATTTAAACACTAATAAATTGAATACACTTGAACAAACAGCAAATTACCAATGAGATATTTGTTATCTGTAGGCTGAATACAATCAAAATCAACCATCTGGAATGGATACCTAACAAACCCTTCTGATGTAAACACAGCTTTCCTTACGGTCGTTGTTCCATCAAACTCAAGCATAAAGGTATCGTCCTTCCTGATTCGGTAATCTTCCTTGTTTTGCATGACAACAAAATTTTTAACCGAGTATACCCCCCCCTCTTTTAACCTCAAGAAATTGTGAGCCACCGTTGCCTTAGCGGTACAATGCATAACATTACCCTGCAACAAAAGCATGTATGAAATCATTGATAAACAAAGCATACATCTGATTATATTTTATTATATTTTGCCATTATGCAGGGGTTTCAAGAATGGTTTTCAAGATACCTTAGAATCAGACACCAAAAAATCGGTGCTCAAGTATCGGCCGGAAGGAGAATTTATATCCCACATCCTACACAACATCACAACAATCGTACCGGTTTCATCCAGCTTGAGTTCATCCAGGAACATTACATGACTTGGGACTCCAATTTCTGTAGCCATATTCTTATGCTTAATGGACTTTTTTACTCGTACTCCTACTCACAATGTCTGGGCTGGAAGTGGGCTTAATGCCTTATTTATGCAACCCCCATTTAAGAGGGCTTTAACATGGACATTCATGAGCAGGCTGCTCATATTGCCTGCATTGAATCCGGAGTTCTAACTCCAGGAATATGAAAAAACCCCTATATTATTGATTGACATTCATGATGAGGCTGCTCATCTTGTTTGAATTGAATTGTCAACATTAATAGTCCGAACTTAGAAATTGTTACTCGGATCATTAATACTCGAAACCAATGACTTTTTTGTAGTTATTTTGGTATGCAAACTCATGTTTGTACGGTACTTATTGTTGTGCACAACCACCCTTGAGCATTGAATTAAGGTACTCAACTTTTAGGTATAATAGATGCAATTCTTTCTATAATGTTATTTTTAATATAAGTTTACATTTAACAGGTTCAAAATTTTAACCTTCTAATCACAATTTTTTATTCTTCTATATAAGACAAACTCAATGTTACACATTTTTCTTTAACAAAAAAGAGCATCACCAAATAGGCCGGTGATAAAGTTCTTAACTTATTCACAAAAGGTAAAGATTCAAATCTCGTTAGTCGTGCACATTTCAGGCTAGCTAAACAATGTCAAAAACGGTCCTCGAATAACACGATAATGCTGTCTAAATCTGAATAAAAAAAGCTCGTCATCCACATATAATAAAAAAACATCATCCCGTTTTTCCTTTAACAAAAGATTTACTAGAACTATCTCTATTTCAATTCAAAATATCAAACTTCCTTTGAAAGCTTTATCTTTTTAACAAGGATTTAAAAGGAAACAACCATAACACTTTGACTAAAAAAACTTTTTTTTTGAACAAAGATTAAAAAAACATTTGATACACTTAAATAAATAAGTCTATGATTAAAAAAAACTTATATATAAATAAACATTCCCAAACACCATCTTCAATGACACAGGAATATTCAAAAAACATAACCCACATTCCCAAACACGCCTTAATCACATACGCACATTAACATAAAAAAAAAAACACAAAAACACAACACATTAAACTGCCACTGTTCCAAGAACACACACACACACACAGTAACTGTGTTTCAATGGCAACACCAGAAAAACCCTGGAAAGCAGAATATGCAAAATCAGGAAGATCATCTTGTAGAACATGCAAAACCCCTATTTCTAAAGAAGTATTACGTCTTGGAAAAATGGTCCAATCCCCTCATTTTGATGGTCTTATGCCTGTAATTAACTAACTTTTTTTTATTATTATATTTATTTTTTTATTTTTTTTTGAGTTTATATGGTGTAATGCATAATGGGTTTGTTTTATTTTTGTTATTTTTTATGTGTTTCTTGATTTTATAATACTTTTATGTTTGCAAAATTAATCCTTTGAATTTTAGATTTTTTTGTGGTTCTTGATTAGACCCATTTGGGTTTTAGTGATTATTGTTGGTTTATATGGTGTAATCCTTAATGGGTTTGTTTAAAAATTGTTGATTCTATATGTTTCTTGATTTTGAGAGTTTGAAATAGTGTAATGCTAAATGGGTTTGTATAAAAATTGTTAATTTAGTCTATTTGAGGGTTTTGGTTCAGTTTTTGTCATTTTTATGTGTTTCTTGATGAACCCCATTTTGGTTTAGTGATTATTATTGCTTTAAATTGTGTATTGCTCCAAAAGGTGTAAATCGGCGGTGAAACCCTGACCATGTGCACCCCTTTGGGTGCCAACTTTCCCTTTTGCCAATGACCTAGGCCAGGCGATGAGCACGTGTTCTAGTGAACTTTAGTTAGGAGTTGGAAATTGGAATCATGAATGGATTTGTTTAAAGTTTGTTAATTTTTGTTGGGTTGCTTATGATATTTGAGGGTTTTGCTTAAATAAGTGATCTTTATGTGTTTCTTGATTATATCATTTAGGTTTCTTGATCATTATTGTTGAAGATAGTGTATTGGTAAATGGTTTTGCTTGAAGTTTGTTAGTTTATTCTTGCCGAGTTCTTGTAAATAAGGGCTTGCTTATATTTGTAAGCCAAGATCTTGTGTTTATAAAAAACACACTTTAACTGGGTGTTTGGATTGAGTGTTAGGAATGCTGGAGTGATAATGGACATGATAGAAGGTGTATGGTTATATGGTTTGAGGGCATGTGTTTGAAGTTTGAGAGTTTATATACATGCAAGGGTGTGGGCATAAAAATTCATTTCCATTGCCATTTCACTACAAACCACGCGCCACCCCACACCTAATACATAATATGACAGTTAGCAATATAGTGCCAATTCTATATTTACCTTGAAGTTAAGAAATAACCATGTCGACATTAAAGTTAAGTGTAACTGACTAAATGGAGTGAGTATTGATATTAAGGGGTGTTGAATATACCTTTTCAAATTGATTATTGTTGCTCTCAGAATCAAAATAGAACCCAATTTGATTAGTATGATGGTTATTTACGTGTGTTAATGTTTCATGCTATAAATAATTACTATGTGCATTATTACCAACTACTATCCTTGCGTGTTTGAAAGTATTATACTAGTAGGTTAACAGGTATATCTTATATACCGTGGTTAGACATGATGTTTACCCTAATACATTTTTCTGGTGAAAAATAACGGTTTGTTGCTTTTGAAGATGGGTTCATATACACATTTAAATTTATAATGAATTCGTTATTGTAAAAATTGTGGAATAATGCATGTTTCTTGAACAGATGTGGAATCATGCCACGTGCATTCTGAGGAAGGCGAAACAAATAAAATCGTAGGTGCTTTTTCATAGTTTTGTTTCTTAAGTGGTATCTGTTATGAACAGTCTTTTCTCATTTTCATTGTACTATAGCTGCGATGATGTAGAAGGCATTGAAACACTTCGTTGGGAAGATCAACAGAAGATAAGAAAGTATGTTGAAGGTGGAGGTGGAGGTGGAGGTGGAGGTGGAGGTGGAGGGTCCCCAAGCACACCTGCACAAGCTGCTACTAAATGTGCAATTGAAGTTTCAAAAACCGCTCGTGCTACTTGTAGGATCTGCAGTGAAAAGATCGCGACAGGAGAGGTGAGTAATTCGTTTTACACGTGACAAGATAACGGGGGTTGAAACGGGCCACTTTTTAGAAGGGGGAGAAACTGGCTATTCGGGCTCCAAATAATTAGTTTCTTTTTATACGTTAATTAATCTGTTGATTATAATTACAAAAACAGACCACAATAATAATCTAAATGTCCAAATAAAGAGATTTAGGAGGTTATATGCATTCCGTTCTCTTTTTTGGCTTATTTCTTGATATGACGTGTATGAGATAACAAGCAAATATAAATTGACACCTCTATTTTTTTTTTTTTTTTTTCTTTTTTATTTTGCCGTCATTAAAATGAATTATCTATGTCCAAATCTCTTACTATAATTTTCGATCACAAATGCGTTTACTTTCTTTTATGGATAGGTTCGTATATCTAGTAAGCCAGAGGGTCAAGGTGCTAGAGGCTTGGCATGGCATCATGCTACATGTTTCTTGGATGCTTCTCCAACTACTCAACTAGAAAATTTGGATGGATGGGAAAGCCTGTCAGATTCAAATAAGTCAGCCGTTATTTCGATGGTTAAGACAGTTTCAGCCACCAAAAAAGGTAGCATCAGATATGGAAGACAATTAATAGACAGCAACGTAGTTTCGGTTTATTTATAGTTTGATCACCGGATGTTAAAAGTTGTTACCAAAAAACACGCTAATTTTCGAAATAGATCATTATGATTTATGAGTATTTTCTTTTTTTGGGTAAAAGGGTTACACCCGGTAAAATAATTTATGAGTATTTTCATTATCAAAAACTTGTATAACGGTTATCAAAAGTTATAATGGTTTTAGACTTTGTTACCAATTAAAAAAATTTCTTGTCAAGCTTTTCATAAACTGGTGTGTTTTTATAATGCTTTTATGTGCTCGTTATTTTAGGCAAAGATGAAGTGAAGGAGGAGAAAGTGCCTCTAAAAGGAAGTGCTAAACGTAAAGGAGCTGTTGACCGTGACCAGAAGTTAAAGATGGCTAAGACCGAAGATGATAATAAAAACAATGAATTGGATCCCTCCAAATTGCAGAGTCTGCTAGAGGCCCAAACAAAAGAATTATGGGCTCTTAAAGACGAACTTAAAAACCATGTATCAACAGCAGAGTTGCGGGAAATGCTGGAAGCTAATAATCAAAGTACATCAGGATCAGAGATAGACCTCCGTGACCGCTGGTAAATTACTTTCTTTCAATTATTTCTATATTAGTTAAAATAGTATTTTTGAGTATGGTATGAAAACAATTCTTTTTCAGGGAACGTATGATGGAATAGTGAAAGTTCAGTTTTTGCTTTTTTTTTTCCTTTCTAATTTTGGATAATTTTGGTCAGTGCTGATGGGATGCTTTTTGGAGCACTTGAAAGTTGCAAACTTTGTAACGGGCATCTTCACTATTCAGGAGGCACCTACAAATGCAGAGGGTTTTTAACTGAATGGAGCAAGTGCGCAAACTCCACTTCTGAGCCTGATCGTGTAAAAGGGAAGTGGAATATTCCAGAAGAAACGAAAAACCAATATCTAAAGAAGGTTGAGTTTTGATATATTTTGATTTGAGTCATGTTTTGTCTCTGACTCTCTGACGGGTCAAGAAGAATAACTTAAAAGTCGAAAGGGTCAAATGGGCTGAAAGTCACCAACAGTGTACTTTAGATAAATACAACCAACTATATTTTTATGATAAGCTTAGATTATTATTGAAATAATATAGTTCTGTTTCATATATTTGCCACACTAATTATAATAAACTTAGATGTTTCTGGTCAACCAAACTGACCTGTACCAAAAATACCCATTCTGACTATGCTTTTGATTGTTGTTCCTCAGTGGTTTAAGACACAAAAGGCGAATAAACCTTCTAGGATAATACCTCCACCTTCACCAAGTACTCCCGCAAAACCGGCTGGTAACGGGACGAGTCAGTCATCCTACAGTGAAAAGTTGGCAGATTTGAAAGTTTCAATCATCAGTTTTTCGTCTGAAACTATGGTATTATTTTCATCACACTTTCTGTATAACATATTTTGTTAAACCACATCTTTCTGATGAATGATACTCTGCAGGACGTGTGGAAGGCCAAAATTGAGAGCGTGGGTGGACAATTTCATCCAAAAGTCAAGAAAGGTACGTATTATTGACTTAGAGATTTGGAATCTGTTTTTGTATCACATACGGGATGCTCTTTTTCTTAATTATGTGGCTAATATACCCACTGCATGTGAATATGGCAGACACAAATTGCTTAGTTGTATGTGGAGTGCCGGATAATATGCACGCTGAGATGAGAAAGGCGAGGTAGTACTTGTTTTACGGGGGTTACAGGAGTGTTTGGATGTTTTTTTAACTAAACACTGTGATTTAATGTTTTATTAATATACGTTTTGAGTGTTCCGGTAAACTGGTTGTGACACCGAGATTCTAACATTTTGTATCAAGATTTAACATTTTTGTATAAAAACGATAATCTTCAAATAAAATGCTAAATCATATGTACACGGACTCTTATGTGAAAGTGTATGTGAAAAGGGCTAAAAGGATATTTTTTAAAAATTTTATTCTTGGGTGATATTCTTTAATGTGTTTGGTTGATCTTGACAGGAGGATGAAAGTACCTATTGTGAGGGAGGATTATCTGGTTGACTGCTTTGAAAGACAGAAAAAACTTCGTTTAGACATGTATAAGATTGAAGCCAGTGAAGAGGCTAATAAAAGTATGGTCACTGTTAAAGTCAAAGGTCGAAGTGCTGTGCATGAAGCATCTGGCTTGCAAGATACGGGCCATATCTTAGAGCATGGCAAAAGCATTTATAATACGACTTTGAGCTTATCTGACCTGTCCACTGGCGTCAACAGGTAGCCCTTGTAAATCTTTCACATATACATCTTTTTTATAAGCAATTGATGTTTTTATATAATCATTAGCATACATGTCATGCATGGCCGTAACAATTTTTTTTAGGGTATGCAGTATATGAAGCAGGCAATTATTTTAGAGGTAGTAAAATGTGCGGGTTGGCTCAAATGTAGTTTTTTGGTATAATTTTAACTAAATAAATAGTGTATCAAATGTGATGATAGAGCTTATATTATGTCACTATTATTTAGAAGGACGAAGGTTTTATGCTTTAAAAATTACACATTGGGAGACTTTTGACCTATTTGACTGTTTCATTTTAGTTCTATTCATTATAATAAAAAAATTTCAGTGTATGCATGTGTACTGGATGTGTACTTTATGTGTCCATCATTTACGTATTATCATTTCGCTCTTGTTTTAATGTGCCTCACATGTTTTTTGTATGAAGTTGTTATATCCTTCAAATCATTGAAGACGATAAAGGGTCTGACTGTCACGTGTTTCGAAAGTGGGGTCGAGTTGGGAATGAAAAAATTGGCGGAACCAAGTTGCAAGAGTTTTCAAAGGAAGACGCAATTCAAGAATTCAAACGGCTGTTTCTTGAAAAGACTGGGAATTCATGGAAAGCTTGGGAAGAAAAGAAATTTCAGAAGCAGCCCGGAAAATTCTACCCATTGGATATTGTATTGTCAATCTTACCTAACTGCTTCCATATAATGTTTCAAAATGGGTGGGTTGGGTAATGTTCAAATGGGTCCTGGTAAACTCACGTAATTTTTAATATGAGCCACTGTTTGGCTACTTTAGACCCGTTTGGCCAATTTGATTTGTTTCAAGATTTGGGGTGAGTCATGCTTTCATTAGCTTCGTTTAACACTTGAATGCTTTGATCTTGTAGGATTATGGGGTGAACAAAGATGCACAGAAGACGAACAAAATCAAAGATGCTAAAAGCCAACTTGCTCCACCATTAGCAGAGTTAATGAAGATGTTGTTTAATGTGGAAACATACCGGTAAATAAAATATCTTATATTTCATTGTATATGCTTAAAGGAGGAGGAATGCATATAAAAATTCAAACTTTGCAGAGCTGCAATGATGGAATTTGAGATTAATATGGCAGAAATGCCCCTCGGGAAGCTTAGCAAAAGTAATATCCAGAAAGGTATAGAAAAACAGATAAATACGTAATATCATGTTATTGATATCCTCTACATATTTTATTATTATTTCTTTTTAATTACAGGTTTCGAAGTATTGACGGAGCTTCAGAATCTATTGAAAGGAATGACTGATAATCCTGCACTCCGAGAAAGCATGATTGTTGATGCCAGCAACCGATTTTTCACATTGATTCCTTCTGTTCATCCACATGTAATCAAGGATGAAGATGACTTTAAACTAAAGGTGACAACAGCCTTTTTTCCTTTTAATGCTATTAATATTCCGTGTCCAGAATGATAGATAGAGAAGGATAAAGTTCATAATATAAATTATAAATCATTTTGCACCATTATCTCTCTATTTTGTAGGTTAAAATGTTGGAAGCACTTCAAGATATTGAGATAGCTTCGAGGCTAGTAGGGTTTGATGCTGACAACGATGATTCAATTGACGATAAGTATAAGAAGCTTCAATGTGAAATGGTCCCTCTTCCTCATGACAGTGAAGATTATCGGTTGGTTGAGAAGTATCTCCAAACTACACACGCCCCTACGCACACAGTATGTCTACTTTCCACTCTATATATTGCTCAAAACATATGCTGGCCTTTTTGGTCTTTTAACATAACACGTATGATGAATTTGACCTTTTTTGAAGGATTGGGCTCTTGAACTCGAAGAAGTTTTTACAGTTGATAGACAAGGGGAGTTCGATAAGTTTTCACCGTACAAAGATAAACTCAAGAACAAGATGCTTCTTTGGCATGGTATGTTTTAAGTACTCTTGGTATTATTATTGTGTGACCAATTTGACCCGACTTGGCCTGTATCATCACATCTTGTTTGCGTTGGGGTTGAATATGTGCTATGATAAAGATTATAATCTGTGTTATAAACTCATAATGAGTTTGGTAGATTTTTATTCTTTATGTGGCAAAATGGGCAGTTTTCGGTTTGGGTTTAAATGGATCATGATGGGTTGGGTTGACTTTTGTCATTTTCTTTAGTTCAATAAAATCTGGTTTATAATACTCGTAATATGATTGAATATTACAAGTATTATTCACAATGACTCAAGTAGGATGTAAAACTCTTTAATCACTAGACCCTTTTACAATAATATATAACCTGAATTGATATGTTTTTCACATCAATGTAGATAGTTCTAATATATGCTGTTCTTGATAGGTTCGCGGTTGACAAATTTCGTTGGTATTTTAAGCCAAGGACTTCGGATCGCTCCTCCTGAAGCTCCAGCAACCGGATATATGGTTGTTACTCTATCTCTTAACTCTTTATATATTTATAATGCTGATTTGTTTGTATATAACATGTGTGGCTGATCTGATGATCGAGAAACAATCTCTTGTGATGTGTAGTTTGGCAAAGGGATTTACTTTGCTGACTTGGTCAGTAAAAGTGCTCAATATTGTTTTACTGACAAGAAAAATCCCGTGGGTTTAATGCTACTGAGTGAAGTTGCATTGGGTGATATGTACGAGCTAAAGAATGCCAAGGTTGGTTTTTGCTATAAATTTATTTTTTATAACGATGTTGCACATTTCTTCACTACCTATGCTAATTCTCTTTTATTTTTGTTTTCCTTGTGACATTGTTAGTATATGGACAAACCTCCAAAAGGGAAGGACTCGACTAAAGGGCTTGGTCAAAAGATTCCCAATGAGTCTGAGCATGTTAAATGGAGGGATGACGTTGTTGTGCCTTGTGGAAAGCCCGTATCTTCGAATGTGAAGGCAACTGGACTAATGTATAATGAATACATCGTCTACAACACCGATCAAGTAAGTACCTAAATCTTTTTCTACATTTTCGGCATGTTTTGTGAGATAGAAGCTTAGATTTTTTTATGTTTAATATATAGATTTTGAGTGTCATAGAAGCTTAGATTTTTGTATGTTTAACATATAGATTTTGAGTGTCCTTTTTCAAAGATGCGGATGGATACGTTTGTTTTATTATTTTTATTTTTATTTTTTTTGGCATAAAAAAATGCATCAACTCTTTTCATTTATCCCGTTATTGTAATTGTATTTTTTGTACATCCAAAATGCCCCCATGTTGCTTTCTTGAAACCATGCAGAAAATTCAGGATTTTTCCTTCACTCTTATAACATACGTGTCACTCAATATTACATGGTTTATAGGCTCATTTTTGGATGCCAATTTTTTTGACAGGTTAAGCTGCAGTTCTTGCTGAAGGTTCGTTTTCATCACAAGAGGTAAAAAAGAAAAGTGTAGAAGCTGCAATGTACAAAAACGTTAACTCTCTGTTTTGAATTTTAGTACCGGAATGATACTATTTGCTTAATGATCTCTTTTTGGGGTTTGTTTGGAGATCTCTAGCGTAGCTTTGGGTAGAATGTAACTGCAGCCGCTTTTGAATTGTGAAATGACTTTTAGCTGCCTTTAAATCTTAGAATTGTATGGCATGTTGTCACTAAATGTGGCAGTATTGGCTCTTTTAGTACCATGAATTGGGCTAGGTCGGGTTGGGTTGACCTGTAACCAAGTGCTGAAATCACCGCCCCAGACTTGGTACATGATGTTACTATCTACGGTTTAAAGTTTAGCTGTCGTCTTTTCTGTGCATACCGACTCATTGATTAGTGCTCATTTTAAATTCATGGATAGGTATAAATGCCATTTTTCTTTGTTTACGCTGACGAAACACACACTCTAAGTTTCAATGTGTACATGAACCCATTATTTCTACTTGTGATGAAACCATCATTTTTCCATTATTATGTTGGTTTTCCGAGCCAAGATAATATATTTTTCGGTTTTAGGACAAGCAAGTCATCCCTCTTTTGACCGACGCCACACTTGTTCTTTCTTAACACAACAGATTGTGACGTAGAGCGCCACAACTAGCGTCACACTTGTTATAAGATAATTGTTGTCATCATTTTGGGCTGGAAAAAGATGGACATTTTCATATCAGGCCATATATAGTTATGTAAAAGAGTTGCAAGGATATATAATTACAATAGTGTGGTTATTGATGATTTCCGGCAATTACGTGTAAGAGACGAGATTGTTAACATATGGTGTGGTGTAAGATCAAGTAAAAAAAGTCGAGATTAGAGATGAAAGTTTAACTTGGTTGTTCAAAACACCAATAAACCAGCAAGTGCTTTTTCTTATGCAAACTAAAGAAGCAATTCTAGTTTAGGGGGTGGTTAGTATTGCTTATCTTCTTATTGATTTATATAGAACATCCCTTGTACATAATCAAATCCTAAACATTAAAAACTGCTAAACAAACAAATTTACATCACCATGCAGCATCTAAGGCTGCATTTTAACTATATAGTACCTAAATGATATTGGTGCTTTCTAACCATCTAGTGTGAAAAAGATACAATCAAGTTAGCTTCATAGTGATGTGGATCTTTTAATATTTTATTGTTGTTGAATGAAGCATTGTAAGTTACATGTCCATATACTATGAATTTCTAAAAGTGACCGCTTTATTTATTTGCTTGCTGTGTTAACGTTTAAATATGAGACATGGGCCATCTATACTGTATTGCTTTCATTATACTTATTTGAATGACAAAAATACCTAAAATTAAAAACTAGCAAAATTGCAACAAGATATAACGAGGCCAAATCCTATACCGCCATAACAATCACGACACCACAGTACCACAACACCACTTGATATAACTTGAGACTATAACTAAAATATCATTCGGGAGTGATTAGATCATTTTTTATTTGATACATCGAAAATGGTAAGACCTAAAAATAGAGTCTAGATAATACACTTGTGTTACCACAACTTTGTATCCATAATGCACCATCAATTTTTTGTTATAAATCACAGTACATTCATGTCACTTTTTCTGATGGTATTATGAGCAAAATAAAATAAAATAAAATAAAATAAAATAAAATAAAAAGAAATAAAACGATGATGTATAGATTAAAACAAATGATGTACAAATTGTATGACGGATCTGTTTGGTTTGAGGTTCCGACAGGTTATGTTTCATATGTAAGGTCATGGGTCGGGTTGGTTATCAACCCGTGTCATACTCTCTACTGGGTGTTTGCTCTTAGTGTTATTGTGTTTAGTGGGTTTAATAGGTCGAAGTTGTATTTTAGTATTTCGGATATTCACTTAATGATATTCGTGTTTGATCCTAGTGTAGGTGTTGGTCATAGGGTCAGTTCATCGGTGTAGTTTGGTCAGGTTTGTCATGTTCGCGTCTATGTAATTTTAGCATCTTGATAGTTTATCTACCTAGAATATATTGCCTTAAAAAAGAATTTTTTTACTATATAACATTTACCAAATAAAGGTTTACTGTTCATCCACAATAACCTTTAGTTGTAATTTGGCACGCTATACTACTTAACTTTAAGATTTTAATACACCATTAGGTTCAAAATATAACAAATTAACCTCTAAACGTATTATAAGTTATGTTTCTACGTTTTTAAGTTTAGCAATATAACAAACTACTAAACCCGTTTATGTCTACTACTTTCACATCATTTTCCTTTCTATTTTTAACACATTCTTAAAAAAATGTGTTAAAATGTGATGAAACTTTAGAAGTTATATTTCTACTTTTTTAAGTTTAGTAATATAGCACATTAACACCAAAACCCGTTCAAGTTCACAGGTCTGCTGTTACAGAATCAATAACACACCGAACAAACTGCTGTTAACAGGTTACTAAATCGCAGGATCAAGAAGACAGAAAAACTGGAATTAAGAACACAACAATAACTGGAATACGCTTTCCAATTAACAAAGAAAAATTCGCTCAAAAACTCTGATGGTTTTCACGCTCTACCACAAGCTCGGTAGGTCCATGAATTTATAGAGTTGATTCATGCTTATCAATCCTACTCATACTACAATTCGAATTCCACAATAATAAATCCTAAACCGACTATAACTATAGAATCCTACTTTGAGTACAATTGTTACTGTAATCGACCCATTGGCTTAGTGTCAGTTCCAACTGCCCATTGGCTCGGGTCAGTCAATTAGTAATATACCAACAAACACCAAAACCCGTTAAACTTTATATGTCTACTCATTTTACATCATTATTCTTATTATTGTTTTAACTATTTTCGTAGCTGCAAAATGAATGTTACTGCAGTCGTTGTAACACCGAGCAAACAAAATCTTGTGATGTACAAGTTATATCTCATTGTACAACATTTTACTCATATTTGGTACTAACACTACTACCATTTTTTTTATTATTTTTTTTTTTTAACTTTCTAACTTTTTCTTTAAACAATCTTCTCTAACTTAATATAGTGTAAATGAATCACCTTTGTAACTTATATCATACGTTGCACAATGTATAAAAAAACCTACATATGATTAAAACAAGCACAACAATTTGGAAGTTATAAAGTTTTTCAAAGTCAAATGACTTGACCATAAATTTTTCTTTCCAAAATCCTTAATACAAGGAAAAATACCAAGAAAATTAAAAGTTAAGGGTTCCACCAAATCTTAAAAACGAGTCAAATTTGTAAGTTAGTGTTAATTAACGTTATAATTACCCACTAAATCAAATAAAAGTCGGTCAAGATGTCTTGTTTAACCGACACGTGTCGGTACCAATTTAATACGGCGATGTTCGGCGGAAAAATGTTTGTTTAAGGCTTTTAAAACAATGAAGTTATCAACATATGGACCCCATTATTTTTATGTTTACTAATTAGCTCATAAAAGCTGACTTTAGTACAACTAAGTACTAACATTAAATAAATAAATTTATATTTGATAAAGGTTTTGTATTATATGATGAGTAGATGTGTTAAGACTTAAGAGAATGAATATTACTACGTAATGAGTTTAGATGTTACATATAGGTCTAAATTTTTATATTATGATATTTTGATTCTTTACATCAAGATAGTTATATTTTGAGAAGCATATACATTGATGAAGTGTTTTTTTATCTGCAATTTTATGTTAAAATTTAGCAAAAAACTAAATTACACACCATATAAAATCACCTAAAATACTCCAAGCCTCGTCGATAAACCTTCAATAAAACCTAACATTAACGGAAAACACAAAAAAGCAAAAACTCTTTAAAACAAACAAATTAAGATGCCGTTTTCTAAAACAATTTAAGTGCTTTAGAGGACCTTATTTTTTTTCCTTTCTTCAAGTGAGTCATTTTTTTTTTTCTCTGAATCGATGAAGAGATGTTGGATGAGATTGTGTTACTACAAGAGTTTGCGTCTTAAAGATAAATGTTAATAATCTAACTTTCAAGGTTTGATCACTATATATGTTGTAGTAGTCAAGTTTTCTTTTCACTTTGATAAATTAACAAAATTCTATAGTTAAGTCTCCTATTTTTTATTACTAAAATGGTTAAAATCTCTCAAGGTACCTTGAGAACCTCTATAATATATTCTGTCAACCATTAATAATTTTTGGAGATGTTAAGACTTTTCTTACTTTGGTCGAGAAATATATACACAAATATAAATTTTGAATTCATTTTCGTAATATTTCTAGCATTTCGCTAGTTCAACTATGCTGTTAAAAGAAGACCTCGATATCTTTTTCGACAAGGACCATAGTGAAAAGTTTCAAGTCGTGAGAGCATCTTCAAACCCTGTGACGTTGCTATAAGTTTTAAAAGATATGTTATTAGGTTTTGATGCTCTATATACTTAGAAGTTGTTTCGGAAACTAAGTCATGATACTGATGGCCGGGTTTGAAGGATGGATCCATAATTTGGATACTTTGAGCGATCTCCCTGTAATCAAATGGTTATTTGATTGTCTTAAATTATACTATCTAAATTAAAGGTGCTATAATAATGGCAAACAGTAAACATACGTATTTCAATTACATAAAATCAAAATTCTTTTTCCCAAAGACACTAGTCATTATCAACATTACTTTTCTAATACCATGTATCATTTTATTCAGATGAATGATTTGTCCCTTATAAGGTTTTTGAATAATTGGAGATGCATGAGAACCTTAATTGCATTACTAAAGATCATCGACCTTTTACGGATGTGTTAGGCTATGTTTACATACATAACATTTAATCTCATAGGGGTTTATATTGTTTTTAAACTTTCGGAAAACAATTAACCTGTCAAAATACTTAGAGAATGCAAAAGTTAAGTTTGCTATATGTTTGTCTAAACAAGTTGTTGCAAGAAAATGTTACATCTCTAAGTAATGTAAAGTACATTATAAAATTTGCACCAAATGTGTTACCTTTAGTCTTTAGACGTGGTATTGCGAGTCTTTTAAGAAAAACTAGTGCCAAATCTATTTTTAGAAGGTCAAATAGTCATGTAGTTATGGTCTAAACTCATTAAAGAATCTATCCCAAAATTTGCATAAGCCATTAGTAAGTGTCACTTTATAACCCTACAAAAACACCTTCTTTGTCTCCCCATCCACTCCCTTAAAACCCCTCAAAATCACCATATTTTTCATCATTTCCTAGTCTCCTCGTGTGCCTAATTAACTCTGTCACTATCTCTTCACTTCAAGTTTCACTATGTCAACTGGTGCTGGCACTGGTTCTCCTTGCGGCGCATGCAAGTTTTTAAGGCGGAAATGTGCCGCAGATTGCATCTTTGCACCATATTTCTGCTCGGAACAAGGCCCCGCTAGGTTTGCTGCAATTCATAAAGTGTTTGGGGCAAGCAATGTTTCTAAACTACTACTTCATGTGCCTGTGGCTGATCGTTGTGAGGCCGTTGTCACAATTGCTTACGAAGCTCAAGCTAGGATCAAAGATCCTGTTTATGGCTGTGTTGCCCATATCTTTGCCTTGCAACAACAGGTATGTTCATTATATAAAAGTCGTTTTTAATGGCGATTTTAATTAAAACGATAGCAAGAAGCTAAAAAGAATACATATAAACATGTTTCTGTATATAACTTCCTAATTAAGCTCCTTCTATTGATGGCATCTTCTCTAACTTGATCTCGGATATAATTGAATCGTAGGTTGCATGCTTACAAACACAGTTGATGCAAATAAAGGCGCAAATGGCTCAAGGATTCTTTGATTCAAGAAACATAGAGACTCAATGGCCAGGATCCGCAGTGTATCAGAATTATCCAACTTTCACGAATATTATGAATGGAAATATATCGCCTCAAAGCTCACTCGAGTCCATTGATCATAACAATGAAGGAACAAGTGATCAAGAGAAACAAAGTAGAGACGTTGATCATTACCATGACATATCTTTTCAACAAGTTAATAACAACAAGAAGAGGCCTTTCCCAAGTGATTTGGGTGAGCTTCAGGAACTTGCTGTTAGAATGATGAGAAACTGATTTACTTTTGATTAATAGTAACCCTAATGAGCCAGTTTGCTTCTTATGATCATTTCATTCATCTTATCATCAAATACTATGGTATGCATATTATGACTTTAAATCAATAAATGTATAGAGGGTTAACTAGAGCTAATATGTCATCAAGAATCACCAAGGTAGCTTATTACGCACCATGCTATAAAGCCTAATTTAGACAACTTTTTCCTTTTCTTTTATAAAATCTCTCTCACTGTCTCAATCGCACTCTATCTCTAGATATATTGTATATAGGACTATGTTATAGCTTAATTTGCCATCAAGAAGATCCAAGAAAGCTTCTTACACACATCCCACCATGCTATATAGGCTCTATTATGCATTTTTTATTCAATAATCTTTTGCAAAATCTCTCTCCCACTCTTGGTATAAGATTCAGTTTATATATTTGTCCACATGTAAAGTTCATGCCAGTATTAATCAACTTATGTCATGTGTTCACTAACCTAAGTTCAGTTTATATTATTGATATACTTATGTTACTATAATCACTTTCATCCAAAATCATATACACCGAACACTACTGAAATTTAGGTAACTTTTTCTTAAGGGCTAGAGACTTAATAAATGAACACCATAGCACTAGCGAAAGCTAGATTAAAAGAAATGACGAGACATGGACAAAGCAATGAGTGAATGTCGTGATTCGTGAATCTTTCTAGCATCAAAATTTAACCGAGTTGCGGTACTCTCCAAATAAGCCCAACTTTAGTTTCTTCGGCATCAAAACCTTCCATCTTGTCGATTCATTTCCCAGTAAAACTTTAGTAACTAGCTAGCAAATGACAATAATGGATTTGATACCATAACCCATACCATAGTGCTTACAAACGTATATAGTGAGTGTATGTATTGGGTTAGATTGAGTTGAAGAATTTTGATAATGACAAAAATAATAGGGACATATACCCTTTGACATTTTTGCAAGGAAACTCTTGGTTTTTGGGTCATTTGAAATTTTATCATCTACGAAGCTACGTCGTACGTCAGGAGAAATAAAATATGAACATAGTTTTTTGTATTTATCTAAGATAAGTGTATGAATAATTGGAGTTTGAACCCTCTAGTATCTTCCCCAGAATTTTAATTACTCTTTCCCTATGACAATAATTTCTTTTTTGGAACGTTTATTTTAAGGGTCTTTATAATTCTTTCTGGATTATAATAATTCTTCATTTTCAGACACTTTAAGTGAAGACATCTAAACTAAACTCACATTCAGAGCCGTGTTGTTAGCTTAAGACTTCAATTAGTTGTCTATCTTTCAATTGAATGCTCACAATATTCATCACACGTGAATATCTTTTATATATATATATATATATATATATATATATAGTACACTTTCACTAGGTCCAATATGATATAATATAGAAATATATGACTTGTCCCACTATCTAGTCTAGTATATAAGGTACTAATAAGATGGTTCACCTAATGTATAGTAAGAAACTTACAACATTTTAAGATATTAATATGAACGATCTTGTACTTAAATACTACAGTATTAGACAAAATGTTCCCTTAATTGATTTAATTATGACTTTCGTAGCTTTCACGAGTTCCACAATTCTAATTATACAAATTGTGAAGGAAGGGCTTTTGCGGATTATGAAAATTATTATTTTGGAAAGTACAAATTGTTATAAAGAAAAGACGAGAGATCGATTACATATATCTGTTGGGTCCTTCAGTATCCAAAGATCCTTAAAACATGATTTGAATACAAATTAAGCTAAGTGTTAATTAAACCGAAAACATTCTAAGTCACTCAGTGAACAGTCACTCAGTGAGTTATCTTCAAGATGCTCAGGACGAATCTAAGAAGAAAGATTCACCACACAGTGAGGCGGTACTCCCTGAAGTGTTACTTGAGCCAGAGAAGAAGGTAATGGGTTCAGTGAGTGTTGGACAAGAACTCACTGAACCTCAGTCTCCTCAACAACAATAAGTGATTGAAGACTGAAGACTGAAGGCGAAGACTGAAGAACCTGAAGCCTGAAAGAAAGGCGGGAATAAGCGGGAAGGTTTGAAGAGATAAGGACAAGTCTTATCGGGGCAGAAACAAACCATCCCTAAAGCGGCTAAAAGTCAAGAAGTGTCAGAACTGACACTCGAAGACTTTTTGGCGCATTCCTATTGGTTCTTGGAAATGACAAGCACTATTGTAGTTGTTAGACACGCCTTCCTATTGTTTATGTATTTTTAATCTTCAGTACTCTTACATGTTTGCCTATAAATAGCAAACAGATGGAGAAAAGTGGGTTAGGTATTTTGTGCAATAAAAGCTTAGACTTCCACAATACCCCTTTTCTCCTACAAAGAGTAACCAATCCCTGAGATAGCTCAGTGGGTCGATATTGTTACCACTTAAGCATTGGTTAAGTTTAGATAGGAGACACCATACCTTGTCTATTCAATCCCAAGTGTTTGTTCCGCAAAACACTTGGGTAATAGATTCTTTGATTGATTTCTAATAAGAATTTAAACGTTGAAAAATATTGTGTTTTTATATTTACGTTTTTACTTATAAGTTGTAATTAATCAAATACATCGTATCAGTCATAATCACGATTAGATTAACTTTCTAGTTATCTCTAAGCGTGTTAAGGGAATAGCAAGTGGTATCAGAGCCTCTGGTTTATAAAATCTTTTCAAAAACTAAGAGTGCTCAAGGTTTTTAAAACCAAGATCCTACTATGGCTGATATTAATGTGCCCCAGCTAGTCGATAAAAAGAGTGGAAGCTTTTCAGCTGATGCCCCCAGACTTGAAGCTTGTAAATTTAGCAAGTGGAAAAAGCGAATGCTTTGCTACTTGACTGGTATGGAACCATACTACATCACTTGTGTCAAAGAAGGTCCCTATGTCCCAAAGACTGCTGAAGGACTAAACAAGCCTGAAGCTCAGTGGACCATTGATGATAGAAGGGTGGTCAATCAAGACCAGCGCCTGAAAAGCATCATTATATCTTGTCTTCCTGACGATATAATGGAATCAGTCATCAACTGTTCAACAGCCAAGCAAACTTGGGATGACTTGATCAATAGATTTGAAGGTCCCTCTGATACCAAGAAAAACAGGATCATGGATCTGAAACTTGAGTACAATACTTTCAGGGCAAAGGACTCTGAAAGTCTTTCTCAGACATATACCAGATACAAGACCTTGATACTTCGTTTCCTAGGACGGGCGGCTCCCTCTTTCTTCCGGTAAGAAAGCGGTTTTTCCCTCGGTTCCTCCCTGACCTTAGATGGAGAAATACATGCTTAAGGAAAAGTCGCCCTCGAAGCTTACGCGTCAGTCCTCTCTTATTACCTTATTTGCACTGGCGTAAGGAGGTTCAGTCAAGTATAGTATAGTGCGGCTTATGGTTCTAGTAGCACAAAATATATAAACTATACTATAGTAGTTCACTCTAGAAGACCTAGTCTGACTATAGTTAGTAGTAGTATAGATTAGTTAGATTCGTAGAACAGAAGAAGAGCCTGACTTTCTATTATATTAGTCAAGCGCTAGCATCCCTATAGAGTAAGGATGTCTTCTGGATAGCTGCGAAGCCTTCAATGTTAAACGAATTATCAAATGATGGTGTAGTTTTGTCTAAGCATGAGACAAATGTTGGCTTTGTCAACAGTCTCCCTGAGAAGTGGCTAAACTTCTCACAAGGCCTCAGGAATGCTAATCACATTAAGACCCTTGAGCTCCCTGAGATCTATGGGAAGTTTGTCTATGAAGACAACTTAATATCTAGGAGATACCCAGACTCAAAAGCTCTTGAGACCAAAAAGGCCTTGACCTCCTCACCCATATCAACTGCCTTTTATTCTAATGGTGTTATGCATGATTTTCAAGAGGATTCTGAAGATGAGATTGATGAAAGAACTGGTGATGAGTACCTAAATGATTTAAATTTGGAATTCCAAGAAAGGGCACTCCTTGCTAATTCAAAACGTTTCATCAAAAGAAATCAGTCAAACTTTTCAAAAGCCAAAGCAAATGAAACCACTGAATGTTTTAATTGTGGTAAAAAGGGTCATTTTACTAGAGACTGTTATTCTAACACCATCTCAGAACCCTCTTATAAATTTTCAGGAAACAGTTCCTCAAGAACTCGCAAATTTCAACCTAGAATGCTTCAGTCGACCCAAAACTTTCAAAACAATAATGTTCAAAAGGGTCAAAAAGACTTTGAAGCAAAATATAGGAAAGCTAAGGCTAAACTTGCACTTCTTGAAACTAATCCCTCAATGTCTTAGGCTGCTCAAACATCCAAACCTGTTCAGACAAAGAACAAGGTTCTTGTAGCAGAAGCTTATGACTGGGACGAAGAAGAGGTCTTCTCAGAAGATGAGGAAATTAGCGTGAGTGCACTGATGACACTTTCTGAAGGTGATCATGTAGCTATTGGAAAAAGCCATGCAAGGAATGGAGAGTGGGTGAACATAACATGAAGAAGGTAAACACTTTACTTTCTATGGATGATAATTATGAATGGCAGTACTATATGAATTATATTTGTGTAAATCTTAAGTTTGTTGAAGAACAAAGGCTTAACTTGCTTTCAAAATATAACAATCTTGTATTAGAATTGAATAAGTGTAGAGATGAATTGCTTGTACTAAAACAAGCCAAGTTAGAAAATATTACACTACAAATTCAAAACACTGAGATTTTGAAGCAAAATCAAGATCTTCAAAATGAACTTAACAAAGAAAAGGCTGTCATTGAAGGCTGGACTAAAAAGAATCCCAAGGTTTTTGATATAGTGGGTTTAATTCCTAAGATAACTATAGGAATTGACCAACTCACTGAAACCCCCAGTGAGAGTCACAGTGAAATGGCCTTTGTTCCAGCTGGCATATCTTTTGAGCAAGAAATGCAACCCAAGTCAAATGACTGGATTGTCAGGGACAACCCAGTCAGTAAGTTACCAAACTTTGAGACTAGAAAAATCTTGCTTCCTGAATGTCAGGCTCTAAAAAATATGCTTGGACTCACTGACCAACCCAGTAGTACTGAGTTAGTAAATGAGTCTGAATCAGAATCATATCCACCACTCCCACCTCCGAATATCCTTCAGGGTGCTGCACCAAGCTCAGACCTCCCACCATTGGTCTACTCTCAGTATTCTCCAAAGGAGAATCCAAGAATGGGAAAAACCCTCCTGAAAAGGCAAACCCCTGAAGTCTTAGTACATACTGATGACTCATCAACTTCAGTCCCTTCTGAAGTAAAAACTGAAAGCCCTGACTCAAAAATTGATCAGTTGGCTGAGCTTGTCAGGAAGCTGAGTGAGAAGATTGAATCTTCTGAGAAACCTTCTAAATCCAAGAAGAAGGAACCAAAATCAGCTTCCTCAAACACCAAACCAAAACCCTCCAAACCCCTGAAAAGATGTGAGCTGTGTCACTTTACCAATTATTTCACTGATGATTGTTATAGAATCCTTTACTGCATGATTTGCAAAAAGGAAGATCACATGACCTCTGATCACAAATCATACACAGCCACATCAAAGATGGCAGGCTTTAAAGCTCAGGCTTTAAAATACCCTTCTGATTCTAAACAGAAACAGAAACAAAAGGCCAAGCCTTTTGCACCTTGCCCTCACTGTGGGTTCAATGACCACCTTCCTAAGGATTGTCTAATGGACAATAGTTGTGAAATTTGTGGAGATTCCACTCATGACACCTCAGGACATGATAAGGTCATTCAGACTAGAAGAGATATGACCAAGTCAACCTCTCAGTCTACTGAGTCTACCTCTGCAAACAAATGCAAAACCTGTGGTAGCTCAGTCCACTCAACCACTGACCATGAATCAATTGTCACTTTTAGAAAGACCACCAAAGTCAAGCCCTCAAAGATATGGAGTCCTAGAAAGAACTAACTCAGTTTACCATTTGTGCAGAGGCATGCCAGGGAGCCTGTGTGGCATCTAGATAGTGGATGTTCAAGGAGCATGACTGGTGTGAAAGAGTATCTGCACAAATATGTGGATGAATCATGACCCAAAGTGATATTTGCTGATAATTCATCATGTCTCACTGAAGGTTATGGATCAGTAAACTGCAATGGTATAGTCTTTACTAGGATAGCTTATGTTAATGGTCTTAAATACAACTTGATCAGTGTCAGTCAACTATGTGATGCAAAATACATAGTTCAGTTTGATGATAAGCAAGGAACCATCTTCAATGCTAATAAGGAAGTTGTCCTTATTGCACCAAGAAGACAAGATGTTTATGTGTTAGACATGTCCAGTCTAACTTAGAATGAAACTTGTCTCTTTACTAAGGCCACTGAAATCCTCAACTGACTTTGGCATAAGAGACTCTCCCACCTGAACTTCAAAAACATAAACAATCTTGTGAAACAAAACAAGGTCCTTGGCTTACCATCACTTGTGTTTTCAAAGGATAAACCATGCTCTGCCTGTGAAAAAGGTAAACATCATAGAGCATCCTTTAAAACCAAAAAAAAATTTCCATCAGGAACTGCCTTCATCTTCTCCATATTGATCTCTTTGGGCCCATCAGTCCCACATCCATTAACCATGAGAAGTATACTCTAGTCATTGTGGATGAATACTCAAGATACACTTGGGTTTACTTCCTAATAAAAAAGAGTCAGGCAACTGAAACAATCATGTCCTTTGTCAGGAACATTGAAAATCAAAATGACATCAAAGTCAAACAGATTAGGACTGACAATGGAACAGAGTTCAAAAACTATGAACTTAAATGTTTCTGTGATGAGAAAGGAATTTTCCAAAATTTTTCCTCTCCTTACACACCTAAACAAAATGGTGTGGCTGAAAGGAAAAATAGAACACTCATTGAAGCAGCCAGGACAATGCTAAATGGATCAATCATTTCCAAACACTTCTGGACTGAAGCAGTAAAGACTGTCTGTTACACACAAAATAGATCCATCATTGTCAAGAGACATAGCAAAACCCCTTATGAGTTATTCAAAGGAAGGATCCCTGACATCAGCTACCTTCATGTCTTTGGGTGTCCTGTGTCTATTCATAATAACAAGGATCACTTATGGAAATTTGATGCCAAAGCTGATGATGGATACTTCCTAGGATACTCACTTGTCTCAAAGGCCTTCAGGGTGTTCAACACTAGGAGACAGCAAACTGAGGAAACATTTCATGTTAACTTTGATGAGAGCACTGATGCAATCAGTGTGTCTAACACCTCAGTGGAAGAGATAGGCATTGATGATTCATCAAAATACCCTCCTGATGAACACCATCCTTACAATGGTCCTTCCACTCAGTACCAACCAAATGCTGACATCTCCTATTACATCATCCCTCACAACCTTCCTTACCCAACCATCACTGAGTTTGTTGAAGCACAAAGAAGTACTGATGCAATCATTCAGTCTGAACAAAGTGCTCAGGAACCAAACAATCACAGTGATGAGTCAACCCACTCAGACACTCAAGGTGCTGAAGATCATCATGTGTCTAATCCTGACCCTACCCATTAGGCCTCCTTAAGTTCTAATCAGTTCCCAAGACCTCAGGACAGTTGGACTAGGTCTCAGGATATAGAACTTGTAAATATAATTGGAGAGCCTACTGAAGGCATGCTCACTAGAAGCATGGCTGCACAACTGAGAGCAGCCTCAACCAATGGATGCCTATTTGTGGACTTCATCTCCACAATTGAACCCAAAAGTGTCAAGGAAGCACTTAATCATCCAAGTTGGGTTCAGGCCATGCATGATGAACTGGAACAATTTGACAGAAATAAGGTAATGACCTTGGTCAAATGTCCTGAAGATGTTTCAGTCATTGGCATGAAATGGGTGTTCAAAAACAAATCTGATGAAAATGGCATAGTCATTAAAAACAAAGCCAGACTTGTAGCCAAAGGCTATAACCAACAAGAAGGCATTGACTATGAAGAAACATTTGCACCAGTAGCAAGGATGGAAGCCATCAGGATCTTCCTTGCTTTTGCAACCTACATGAACTTCAAGGTGTACCAAATGGATGTTAAAAGTGCATTCTTAAATGGGTTACTGAAAGAAGAAGTTTATGTTCAACAACCTCCTGGATTTGAAAGCCATGAGTTTCCTGACTATGTCTGCAAGCTTAACAAATCCTTTTATGGACTGAAACAAGCTCCCAGGGCATGGTATGAAACTCTCTCAGCCTTCCTGATCCAAAATAAATTTGTCAGAGGCAAGATAGACAACACATTGTTTATCTACAGGACAAATAATGATGTCATACTTGTACAAGTATATGTTAATGACATCATCTTTGGCTCAACAAGTTATAAAATTTGCAAACAGTTTGAAAAACTGATGGCAAAGAAATTTGAAATGAGCATGATGGGAGAACTGACTTACTTCCTTGATCTCCAAATCAAGCAGACTGATAAAGGAACCTCTATCAGTCAAGAGAAGTATGTCAGAAGCCTACTAAAGAAGTATGAGCTCAGTGACTGTGCCTCAGTCAAAACTCCCATGGTACCCCTAAACAACATTGGTCCTGACCTAACTGGAAAACCAGTGAATCAAACTCTTTTCAGAGGAATGATAGGATCACTGATGTATCTACTTGCATCAAGGCCTGACATCCAATTCTTAGTCTATTTGTGTGCCAGATACCAATCTGACCCAAGAGAATCTCACCTCACAGCTGTGAAAAGGATACTCAGGTTCCTGAAAGGTACTCCAAACCTTGGATTATACTATCTAAAATGTTCAGGCTTTGATCTCAATGGATATTCAGACTCTGACTATGCTGGATGCAACATGGACAGGAAAAGCACCTCAGGCTCCTGCCAAATCCTTGGTGGAAAACTAGTCTGTTGGAGTGCTAAGAAGCAACAATCAGTTGCCATGTCCTCAGCTGAAGCTGAATATGTTGCAGCAGCAAGTTGTTGTGCAAATGTACTCTGGATGAAAAGTCAACTCAGTGACTATGGAATTCAGTACAAGATGGTTCCCATCTTTTGTGATAACACAAGTGCAATTGCCATCTCAAACAACCCTGTTCTTCATCAGAGAACAAAACACATTGATATTAGATATCACTTCATCAGGGACCATGTCATGAATGGTGACATTGAATTACACTTCATTCCTACTGAATATCAGCTAGCTGATATATTCACCAAACCATTGGATGAACCAACTTTCACAAGACTGAAAGCTGAACTAAGAATGTTGGGTATTGAGAATCAGTCCACTGATTGAATCCATCCAACTAAGTGTAAATTCTGAAAAAACCCAGGTCCCTGACTCAATGTGTTCCTCAGTGAATAAGATCACTGAATCACCTTCCCTGAATCTCAGGAACTAAACCCAAGTCTCTAAACCCTTGTACCTCATGAACTAAACCCAAGTCCTGAACAAGCAGGTTCACTGAATGAAGAGTCATTCAGGGCCCTCAAGTGACATTCAATGCTAAGTTAAATGCACTAAGTATCTAGTTAGTAAATGTCCGAGGTTGGTAACTGAATTCTTATTTAATATAAGAATATTTGTTCTTTTGCCTTTCTGGCATGCAACTCATGGGCCCCCACATTCCCACTTGGCATTTAATGTCTCTCCAATCACATAACAGATATGTGATGACTCAACCCTGCAAATTACACTTTTTGTAGACGGCACAGTTGTTCACCTCGACAGTTGCGCAAAACAGGGAAAGTGGAGTGGTTATGAATTAAATGCGGATCTCAAACGTTTTATTCAAAACGGTTTTCAAAATAATACCTTTTGAGAAAATTAAACCGCTTAATGCCTAAAATACCCTCCTCTCCTCTTCCCTATAAATACCCCCCAAACAAAAAACACACACACGTTTTTAGAAAATCTTAAGCAAATTCTTTCCTTTTTCTTTCAAAACAAAATTTTGTGTGTGTGTTCTTAGTCTTTAGAAACCAGACCTTTTTGTTCTTGCAAACCCATGACCTTCCAACACAAATGGCTACTTCTAAAGCTATTACATACGCCCCAAATGTGGAATTCCTCATTGAGGGCGTAGACATGACAAAAAACAACGTGGTAGGAAACTTTGCTTATCCCCAAAAGTTTTGGGCGTACAGGAATGTGGTTAAATACCTTCAAAACTGCTTTCTTGCTACGGCGTTCATAAAGACCCCCTCTGTCATATATCATGACTACCTGAGGGAATTCTGGTGTACTGCAGTGGCAACTAGCCCTGAGGACACCAAGGACTTAATTATCACATTCTCAGTGATGAATGGGAGAAGGACCCTCTCCCTTGATTACAAAACCTTTATCAAAGCCATTGGCCTTGATTTTGCTGAGAATTTTGAGTCCAACCCCACTGACCAAGAAGTTAAGGCAGAATTGCTTTTTCTAGGGCCACATGACCCCAAACAACCTGATGTGGCCCCAGGTTCATTATTGGCCAAGGCACCCATAATCAAGACTTGGTTTTCCCCAGTCTGGAGGATCCTGATGACTTTTGTCATTCAGGTACTGGGAGGCAATAAATCCTCCACGGAGCAGTTGAACTCATCATAACAATTGATGGTGTTCAGTTTCCTGGAGGGTAGAAAAATTGACATCGGTGGAATAATCTTCCATGACCTCGTGGCCAAACTCTCAGGAAAATCTAGGCAAAGACACATGTATTACCCTAGGTTCATTTCCTGTGTGCTTCAGGACTTACTTGGCTCAGATTATATGAGGCCTGATGCTCAAGGATCAAAACCTGACATCCTACACAAGGCCAATTATACAAGTGGCCTTACTGAGGTACAACCAGTACCCCTGACCAACTATATGCTGGTAGTTATTCTGGGGGAAAATACAATCTCACCCATTCCTTCTCATGAAAAGCAGGAGAAGAAGAAAAAGAAGGTAGGGACCAAGAAGGTGGTGAAACCCACACCACTCGCCCTTGGATCTTCTGCCTCAAAAGAAGGGCAATCGGCCAAGACCTCAGAGACACCCATCATTGAGACCCTCTTGACCTTAAAACAAAAGCCAACGGAGGGTACTGAGAAATCATCCTCAGTATCCTCAGGAAAAACCCTTCCTCATGACTCTGCTGACATACACAAGTCAGTGGAGTCAGGAACCTCCACCCATTCATATCCCGATGAAGGTACTGACAAATCACAATCTGTGCCTGAAGGAGTAAAGGGTCCTGAATCCTCGGTAGGGCAGCACTACTCTACTGAGAAGGGGACCCACACCCAGTCACATCCTGCTCACGGCTCTGAGAAATCACACTCAGAGTCTCAAGGAGTCAAGGACCCTAAATCCCCAAAAGGGCAGTACAACCCTGATGGGAAGGGGGTCCATCAACAATCACAAATTGTGCCTAGTGATAGTACTGGAAAACACCCACCAGTCCTTGAAGGCGCACATGGGGACAAAGACTCAGGGGGCATGCAACCACCCACTGATATGGAACCACAACCCCCTCATGGTGGATCCAGTCTCTCGGGAACTGACTCCAAGCGCCAGGCTGAGCAAACCCACTCAGTTATTATGGCGGGGTCAGGACCTGGCCAAAACCAGTTGCAGATTTAGTCAATGGCGGATTTTCAGGCTGTTCTCTTGTCTGATGAAGAGCTCAGCATTGATAGTGAGGAAGAAGTGTTTGAGGCAGGTGATGATATGGACATTGATGCTCAACCCACTGAACAATCGCATCAGTCTTCTCCACCACAGGGTGAAGAATCAACATCTCAGGCAGATCATTCATCAGACTCTGAATCATCCTGCCCAGCCAATCTCAGGAAGTATGACAACATTCTTCCTCTCACTGAAAGACAATTTGTCAAGTTCTTGCAGAAAGCCAACAATGCTCTCTTTCAAGGGCTCACTGAAGAAATTTTTGACCAACATTGTGAAGCTGCAGTTCATTATATCAACCTGAAGGAATTTGTTGAAGCTTATCATGATGAAGTTAATGAGCAACAATCAGGGATTTCCTACTCCTTGACAACTCTTGATGAGAATCTTAAAATGTTCAACGCTACCCTTTCCAACATTACCAAGAGCATTGCAACTATTCAAGAGTCAGTGAAAGATGACCCTGTGCTCAACAAGAAAATTCTTCAGGCTTCTGAGACTTATCAGCGCCAGTCAGCTCAGTTCACTGAGCTTGTCAACATGCTGAAATCCTCTAACCTTCAGGGTCTCAGCTCTTCAGTGGACTCCATCAAGTCTTCCCTGGTTCTTATGGAGGCACATTTGGCATCATGGGCCAAGTCTTCGAATTCCTTGGCCTGGAATCTTGGGCCTCGGATGACTGCTATAGAGGCTTCTCAGGCATCTCTTGAGGCAAAGGTGACCACTCTTCAGCAAGACACCTCAGACATCAAATCCATGATGACTGAGATCTATTAGGCTTTCGAAAGTCAGGTTGTTCGCTCAACTTCAGTGAGCACTCCAACTCTTGCTCTCACAATGGCTTAAGCAACAGCTGAGGGGGAGAAAGTCACTGAAGCATCTTCCAGCCAACAACCTCCTTCTCACACTGAGGGGGAGATTCCTGAAACAACCCCATCATCAACTCACCAAGATAAAGGCAAAGACATTTTCACTACTACTGAGCCTGAACCTACAATATTGGTGCCTGCTACCCAGGTCATAAGGCCTGACCCTGATGAACCAGTCAAGGTCCCTTATGAGATTAATGGGGTGATGCATCTTCTCACTGAGGCTGAAATTCAGGCTCATATGGAGAAGGAAGAAGGGTTGAAGAAAGCAGCTGAAGAAGAAAGGCTGAACAAGTCTGCTCTTATCCAGGTGGTCAGTGAAGAGGCTGAAAAACTTGGAATTGAACCAAAAGCCCTTGCTGGAAGAAAAGGTGGTGAGAGCTTTGTGAAAGCTCAGGATGCTGAGATGATTGCTCTCAAGCAGAAAAGGGATGAAAGGTTGAAAAAGGCTGAGGAGATAAGGAAAAAGAGAATTGAGAGGTACCAGTGGGTTATGACAAGCAGATTGAGACCTGAACCAATCACTGATGTCAAGATTCACCAAAATACCAAGCCTGCTGTCATCAGTGTCTTCAGAGGTCCAGACAAGAGAGACTTTGAGGTTCATGATCCCTTTAGATTCTCTGACTTTGGGATCACTGAATTGGATGAATTGAGTCCAATCATATTTAAAAAGTCGAACGTTGTCGTCAAAGAACTGATAAAATCCCTGAAGCTAAGATATGAAAAACTGACAGCAACATGATGACCTTGGTATTCCCTCACTTCTCCCAGCTCCAGCCAGTCAGCCTGCTCCCTCTCAGTCCTCTAGAAGAAAGAGGAAGCAAATTGAGTCTGAGCCTGAGATCAAAGTTCCTGGCCTTGAATGCAACAGAGCCCTCCCTGAAGGAGTTACATTCGTGAACAACTTGGTCATTGAACAACTTGAGAGAGGTCTCTTCTTCACTGATGCATTTGGTGATCAAGCCTTCCAAAGATGGAATGACATTGATAAGGCAGGAATTAAAACTATGCTTGGTTACCTCATGATGGCTTCCCCAATACAGAGTCCTGAAAATATGAGGTTCTGTCAAGACCTGAGAACCAAGATTCAAGAGCATCCTGACCAACATGAGCTGGAATCCAAAAGACCAAAGCTTGAAGCCCTTGGTTACAAATTGGACTGAAGAATCTGCAACACCACCACTATCCTGTACTTTGTTTAGTTGTTAGGACTTATGTAAATGAAATTATTAAAATGATGGCTTTTTGTTTTGTTATTTCAGTGTCCTTAATTACTTTATAGTACATTCAGTATGAGAAGAAGTCATTAGCTCACTCATAACTGATCAAAACACTTAAGCATAATTTATATCCAAATAGGGGGAGATTGTTGGGTTCTTCAGTACCCAAGGATCCTTAAAACAGGATTTGAATACAAATTAAGCTAAGTGTTAATTAAACCGAAAACATTCTAAGTCACTCAGTGAACAGTCACTCAGTGAGTTACCTTCAAGATGCTCAGGACGAATCTAAGAAGAAAGATTCACCACACAGTGAGGCGGTACTCCCTGAAGTGTTACTTGAGCCAAAGAAGAAGGTAATGGGTTCAGTGAGTGTTGGACAAGAACTCACTGAACCTCAGTCTCCTCAACAACAATAAGTGATTGAAGACTGAAGACTGAAGGCGAAGACTGAAGAACCTGAAGCCTGAAAGAAAGGCGGGAATAAGCGGGAAGGTTTGAAGAGATAAGGACAAGTCTTATCGGGGCAGAAACAAACCATCCCTAAAGCGGCTAAAAGTCAAGAAGTGTCAGAACTGACACTCGAAGACTTTTTAGCGCATTCCTATTGGTTCTTGGAAATGAAAAACACTATTGTAGTTGTCAGACACGCCTTCCTATTGTTTATGTATTTTTAATCTTCAGTACTCTTACATGTTTGCCTATAAATAGCAAACAGATGGAGAAAAGTGGGTTAGGTATTTTGTGCAATAAAAGCTCAGACTTTCACAATACCCATTTTCTCCTACAAAGAGTAGCCAATCCCTGAGATAGCCCAGTGGGTCAATATTGTTACCACTTAAGCATTGCTTAAGTTTAGATAGGAGACACCATACCTTGTCTATTCAATCCCAAGTGTTTGTTCCGCAAAACACTGGGTAATAGATTCTTTGATTGATTTCTAATAAGAATTTAAACGTTGAAAAACATTGTATTTTTATATTTACGTTTTTACTTATAAGTTGTAATTAATCGAATACATCGTATCAGTCATAATCACGATTAGATTAACTTTCTAGTTATCTCTAAGCGTGTTAAGGGAACAACAATATCTTACGTACCAAATAATCAATCACAACAATTCATTTTTTGGACAAAATAATATATAACCTTAAAAAAAAAAAAAAAAAAAAAAAAGTTTAAACCGTTAAGGGAAAACAATTACATCATCGCGACGTGCATTTAATTATCTTTCAATAGACAAACAACTTGATATATTTTCGACAAACATTTCTTTTTCCACAAGTTTTGGTCATTTTTTTTTATTTAAACTTGCATGAGAAATCATATTTTATTCAACACTAATTTGAGTATTTAAATATTTAAAACATGTAGGGAAATGAACAAAACTCTTTCTACAACATTATAAAAGTTTCACCATTTTTTTTTTGAAAACCAGGCATACATAGATTTTCAACTATATGTAACACTTTATATTTCGAATTCTGGATTAGTGCAGTTAATAAGTTGAACAAAACACATAAAATCACATGTGATTTTTACCATATGTGATATCTATCACATGTGATTTTTACCATATGTGATCCTTTTCACATGTGATTATAGAAGTTTCATAAATAAGATGCTATAATCTAGAATTCAAATACAGCGTGTGATATATGATTGGAAAGCTATGAATGTGCATTTTTCATTGCAAAAAACAAGAAAAGTCTTTGATTTATACACAAATACTTATGACAATTTAGTACAGTTGTTTATTGTTAGAACTTTAGATTAGTATAAATCACATGCGACGCGTACTACGAATTACGATACTGAAAATAAAAAAACCAAAAAAACTTTGTTAAACGTATATAAAAGTGCCTGTCTGGTGAACGATAATAAAATGGTCGTCGCGATAATATAATTTGTTTTGACTAATGAGTCTATTTGCATTTTTAATGGTATATGAAACATTTATTTATATAATAATGAGTCTATTTGCATTTTTAATTTTTAATTTTGATATATAGTTTATTGCTAAACAAATATACTTTGAATAAAGCGTAACGTCCTTAATATAGTCTTCATTTAAGCCCATTTTAATTTTTTGATTTTGTTACTAAAAGCATCCACAATGGTGAAGTTTTATATAGGTAATCATTAATTTATAAACCTTTTGATGCTATAAATTTATGTTCACTATACATAAACCTTTTACAACTCTTGAAAAATATGAACCTCTTCATGCCACATGTACATGAAATAAATAATCACTATGATTAAAGTGAAAGATAGAGCTTTATACAGGTTTTAGACATTTTGAAAAAACTATCATAGTGGATGCCCTAAGTACATTGCGAATTAGGCTCACCATTTTTTGTTGAATTTATATGAAAAGTTCTATGGGTTTTGCTAAAAACAATAACCTTTCGAATTGTGATTAAATAAGAGATTGTCATTACATTGCTTGTAATGTATTATCACGATCAGATAAAAATCACTAACATTTACTTGTAATTTATTGAAATAATCTATTACACAAAATTGAAGGAAAAAACATATTTTTAATCACAACATTAAGGGCTTTTGTTAGCAAAACTCTAATTTTATAGCTAAATTTAGTATCTTCCTTTTTTGAAATTTCTTTGAACTTAGAATTTTGCCACACGATTTTACTAAAGAAAATAAATAAACCATCATATAGAGTGCACTCATTAGTCATTACATGTTTCTTGAACGTAATTAAAGTATTTGAGTTAAAAATGTTGATATTGTCCCCATAATTAAACTTTGTTCGTCTATAGTTTTTTTTTTTAATTATCAACCTGAGGGCATACTATATTTAACTACCCTAAATAGTCCAAAAAGAAGATGAATATATAATAACTACAAAACAAATAAATTCAAAGTAGAAAGAATTCAAACAGCCCATATAATATTAAATCTTTATGTACTTCGAGCCCATGACCCAAACATATTTCTTTAGTCAAAAAGGTTGTAGAAATTAAAGTGGGGAAAAATAACAATTTTTCGTCATCATACGTGTTACTTTTGTTATTCATTATATTTCTTGAAATATGAAGAAACAACAGAAATAAGTGAAAGTAATAAGTAATAACTCTATATTTACAACATAACTAAGGCATAACAAAAGTCTGTAATGAGTAGTATATTCTGAAATTATATTGCATTTCAACTTGAGCTTAAACTATTGTAAAAGGAAAATCATACAACTAAAAAGAAACTGCATAATCGCTGTATTTGTTAAGATAATCCTCTATTAGCTTGATCGTCGAGTTTAGAAGATTAATAATTGTTGTATTTGTTTCCAAGTTCTAAGTAATTAATCTAGCTGCTCGATAGTGTTTAATAGCTTGATTAATACAAATTGCTTGACATTCCAAAGAAAAAAAGAAGAAAAGAAGCGTACATAGACACAACGTACCGTGAGTAATTGCTACATGAAGTCCTGAACTACCTAATATACATTAACTAAACTCCATCAACTTGAAGCTTAATCTGTTAGTCGAATTATTAACTGATTTGTTTGAAATGAATGGGATGAGCTGAGCAGAACCAAAAGGCTTGGAGCGATTCAGAAATTTTGAAATTTTTTAAAAGCCGGTGAATCAAATATTGCTGATGCTATTATACTATTGTAATGAGTGTGGTTCAAATTTGTTTGATCTTTGTTGTTCTACTTTTTGTCTTAAACTTATGATTTTCGAGCACTATATCAAACTGGTGCTAAGATGTCCTTAAAATGAACTCTTTATTAGGACTAAGTTAGGGCCTTACAACTATTTGATCTTTGTCAAGCCAAATGTCAGGTACTCACGTTATTAAGACCATGGTTCCGGGCTATAGGTGTATATATTAATTGCATCAAGTGTTTAACTGCTAAGGATACATGGAATTAGTTGATGGAAATCGGGGAACCACATATAATATGACTAACCTTGATGATACAACTAATATGGCAGACCATGTTGGCCTTTATCCAAACCATCTAAAGTTTTTCGACGTTGTGGTACAAACCACCCTTTAGATTATATGGATGTTCCGGAATGACACAATTTCGCCCTCAAAAGACCACAAAAGAGCTTATATTTCAACGATATTAATCAAGTTCCTTACGTTCACCTGGATATCCATTGCTAGGGCTAAGTAGCTTCTCAAAATTGGATTGAGTGGTTTAATGACCCATGCAATGCTCTTTTCATTTTCTCTTGTATATTTTATTCCCAAGCTTCTTGCTAGATGTATTTTAAAAAAATCATCGCCGTTCTAAAAAAAATGTTAGCCAATAGATTGATGCAACATAACCCAGATCGAGTTATGGTAAGTACAAAGCACTTCCAAGTTAACATATTTGTGTGATCACCTTGTAGAAGAAAGAGTTAAACTAACACACTAGTTTCTAGGTCAAACTTTGCCTGTTGATTCATCAGTAATTGAAGTTCACATATGCTTGCCTTACATGTACAATACGGTTAAGCTTGTAATTTAAGTACATAACATGCAACAATGGCTCGACAGCATGATCAACATAGCAGATTAATTGACGAACATCCTACTTGCATATCATTTATTAGAAGATTGTTTAAGCAAAAATGAAGAATAATTTAAGTGACGGAAGAATTGTTAATGTTGAATCAAGTAGCTCAGGTTAATCAAGGAAAGATGTGACCTGAACCTTAAAATGGTTTTCGTCAGATTGGTTGAATAATAGACGCGAATGGTGAATAGATGGGATCATGGCAAAACACTATTGTGCAAAATATTCCTATCACATAAAGTGGTAACACCCCCTTGTAACAGGAGAAGGGGCTTACTACAAACAAGATTGCTCTTTCCTAAATCCAAACTTTGCTCTCCCAACTTATCAGCTGTTTGGCTCTAAATCATAAGTGATCATAGACTCATCTCTAGGGGGTTAATTACATATATACCTAAAACATTGGTCAAAATCCCACTTTTGTTCATTATCTAGAATACAAGAAAAGAGAGCTAACTTTTCAGATAGTTTCTATGTAGATATTCTGAGCAAGATATCGATATTTGTATATAACATTAGCCGTGAAATGTGACATTTGAATGACTAATTTTGCAGGTCGAGTCCAACACCATATATACACTCGAACTGGGAAGATCTTATTCTAATGAGAGATTACGTGACCCTATTTCCTGGACCCATGAAAACTAAGATTGATAACACTATAATGAACCCAACACTCAGTCTCACTTGATGAGCCAATGAATATACAACTCTGTGATGTAGCAGATCGTTAAGGGAGCTTTGGACATGTAAAACTGATAAAAGACTTCACAATATACACAATGTTCAAGTAAAAATTTGCAAGAACCTTGAGAGAGTTAGCTAAACATAACACATGTAACTAACTAACTATTTTGCATATCAAGAAAATCGGCAGTAGATTACACGGATTATTCTACCGAAAAGAAATTGCTAGTTAGCTAGAACATATCATACTTCAGGATTCACAAACTAAAATAGGATGAGAACTTTCATCCAAGATTTATGTCAACACACACACCCAAAAGTATAAGTAAACAACCAAAGCTGCATAATCATTCCTTTAAGTATCTCAAGCACCAGAATTATTATTTTTCTTAGAAGTTGCTTCTTCATAACCTTTTAGGGTTTTTCTTCCTCTAGTTCATCTATCAAGCTATCGGAAAGTACAGTATTTGATTTAAATACTACAATTTGTCCGTGTTGTGATAATCATATTTGTAATGTCGGATCACATGTTGGTACTATGTGGGGAGGCAATAAAGATTTGGAAAAAATATGGCTGATCAACACAAAATCGAAAGAAAATTTAAAGAGAATAAAGCTTGATACATATCACTATATCTGTATGATCTACTTAATTAATTAATTATCATATGCTATATTGCTATATATATAATCAAACACACACACACGCGCACATACACACACACTAAAAGATGGCTGATTAAAAGACAGAGTGCTACATACCTATTGCTAGCAAGCTCCAGCTTTATAGGAGAACTTCTTAAGAACTGAAAATGATTTTGTAAAGAAACAAATCAGGTCTGGATGATAAAGCAGGGAATTAATAAGAATTACAAATTACATGATTAGAGGTGATCAATTATTATAAGCTATAAGCTAAATTAGTAGCTAGGTCACTAAATCATAGCTCACAAACATCAGATTTAGTACTGATCAAAACTTTACAAACTAATATTAAACAAATATATCATATCCAAAGCTACAAAGATTTAGGGTTTACTTATGAGAATTCTAGGGTTTCATAGCTGGCCTAATTTTATTGGCATGCTTTGGATAAAGGTAAGAGCAAATATTATAGCAAATACCAAAATTTACAGAGCAACATAAATTATACATATAATCCCTTTCTAGTTGATTGATCCCAAACTGATATTGATTTTCCCTTGTGAAATGCTAATGTTGAACATAGCCGAAAGCAATGGAATGAAGGTCTTCCGTGTGGCTTATTTGCATGTCCAAATAATCAATGGAGTAACTTGAACCTTCTTGGAAGCTTGAAAATGAGGCATCTTCTTCTTTAAGGAATGAATTCTCATAGTGATGTCCTGTCGAGTTGAAGTTCATAATTTCGTTGATATTGCTAGTGCTCGAGTTTTGATCGAATTGAGGCATATTTAAGCATGAATTGTCTGATTGTTGAAACCAACTACGGATATCTTGTGGAGGTGTGTTAGAGGGAAGTCTCCCGTTATGTCTATGATCGGTGGTAGGATAGCTTGAACAACTAGAGCCACTGTATACGCTTTGAGCTGCTTGTTCCTTCAAAGAAGCTAGTTGAGATTGTAAACTAACAACCTGTTTAACAAAATCAAGATTAGAACGAATTTGATCTAGCTAGCCGTAATTTAATTAAGATTATGCTTATCTTTTACTAGGAGCTTATTATACCTGTTGCTGAAGGGCAAAAATGTGTGAAACACAACCATAAATGGGATCTTGAAGTCTCGCTTGAGCTTCATAGGCTATGGTAATGGCTGCTTCACATCGGCCACTAACAGGGAGGTGAGCAAGGAGTTTAGAGACATTGCTTGCACCAAAAACCCTATGAATGGCTGCAAAGTGGGCAGCACCTTGTTCATGGCAAAAATAAGGGGCAAAAACACAACCCCTAACACATTTTCTTCTTAAGAACTTGCAAGCACCACATGGGGAACCTGATCCTGTCATGATTAATTTAAGGTTTTAGACTAGAGTTTCAAGAAAATTTGTTTGATGCTGAGATAATTGTGTTTGTTCTGATCTTGATGCAAGCATTATAATCATGTTTATAAACACAAGAGGGTAGGGTGGATCATACTGCAATGAATAATTTAACCACAAACGGTTCCCTTAATGGACTACAGGTTGTATTTTTTAATTTCTATAGGAAAAGAGATTACCCTCTTTGATAAAAAACAAAAATCTTTTCTAAACTTTTCACCCCACATCCAACCCACACTCCCGAAGGTTTCCTTAGTTTTAACTAATTCCCATTTTAACTCCTTAGAGAACATAAGAGCCACTACAAAGCAGCCCTCGGCCATCCCTCTAATAGTTTGATTATTGGACACTTTCTCAGATAACCAGCTCAACAATCTCTTCATACATTCACAAAAATACATACATCTATACATCTTAATAAGTATTTAGACCATGTTAGAAAATTTCAACACTAGTAACCCTTATGCATGATCTTTAAAATAAAAATGTATAAGTTGAAAGAAATATAGCTCCCATTTTATTTATGTAAACTATATTACTTACAAATTTGTACAATATTTTTTCTTAATCAAATTAATAGTTAATGCTCCATAAAATTTAAGTTTATAAAATTATTTTCAAAAAACGCAAAAAAATAAAAATAATGAGTATGTAATTATGATAGTTTCTAAATTTTAGGTATTGTTTTTCTTTCTGTGATTTACAAAACTAAAGTCACGAAACTATTTATTTTAGCAAATAACATATACACTCTTTGATTATTACACCTTAAAGAATGCCGTGAACGATTTAACAAATCGTTTTCTTTCTTTACCGTTGTATTGCGTATTTGCGTGAGTAACTTGTTTAAAGAAAAATGTTGAATGAGAAATATAAATATTACCAAGTACATGGTATATATTTCAAACTTATTTTGGGATATGTTTTTTGATTTGTGTTAGTGAGCAGCGTAACATGCATGGTATTGCTCTTGCTAATAATCACGTCTATTGAATAAAAGAATTAAACTAGAATCACACAAAATGAACATCTTAAAGTATAGATTTTGGTTATAGATGTTGCTTTCTTAGTGTTGAATCAAAGACTCTGGCTATAAGCTTATGTTTCATTTCATAAGAAAACCATTTTCATCAATAAAGTTTCATTTCGTATGTGCTATTGGACAAAACTAATTTTCAAAAAACTTTATTGTTTATTTTTGTCGACGGCGCATCACAAGGGTATCCCTTGTTGTTTATGTATGAAATAGTTTTTCTTACTATTGCTTAAAGTTATTCCAACCTAAATTATCGCCATTCGTAAAGTTTTTGTCACGAAAAATGTATAATCCAAAAACATTTCTCACCAAAAATTATATTTACATGATACCCGCTGCAGCAACACATGTGTACCCGACTTGCTAGTATATACATATGTGTGTATATGTAAGAGGTTGATCCATCTATACATTATGTTTATCGCTCTTATTATACATTACTTTCAACGTGCTTACTAGTTTATACATGTAGACATATGTAGGGCCGTCTTTGAGGGAGTGCAAGGTGGACAACTGCTTAGGACCTAAAAATATTTAGTGGCCCCAAAATTTGTCCCGTTAAAAATTATATGCATATGTACACAAATTTTTTCACGAAGAAAAAATTATTTAGATGAGAAAATATCTTAAATGAGTAATATGTTGAACTTTGAGATAACTAACTGTATTATATCTTATAAACGGTGATACTTTATATATAACATTACTTCTCGAAATGTCTCATTATGTAATTTCGTCCATGGACCTCACAAATTTCAAAAATTAAAGGACGGCCCTAGACATAGCTTTATTCAATCAGACTTAAAGGTCAGTGATAGATAGGTGTTTGTTTATTAAGAGTCACTCTGATTTACATATCTGGATCTGAGGCGGAAATGTCTGAATCTTAATAAAATAATATTTTTTTATTTTTTTTATTTATCTATTTATTATTATTATTATTATTATTATTATTATTATTATTATTATTATTATTATTATTATTAATATTATTATAATATTATTTTTTAATATTATTTTTTTATTTTTTCTTTTTGTAAAAAATGTTTGAATGATTATGATATCTAAACTACTTATAAAGAGAAAACAGTCAAGTGGAAAATTGGAATGTTGAATTTTTGGTCAATGCCGAATATGCCCTTATCTAAACTGAATTCATGGATCTTAAATAAGGAAATGATTATGGCATCTTAACTATTACATAGGCTGGCGTTTCAAATAAAAATTCAAGGCAAGTATTGATTCTGTGAAAACTATTGCAGGAAACATGGCTGCATTCCAATACAACATGGCTCTATTCCAATCAAACCACACTTTCACACTTCTCTTTCTGTAACCTAAAACATACACCTCTACTACCACTATTTAAATCCACAACCACCAATCATTACATCCGTCAACCGCCCCAACCAACAACACCACGTCACAACCGCTAACTGACCACCATTGAATCCCTCACCACCATCCGAAACCCATCAGCAACGAAAACCCACAACCAACTCACCAAGACCGACCACCAATACGAATGTGTTTTCAAGGTTTGAGGTTATTTTAAGTTTTTTAGTAAATCTTTATATTAAACAAGTTTTAAAGGTTTTTATTCGTAGATCTATATTTTCTTTTTGTAGATTTGAGTTTTTGGAGTCGTCCAACGCCGCCCTTGCCGGAATATTCCTCTGCTGCCGCCACTTCCTTACTGCTACTACCGGCAACCGCAGGTGTTGCCGAAAAAATGGTTTCTTTTTAAGGTTTATTATAAAAGTTTTATTCCAAGTTTATTGTTTATGTTTTTTGTAAGGTTAACTTAATAAAGTTGAACTTTCTTATTCAGATTGTGTCACTTTTGTAAGATAAAGTTTATGTAAATTTTGTTGTAACTTTGTGTATTGCTTTAGCAGATCTGTTTGTTTACTTTTGGTTTGTTTGTTACTTTATCTATACTATTTATAAAACAAAAATGGTCAAAGTGAAAAGTGAAAAGTTAAGAAAGTGAAATGTTGAAAAAATTAAAAAGGAAATGTTGAAACAATTAATTATGAGCAATTTCAACTATTAATACACATATGTTTCAAAAGGAAACTATTAATACACATAAAAAACTGGGTTGATCCGGGACGCTTCAAACCCGGCGGATTGACCTGGTTTAATTTGACCCCTTTTTTCAACCCAACCCGTCGGTTTGACCCAGTTTAAATTGACCCATTTTTCAACCTGAACGGTTCAACCAGTTGAACCACCCGGGTTGAACCGGGTTTCAAAACATTATGTTTAATCCTCAAATCCTCAAACTTTTATTATTTTTCATTTATAACCCATAAACTTTTTTTTTATCACTAAAACTATATGCCGTTTTAAAATCCCGTTGCTATGCACGGGTACTCGTCTAGTAGATATAAAGGAGTTTTATTCTTACAAAAAGTAAAGATACCTAAACATGAAATATAGAGTCATAACTTTAGCATAGTATAGCAATGTGAAAATAAAATTTCTTAAAGCAAAATGTGGACGTATGGTCCGGACTGGGCCAGGAATGGGCCAGGCCCGCGCAGACAGCGGCCCATCCTACACCTAAACCCTAATCCATGCCTATAAATACATGGCATGGATCCCCTTCTTCATCAGATTATAACAGGTTACCCTAAACCTAATAACTCTAATAAGCTATATCGCACCGATACTAACTTGACCGTCGGAGGTGGATCCCGGGGCTACGGCCTCGGGTCCACTCCTAACGGGTTCTCTTTGTTGAACAGGTCTACTAAGGGCTCGAGAGGACGACTAACGGCCCAGGGAGAGTCGTTGAATCAGTCCGCGCCAGATTATGTATCAACAAGTTGGCGCCATCCGTGGGACCACGACAAGTTTCGTGTTCTCACATCGCCGGAAAGCAACCATCGAGTTCAAAAGCCGGTAACTTTAAAACTTTGTATTTTATATACCCAAAAAGTCAATCGACTTTATTATTCCATGCATGCTAGAATCGTACAGTACATGCTGCATGTGTACACTATGCGTAATTCTTGTCGTACTAATATCAAGAATGTCATAACGTGTCAAGCTAATATCATAAACATAAACATATGTTCTTGGTCAAACATATCAAGCTAAAATCAAGATTTCTTGGTTGTTGTTTTGTCGTACATACGTATACACATATAACAAAGATACGAATTCATTAATTCTTTGGGATTTGATTTTGATATATACGGAAAATATATCTCCATATTTTTTATGCATATCTTTTAAGATATGTAATCTTTTTTAAATATTGAAAAGATTTTACATAAATCTTTTAAACTTCATCGGCTGATCGCATGATGAGATTGCATGTTGATCTTATCTTCTTGTTTCACGCAAATAAGGGAAATTTACGATTTTTCTAAACTACGGTTTACGATATTTTATATGCATATTAATGAATTGGTCTCCTATTTTCCCTACATGGTAATGACTATTATATAATATGCATACTAATGATCTTTATGCATGCAATATTAATTGCATCCATTGGTTCTTTTACTTCCTATACATGCATCGACTGATGATCCACGTGCTCAATAATAAGCAACGTGTTTCGTTGATTACGGGAAGCAGCAAGCAGTAGACGTATATAACAATGATTGGTACGTCTGCCTATTTATCTTTATCTCTTTTATTAACGTATATCACTACGGTAGATATCCATTAAGATTTACAATAATCCTCAAAAATCTTGCAAAATATTATAAATATTCAAAAACTTGCAAGTATTAATAAAACGTCGCGGTTTCTAGCTAACTCCGCGACACGTTTTGCTTTATTATTGGCATAATATTTATGCATCAATATTATTATCTTTCGCTTACGGAGCGTGCCTACATGGCGTGCATGCACTTATTAAGACCCACGCTGGCACAAGGATGAGTACACCTACTAAACTACTCGTTGAGTAAGAGGGTTGCAAACCCATCAACATCGGATCACGTATCCTTGTTAAACACCTTACTCTCAAGACGTTGGAGTAAGTATGATGTGCATCCCACGATGGGTGCACACCAATGCACAAGTGCGCGTTTAACAATTTAGGATTCAAGACTCTTGTCTCCTTAAAAAACGGTATTTACAGTACGCTGTATACTACTGTACAGATTTACAACAAGTAAATCTGGCAATATATTTTAAATATCATGAAGATTTTATGTAAATCTTTTAACTTGGTAAACACGATTTTATCTATAACGCACTAAGTCCGCACGATCGGACCTACTTTATCTTTTAGCCGCGAACAGCGCAGTCACGATAAATCTACCCGCGTTAGGCCGTACGTATAGAGATCTTCGCAGACTGGCACCATAAGCGCACTGTCACGTACAAGCACCACGATGCTAGTCAATCGCCATGAGCGCACTGGACAAAAGCCGTGGTCATCTGCGATCATCCACAAACGTTAGAGTCTATGCGGTCATGATACATCCATCTGCGTCTGTGCGTGCAATTGAAACTACTAGTCGCGGTCATGGTACATCCATCCGCGCCATTGTTTTTATTATAATAAAAAAGAAAACGATCATGAGCGTACTGCGTTCGTAGATTAGCTACGTGCTACTTCTTTTATGTAGTTTGTAAAACCTCACGCTAGGTGTAATTCGCACTACTACTTCTCTTATGTGTTAATTTTACATGCTACGTGCTATATATATGCTATGCGCTAATTTTTTATTTTATTAAGTTTTATATGTTGCGATTCGCGACATATACTTTTAATATTTGCATTAAGTGTTTTTCAGGATTTGAATAACTAAGTTTAATGCTCCTACACGCGTAGCACCATCAAACTTGGGGGGCTACCAGGATACGCACTGTGTGAGTACGCATCACGCAGGTATATTTGGAAGCAGATCGTACGTAAGAGGTATTGCAAGCCCTGTACAAAGACGGATTTAAATATTCGCACCATCTTGCCGCAGGGGAGACGTCCTCTGTCGGTTGTAAAGACGAATGTAATGTTCGCGCACAGCGCGCATCTTTGTCGCGCACAACGCGCATCTTTGTCGCGCACAGCGCGCATCCTTGTTGCGTACAACGCACATCTCCGCGCACAGCGCGCACTTCTGCCACAGAAGCACGTCTACTGTCGCACTATGCTGCACCGCTACTGGTACAAAAGGTACGCCCTTATCTAGGATGCAGCATAGGGATCCACCTATCCACCTTCACCATTGTGAGACTCTCACAATCCATGCGCACACATGGAGACAATCCATGCGCGCACCTGAGTTGCGCACACATGAGCCATACCGTCATGATTGATTGGGCCTACGCGGCCACGAACAGGACTTAAGTCTAGCATAACATAGCCACGCACTATGTCACACTAGACTTGGGGGGCTTGTGGACGTATAGTCCGGACTGGGCCAGGAATGGGCCAGGCCCGCGCAGACAGCGGCCCACTCTACGCCTAAACCCTAATCCATGCCTATAAATACATGGCTTGGATCCCCTTCTTCGACAGAATACAACAGGTTACCCTAAACCTAACTAATAAGTTATATCGCACCGATACTAACTTGACCGTCGGAGGTGGATCCCGGGGCTACGGCCTCGGGTCCACTCCTAACGGGTTCTCTTTGTTGAACAGGTCTACTAAGGGCTCGAGAGGACGACTAACGGCCCAGGGAGAGTCGTTGAATCAGTCCGCGCCAGATTATGTATCAACACAAAACATTCAAATATATTGCAACGTAATTTGATCTTACAAATTAATTATTTATTGAATATGTTGTACCATAACATCTTCATCGTTTTGTGAATTATCACTATCATGTACTTTTCGATGATAAGCTTGCAAAAAAAGTAAACGTTTTTTTGAAATATACTTAACATTTTCAAGTAACAATTAAATGTAATTTTAAAGAAAATATTAATCACATGCTTAAAATACGTGCGTCACATTTAAATTTTATAAATTAGGCATATATTATTATTCTTTGAAAAACATACAAGTGTTTGAGCGTTACATCATCATCGTTATTATTATCTTCAACATCTTCTATTTAGCCAAAAAAAATAGTGTAAATTCTCTTTAGAAGGTACTATTAATACTAAAGAAAAAGTCGAATATTAAAAAATACAAAATAAAAAAATAAAAAATAAAAAAAAAAGAAAGAAAAGAAAACAAATAAATAAACAAGAAGATAAACAAAAGAAGAAAAAGAATGGTTAATGTACATTAAGAGGACATCTCTTCCGCATCTACTTGAGTAAAATGTTTTAATCGTTGATCGTGCCTGAACGAGGAAAAAAACAAACATACATTTTAGCCAAAATTTATAAACGCGTCTAAGTGAGTCAGATACAAACATCCTTAGGTGTTTTATATATTCGGAAAAGTCGGCTTATAGTTTCAATAGTCTTCGGTGTGATATAAATAATTTTTTTTTATCTCTCTCTCTCTCTCTCTCTTTCTCTCTCTCTCTCTCTCCCCCTCCCTTTTCTCTAGTAACCGTTTTTTCCCGCAATCTTCCCCATTGCCAAAAATCATCTAACTCCATCATTTCTTCTTCATTTCTTAATGTTTTTCTATTCTGAAACCATCAATAGATTCGTCTTATCATTGCGCACACAATTATGTTGTTTGATTAGATTTTCGATGAGTTTTGAGAAATCTCCCAATTTTGATTTTTTGGCGCTAAAATTCATTTTCATAGAATAAAATCCCTAATTAGCTCACCATTAGTTTCTGTATGCTTTATTTGTTCTATTGAGTATATTTGAAGCTATATAACAAAGATGTCCCAAAAAACACGTTCGTCTAAATGCCAATTAAAGATGCCTGCTAGGTTAGGGGATCATGTTGTTAGTACTGTAGGATCAAGAAATGGAGCTAAGGATGTGGAAGTTGTTAATCATGGAAATCATGCGGAGAAGACTGTTGATGCATCTAAGGGAAAGGAAAGTGTTACTGTTAAGGGAGGGGTATCAGTGGTAGAGAAATTGGTTACTGAAGAGTGTAATGGTGTATGTGTGAAGGATAATGACGGAAATCAGAAGAATATGAGTGAGGTAGAAAAGATTGATGATGCGGATGTAAGGTATGTTACTGGGAAAGTAAGTGGTAGTAGCAATCAAACTGCTGATCAGGTACAAACTAATACTCCAGTTACTGAAACAATTGCTAATGAGAAAATGAATTCTGATAATGTGAAAAGTGATAGCAATAATGGTAATAGGAGTTTTGGTAGGAAATCTTATGATGATACTATTGCTAATAAACTTAATGAGGAGGATAAGAAGCTAAAAATGATACCTACTGAATTGGATAGTAATGGAGTTGAGGTGGTTGTTTTTGATGAAGTAATTGTTGCTGAAGGTAGTAAAAAATGGAATAAAGCTTTGTGTGGTTATTTTGTGGGGGTATAATATGTCTGTTAGTGAACTGAGATACAATCTTAAGAAAATGTGGAGCAGGTTTGGTTTTAAAGATATTGTTGATTTACACAATGAGGTATTCTTTATGAAGTTTCACAATGATGAAGGACTAGAGGAAGTTGCAAAAAGTGGACCCAGGATGGTCAGTAATAAACCTCTGATTGTCCAAAAATGGGAAGTTAATATGTGCTTAGACAAAAGTGAACCTGTTAAGATCCCTGTGTGGGTGAAAATTTGTAATGTACCACTTGAGGCTTGACTGGATATGGCATAAGTGCATTGGCTAGTAGAGTTGGAAAACCCTTAGTAATGGACAATGTTACTGCCTCTATGTGTAAGTCTAGATTAGGGAGGATTGGGTATGCAAGGGTCTTAGTGGAAGTTGATGCTACAAAAAAATTACCTAATGTTATTGAAATTGTATATAAGAATGTGGAGAACATAGAAGTTTACAGGAAGAATGCCAAAGTCATGTATGACTAGAAGCCACCTAGGTGTTCTAAATGCTGTGTGTTTGGACATAGTTTGCTAAACTGTAGTAAAGCCAATAATACAGAGAAGAAAAATGAAAATGATGGTACTGTGAAAACTAAGTCTGCTGAGAAAACAAATGGTGCTGATGAGGAGGGATTTATTGAAGCAAAGAATAAAAGAGGTGGGAATAAGGGGTTGGGAAAAAATAGTGTTAAAACAAATGTACAACAACCTAAGATGGTGTACCAACCAAAGCAGAAAGATAGCTCAGTGAGTCAGGAAGGGGTCAACAGAGAAAATGCTAAAGGTGTGGAAAAAAGGGAAGGAAGAAGCTAAAAAGAGCTGGAAGGATGCTGTTGGTAATAGTAAAGAGACAATTATGCAAATGAATGGTAAAGGAAATGCAATAAGAGGAGGGCAAAATGGTAAACAAACAAGTGCTCTAAAGACTGGGATTGTACAAGATAAAGGATTATCTTCTGCTAACAAATATGATGTGTTGGGAAAGTATGATGTTAATGATCAAGGGGAATTGAATGAGATTAGGAATCAAGAGATTGTTGATGAAATTATCAGTCAAAGGAGAGTTTTAGTTGATGCTGACATGGTTGGATGGGATATTGATATGGTGGCATACTACAAACAGAAATTGGCTGAGATGATTGATAAAAGGAAGGTTAGTAGTACAAAGGTATGTGGTATTGAAAATAATGATTTGTTTAAAGATGATACATGTATGACACAATGTATGGAGGAGCATGAAGTAACAGGAATGGATAAAGGGGTATTGGGAGGATACTAATATGTGTTTCCACATGGATTTGAAAATAGGATGCTCGAATATTAGAGGTTTAAGTACCTCAGATAAACAAAAAGAAGTAAAGAAGTATATAGCTGAAGAATCATTGAGTGTATGTGCAATTCTAGAAACTCATTTAAAAGGAAAAAAGTATTCAAAAAGTTGGAGATGTAATCTTTGGAAGATGGGAGTGGATCTCAAATATGCAGTTTTGTGATAAAGGTTGCAGAATTATGCTTCGGTGGAATAATGATTCAATGAATGTGAATATTATTCATCAAGCCAAACAGTCCTTGTTATGCAGTATCAGTACAAGTAAAGGTAACACAAGACTGTTCTGTTCTATTGTTTATGCTGCTAATGGTGGGCATGAGAGGAAAGATCTTTGGAAGGATTTAGAAATTTATAGGAGAATAGTGGGGAAAGAACCTTGGGTCATGATGGGTGATATGAATGTTACTTTATTCCCTAATGAACATTCAGCTGGTAGTTCTGTTATGTCAAATGATATGTGTGATTTTAGAGACTGTGTGAATAAGATAGAAATGGAAGATATTACCAGTTCTGGGCTATTCTATACATAGACAAAGAATTTGTTCAAAGTTAAAGCTGGTGATACAAGTGGAGTTCTCAAAAAGCTTGATAGAATAATGTGGAGTGAAGATTTTATAACCCAATTTAGTCAAGAAAATGCTATATTTCTTCCTTATTTGATTTCTGACCATTGTCCAACTGTGTTAGTGTTTCCTAATGCAGTTCAAGTGAAAAAGAGAAGCTTCAAATTTTCAAATTTTATGGCTGATAAAGAAGATTTTAAGCCTCTTGTTCAGGGAGTGTGGGAAGAGAATGTTGAAGGTTGTAATATGTTCAAAGTTGTCAAGAAATTGAGAAACTTAAAGAAGCCTCTTAAAAAGTTGTCTTGGAAGAATGGTAATATTTTTCAAAAAGTTGAGGTTTTGAGAGCAGACTTGAAAGAGATCCAGAAAAAGATTGATAAAGATCCTGATTGTAAACAATTCAGAGAAGAGGAAAGTAGAGTGCTAAAGGAGTAAGTTGATGCTATGAAAGATGAGGAAAAGATTCTGTATCAAAAGGCAAAAGTTCAGTGGCTTAGCTTTGGGGACAAAAATAATGCCTATTTCGATAAAGTGTTAAAAAGCAAAACTCATAGAAACAAAATTCATTGTATTATTGATGATCAAGGGAATAAGTTTGAGGGTGATGAAGTGGCTAACCAATTTGTTAAACATTTTCAGAAGTTCCTGGCTGAAGAGGTTCCTGTGAGGAATATGGAGAATTTGGATAGTCTTATTACAAAGAAACTGTCTGTAAGGGAGGCATGTAATTTGGTCAAAGAGGTCAGTGATTCTGAAATTAAAACGCTATGTTTATGATTGATGGAAATAAGGCCCCTGGGCCTGATGGATTCTCTTCCCTGTTCTTCAAAAAAGCTTGGAAGATTGTGGGTGAAGATGTGTGTAAAGCAGTAAGGGATTTCTTTGAAACTGGTAAGATGCTAAAAGAGATCAACTCTACTCTGATTACTTTTGTTCCTAAGGTGCTATCACCATCTAAAGCAACTGACTTTAGGCCAATTGCTTGCTGTAATTTGTTGTACAAGTGCATAAGTAAGATCATAGCTGAGAGAATTAAGACTGTTCTTGGAAATTTGGTGGATAAGAATCAAAGTGCATTTGTTCCAAATAGGCATATACAAGATAATATCTTACTGTCTCAGGAATTGTTCAAAGGTTATGATACGAAAGATGGGCCAAAAAGAATAGCAATGAAAATAGATATTCAAAAGGCTTATGACACTGTGAATTGGAAGTTCTTAGAACATATATTACATGCTTTTGGATTTCATGAAAAGATGGTTGGGTGGATTATCAAGTGTGTGACTACTACTGCTTTTTCAATTGGTGTTAATGGTGAAAGTGTTGGTTATTTCAAGGGTGATAGGGGATTGAGGCGGGGTGATCCTATATCACCCTATTTGTTTACACTTGTAATGGAAATCTTATCTGTGATTGTCAAGAATAAAGTGGATAGCAGTGAGCAGTTTCAGTTTTACTATGGGTGTAGAACTCTGAGACTCACACATGTATCCTTTGCTGATGATCTCCTGATGTTTTGTCATGGTGATATGGAATCTGTGCAAGTTTTAAAGGCAGCCATAGAAGAATTTGGGGAGGTATCTGGATTACTTCCAAATTATAATAAGAGTACAATCATTTTTAGGAGTATGAAGGAAAATGAAAAACAAAGTATTCTTGAACATATCTCTTTTAAAGTTGAAAAACTCCCAATTAAGTATCTGGGAGTGCCTCTTACTTCTAAAAAGACGGGGGTGAATAATTGCAAAAGCCTTTTGGATAAGATCAAAAGTAGAGTTTTTAACTGGAAAAACAGATGTCTCACTTATGCAGGAAGATTACAATTTGTGGCTTCAGTTCTTGAATCAATACATGTGTACTGGACATTAGTTTTCTTACTCCCTAAGACAGTGATTAAAGAAATCAATAAGCTCTTAAAAGGATTTCCGTGGAATCAAGATGAGGTGACAACAGGGAAAGCAAAAGTGGCATGGAAATATGTGTGCAGATCAAAAAAGCAATGTGGATTGGGGCTGAAAGATTTGCATATATGGAATAAAACTATGATTGTTAAGCATCTGTGGCATGTGGTGGTAGATAAGGATTCATTGAGGGTAAATTGGATTAATACAGTTAAACTCAAAGGGGAAAGTGTATGGGCTGCTAATGTGGAAGTGAATGATAGTTGGGGGTGGAAGAATATACTTAAGTTGAGAGATGAAGTAAAAGAGTTCTTTGTAATGAAAGTGGGGAATGGTTGTAAAGCTAAAGTCCTTTATGATAACTGGTGTCAACTAGGATACCTAAAGGATTTCATTACTAATAGAGATGTGTATAATGCTAGACTAAGGCCTGATATTGTGGTGAAGGATATTGTGGTTGATAATGAATGCAAATGGCCTGAGGAATGGGTATCTAAACATCCTTTATTAACCACAGTAACTAGTTGAAATATTGATGAATCTAAGATGGACTCAACTGTTTGGAAAAGTAAAGATGGGAGGGAAGGATCATTTTCTGTGAGGCAACAGAGGACGATGTCACATGGAGTAAGCTTGTTTGATTTTCTCAAAATATACCCAAACATGCCTTTATCTTATGGTTGGCAGTTCAAAAAAGATTAACTACTCAGGACAGGATCAAGAAATGGGGATCTTATGATATGATGACATGTTCTTTATGCAAAAGTGATTGTGACTCCCATAACCATCTGTTTTTCCAATGTAACTATGCTGGGCAGTTTTGGAATAAGGTGAAACAAAAAATTGGTCTGGTCAGTAATGAAACTGAATTGCATAACATTGTAAGAAGTGTGGCTTTGTTGTACAATAGGAGTTCTATAGATAGTATCATTAGGAGATTGGGATTGGCTGCAAGTGTATATTTGATATGGCAAGAAAGGAATTATAGACTGTTTAAAGAAGAAAGTAGGAGTGTTCATGTTCTTTTTGAAGAGTTCTGTGAAATCATGAGAATGAGTTGTCCAGCTTAAAGGTCAAGAGATCTGAGGCTGTTTCAAGAGTTCAAATTCAGTGGCACATCAGTATGGAAATATGTGATAGTGGGATAATATAAATGTTGTATCTGTTATCAGTAAGCGGTGTTTGGCAGAGAGTATAAGATTACTAAAAAGGAGTGTTTGGTATAGTGGATAAGAATATGATTAAGGGTCTGTGTGATTCTGTTGGGAGCTTGTACTTCATGAATGATCTTTGCCTTATAAAGATCATTGTTTTACAGGCCATAACAATAATACCTTGTAACTTGGAGTCTAATCTGGTATGACTGTACCTTAGTAGTTCTTGTAGCTCTGCTAGTTTGGCCTAGGGAGGAAACTAGTATCTATTTTGGATGAAAAGGAGGTCTAACTGGATATAATATGTACCATAAAGTAGGGATTCTCATTGTGGAGGGTATATGGCCTAGGAGGGGAGTGTAAGCAGTATGGAATTGAGAGTGGTAAAAGATGACACTTCATGGTCCATACTTTACATTCCCATAGGAGGTTTGGTTGGGCCTCACTGGAGGAGTGTGTTCCTAGTTATATGAAGCCATTCTTGAGATGAAAATGTAGTATAACTAGCAGAGCCCTTCAGTGGAGGGGTTATGGGTGGTTAGTGAAGCCATTAACCCATCTTGCTATGATTACTGTGGATGCTGGTTGAGTGATCATGGCAGGAGGGTAAGATGAAAATGTAGCTAGATGATAATGGTGCAATAACAAGGTGAATTTGGTGTTGTATAAACTGTCTTGTGCAGAAGTGAATAATCTCTGGTCTGATGTAGTTTTTGACAGAGTTTAGTATTGACAGATATCTTTGGTAGTTTTGTCAGATATCTGATGTAGTTGTTTAGTTGTATTGTTCTGTTTGTATAAAGATTTGGGAAATGTCCAAATCTATACTGCTATCCTTAAGATATACAGTTGTTTGGAAGTTAATATAATTTTCACCTTTTGCACAAAAAAAAAAAAAAAAAAAAAAAAAAAAAAAAAAAAAGTCTTCGGTGTGTGTGGATGCTGTCTATCTAGTTCTTTCTAGCTTTATCTCTTGGTTCGATGTCATCTTTAATTTGTGTGAGTTTTTGGAGATTGTTTTATCTAGCTAGATTAGGGGGTGCTCCTAGTGAGCTTAGTGCTCTTTGCCTAGTGCTTTGGACTTGTATTTACTTTCTAGCTTATGGCATGTTCCTGTTAGGCTAATTTAATCCATTTAAATGTGTGTGGTATTTCTTATTTTTTTTGATGCGAGGTATTTCTTGTATCATATTATATATCAAGGAGGTTTTGTACGCGTGGTACTGGGTGAAATTGCTCCCCAAGCAAGTAGTTGTAGGTTCATGTCGCCAACTGAGACATGTGTGTTATATATTTCGTGCTGATGTGAGGTTTTTAATTCGCGTTTCAAAAGAAAATTCAGTATATATCAATAAGAGTATTTTTTATTGTGATAATGATATATGAATACTATAAAGAATATATCAGTTGTAAAAGGTTCATTTTTTAAATCAATAATGAGGTGTTGGGCATTCTGGTAGTTGTTTAATTTGCAAAGCTTAAAACATGCATCTTCTATAAGTACTGGGTGTGTCATAGCAATTCTTTGTAATCGAAACTATAAGGCCGGGGTAGTTGATAATTTTTAAAATTCTAAAGAAAGAAGGAATAAAGATTTTTAGGACTTGACCTACATTCAATCGTAGGGGACTTGACAACTCGTGTTAATTTAGATCGCAGGGGAGTTGAGCTACATTTAATCCGATGTCTGATTTTTTTTATGACAATTTAGAGACAAAAGAGCATTTACTTGTCAAATGTGTTGTTGCCTAAAATACATGGATGGAAGTCCTAAAATGGTGGCAAATCCATAACTTACAACTTCAAAGCCTCAACGCTGTTCTCAACCTAGCAAATCGATCAAACCTTCCAGCCTCTAGATCTAAACTCTTCGACGCCGTCATCCAGTCAACACTATGGATCCTTTAGCGCTTCCGTAATGAATTCACATTTAGCTTTAAATGCCCAAGATAAGATCTTATCCTCAACGACATATATCAAGCTCTTCACCTTCACGTGGATCTCAAATAGATATGGAAAAACTTATTTTAGTCGGGTTGAGTGATTTAGCAACCCTTGTAACGTTATTAATTACTTAATTGTTCCTCTTTCTCTAGCTCCTTGCTAGGGCTGTTTGGGTAAAATCTATAAATGCTCTACGTACTCACTATATTAACTCATTATACATACCCAACTAACAAATATACCATTATGCTCTCACAAATCTTACATGTTTAGTCCCTGTAGTTGCAGAATCTTGCAGCGTCTATCCTTTTGCCCAATCGCCGTTTGTTTTTAAGGTTATCTCTTTGCAACATCTATCCTTCTGGCCAATGACTGTTTGTAATTATTTTTATAATTTGTGGTTTACACGATTCCATACGTTTTAATCGGTTTTTATACGTTTTTATACGTTTTCATCCGTTTTTATACGTTTTTGTCCATTTTTATACGTTTTCGTCTGTATTTATACGTTTTCATCCTTTTTTCTACATTTTCATTCGTTTTCGTCCATTTTTATACGTTTTCATATGTTTTTATCCGTTTTCATACGTTTTCATCCGTTTTTTAACGTTTTCATCCGTTTTTATACATTTTCTTACGTTTTCATACGTTTTTATCCGTTTTCATTCGCTTTATATGTTTTCGTCCGTTTTTATATGTTTTCGTCCATTTTCCTACGTTTTTCGTGCGTTTCCCTACGTTTTTATCCGTTTACATCAAGTTTTATACCTTTTCGTTCGTTTTATACGTTTTCATCCATTTTTATACGTTTTCATCCGTATACGTCTATTTTTATACGGATGAAAATGTTTAAAAAGGTACTAAAACGTATAAAAACGTACATAAAACGTATAAGAACATACAAAAATGCATAAAACAGATAAAAATGTTTGAAAACATTAGAAAACGGACAAAAACGGATGCAAACATATAAAAATGGACGAAAACGTATAAAAACGGATGAAAACGTATGCTAACGTTACAAAACGTATGAAAAGGATGAAAATGTATAAAAACAGATGAAAACGTACAGAAACGGATAAAAACGTAAAACGCCTAAAAACAGACAAAAACGGACGAAAACATATAAAAATGGACGAAAACGTATAGAAACAGAGAAAAACGTAAAAAACGGATGAAAATGTATAAAAACGGACGAAAACGTTATAAACAGACGAAAACAGATAAAAACGTACGAAAATGGATAAAACCGATTAAAACGTATGAAACGTATAAACCACAAATTATAAAAATAATTACAAACGGCCGTTGACCAAAAGGATAGACGCTGCAAAGAGATAACCTTAAAAACAAACGGCGATTGGGCAAAAGGATAGACGCTGCAAGATTCTGCAACTATAGGGACTAAACATGTAAGATTTCTTAGAGCATAATGGAATTTTTGTTAGTTGGGTATGTATAATGAGTTGGTATAGTGAGTACCTAGAGTATTTATAGATTTTACCCATAATATAATTGACGTTCAAGAATTTTTTTTTGTTAAGACTTAGGTTTCAAGCAAGACCTTTCACTTGTAAGGGACATTGTTGCATAGGGATGGAACCAAGACCAAATATGACAGGGTGCGTCAAAAATTTTGAACCGTAATATAATTTAGTTAAAATCAATGGACCATACACATTTCGCTAGACCGGGTGCATTTAAGATACAGTTATGAAAAATTGATGTTTTTTTTCAGAAATTAACACTATATCGAAAAAATTAATGGGTTTCCCGGGAACCTGCGGGAACCCGCTGGTTCCGTCCCTGTTGTTGCAAGGAACCACTAAGCCAAGTGAACATTATGTGATTGTTACCAAAGTAAATGCAAATGGAATCAATCAAGGAAGTTTAAACTGATTATTAAATTTGTTACTGATTATAGGAACCCATATATTAATATCATGTGTGGCATTTCACAGTCCAGAAGTAATAATATAAAATCCAAAATGTTCAACTTCTGTTGCATTAACTGGTCTCTTTCGCTAAATATTAGGTTCAGCTAATAAGGAATACCATATATCGTCATATATCACTAAAAGATCTGAGGCTTTTAGGGACGACAAAAGCTAAATTGTCGTTGCTATAGACCTTTAGAGATGACTTGTCCTCGCTAAAGGTTGTTAGCGACGAAGCGTTTCACTTTTAGTGACAACAACGTGGGACCCACTTGGCTTCAATTCGTGGTTCAGCTAATAGGGAATATCATGTATCGTCATATATAATAATTGGTAAGTCGAGCTCATTATATACATATTGTCCTAAATTAAAGATCATCTCTGGGAACCAACCTTAAGTATGAATTGGCATCGAAAGAGAGTTGTTGACCGCAAATAATACACAACATTTGTTAATCTTGAAGTATGTACATGACCAAATATATTGAACTTGGTCAGAGACAATTCAATCATTAAGTACTAGTTAATTAGTTGGTGATCAAATCAATCAGTGCATACGAGATTTCCCTTGTACCCATATGCACATGTTGTGTATATACATATGTTTTGATGTAAATATTAGGGTCCTAAATATTAGAGAAATGATAGAGGGACCTAAACTTACGCCTAATTTTAGACCTAAACCTAAACCTAAGTGGCATCATACTGATGGGTTGTAAAATAAATGGGTCCATTTCTGTAGCCATCAGAATGATGTCACTTGGTTTTAGGCCTAAAATTAAGCCTAAGTTTAGATCCCCTATCATTTCTCTAAATATTATACTCAGTAATCATGTAAGTGAAAAGAATATAACCAGTGCTATTGGGATTTGTGTTGATCTTGTCAGAACATAAGTTGTTCACTTATGTCGTACAAATAAATAGTTAAAGATTAATTATATATGCATGTACATAAAAAGAACATATTCCATAGCTAAAAGAGACAAAAGATAGTGACATACACTAGAACAGAACACTCGAAACCTGACTCATGGAAGCATGTCGAGCGTTGCGAAGTACTTCAATGCATTTTAATGAAAGATAATGAATTGTTTAAGCATTTCAGGTGGCCTGTTGTCGAGCATTATTATATGTCTCTAATTAATTAATCTTGCTAATTTGTTATTTAATGATTCGAATTCACTCAAGTTGTCAGACGTGGTAGATGTGCAAACTCGATCCCTAAAAGATTAAACAAGAAAAACAAAGTTGACTTAACGAAAGTACTCAAACAAGACATCTTTTACAGAGAATTTGAAAAGTTTAATTTGCAAAGTTTTTCAAGTCATAAGCAATGTAACTGATCGTTATAGTGTAATATATGTAAGTATTCAAGGGAACATCGTTCTCTAGGGGAACAATGGAGAGAAAGCGAAGCGGCTTTCTAAAGTCGTATCAGGTGAAGCTATTTTTGGTAATTTATTTCTTTTTATAGAAGCAGTAAATGCAGAAAAACACAATCTAAACACTTTATTGATATTAATCAACAAATACAACCAACTCTTCTCAAACAGCAACACAATCACAAATCCATCCCAACTGCTCTGTTGTGGATCTAATGTCTATATGATATTAGTTCTATTAAAAATCGAAAACAACTGATTGAAAAGATGATCAAGATGATCAAACTAGGGTTACAAGTTTTGAGAGAGATGAATATCTAGAATAGAGAAAGAAAATCATAGATGAGTTATATGACCCTCTCTTGCCTTTTTTGCATTATATAGCAGCTACACCAAACCACCTTCAATATATGCAACTTAAGTCCTCCATCTTTCTTAGACTTGTTGAATCTAGCTAGAATAATCAAACCTTTAAACTGAAATATCAAACATGTCAACATTAGTCCCTAGGGTTTATTTCCAGGTTTATAGGTTAATTTTAACATCCCCTTTAACCTAAACCTGAAAAATATCACCTAATCCTAGTTTAGAAACCAGTTTTTAATGTTGTAGTTTATCAAGAGATTTAGTAAAAACATCAGCTTTTTGTTCTAAACTATTAACCTTATTAGTTTTGATAACTCCAGCTATGATTTATCTCTAACAAAGTGTAAATCAATTTCCAAATGCTTTATTCTTTCATGAAAAACAAGATTAGCAGCTATCTTAATAGTTGTGTTGATATAAATAATGCCTAAACACGTTATTAATATTTTTCGATATCTCTACGTTTTGATAATCACAAAATCTAAAATCATTAGACGAAAGATTATGACGTAAACAAGTATTTAGTTGTAAATATCTATTTTAACAACTCAATCACTTAAGGTATGAATACACAAATATTTAATGCATTGTATGATCAAAGGAACATTTTCATAATCAATAGAATTTTTATAAAATGTCACAAACATTTTATATCTTTTAGAAAATCATTTTTGGTATTTAATAAAAATGTTTAATCCATTATAAATTTATAAATTCAAATTTTCAACCAAAAATGGCAAAAATGTTCCAGAAAAACCTTCCCCATAAAAAGACAAATCTGAGCAACGTTCGGGTAGGGCGGCCCCCTTAATTTTAATAGGCGGCACCCTTAAGGGAACCGGCCCCCTATTTAAGGGGACCGCCCCGCTCCTCCAGCTGTCAGAATCTGCCTATAAATACTGGTTCATCCCTGGACTTTTTCCTCACCTTTTGCACCCCAAACCTTCTGTTCTAAATCTCTTCTTACATCTTTCTAAATCCTTTGATCATATACTCTTAAGCATTGGTTTCCAAGTGATCCAAGCTTCTACCATCCAAGTGCAAAAGAAGAATACTTCTATCAATCAAGACTAGAAGTATTACAACTTAAGTATCATCTTGTTACCTAAGTTGTTAGTTTAGTAAACTTTGTAAATCATTCATTCATTTGTGTATAAGGTGTGTATATTAGGTGTAGTGTAGTGTGTAAGTAGTGAAGAAGGTGTATAAGTAGTTGTGTTGTAAAGAAGTAGTGTAGAAGTATTGTAAAGTGGTGAAGTAGTTGTGGTGTGAAGAAGTGGTGAAGCCATCGTAAAGAAGTCGTGAGATAGTGAAGAAGTAGAAGTCGCTAAGGAGTGAAGAAATACAAGGTGTGTAAGAAGTATAGCAAAGGTGTGAAGAAGTAGAGACGTGAAGAAGTAGTATTAGGAAGTGAAGAAGTAGTGTATAGTTGTGAACTAGATTGTAGTTGTGAAGTAGTTGTGGTGTGTAGTAGTCGTGAAGAAGTTGTGAACCCATAGTGAAGAAGTTGTGAAGAAATCGTGAAGAGATCGTGAAGAAGTTGTGAAGTCATAGTGAAGAAGTTGTGAAGAAGTCGTGAAGAGATCATGAAGAAGTTGTGATTGAAGTCGTGAGATTGGTTCTAGCTACTATTAGAACTCGACATTTAGCTTTGTGTCGTTAAACCGGTGTATGTAACACCCCCTAATTTGGTTTATGGCAGCGGAAAAATAATTAGGGTGTTACGGTGAGGATCGAGTTAAAATTTCAGAAAAACGGTCCAGAATAGGCGTTTTGAAAGTTATATGTCATTCGAAGTAATAGTTTTGGTATAAAAGGAAAATATCTTATTTGAAAATCCCACAAAAGTGTGGTAATTTGGAAAGAATGACATATTTGATTTTACACCAGTTTATTTATCAGAATATAAGATGCCCGCTCCGTGTCTTGTCCTGCTCCGTTAATTACCTGAGATAAACATGCTTAAAACGTCAACACAATGGTTGGTGAGTTCGTGGAGTTTGGTAGAAAATAACTTTCTTTCAATGAATTTAAAAGGTGTATAGTGATTGTCGAAATAAATGCTAAAATCTTCATGAAATAAATAACATGTTGAGTTGAATAAAAATCCACAATTAATTCATGTATGATCTCCAGAATCATAAGTTTCAAGTTACAACTGAAGATGAGCTACATTGTTATACGCTCGAAATAGAATATTGGATCAATTTTTAGTAGTAACGATATACCAAGCAATTTTGGGTTGTCTTTTGTAGAATTCACAATTAAGTCACATATGATAACAACTAAGGTTCAAGTACATGATTCATAATCATAACACATAGTGAAAATATTAATCTAGTGTCTGAAATCCATCAGTGTGGAGTGGTGGTTACTAAATACAGCTGTATCCTAGGATATATATGAAACATTCATATATTCATAAAGTTATATTGCCCTAAGCCTCATGTAACACCCCGTACCCGCTTAGACTGAAATTTAAAACTTTTGACGCGGAAACACTTGACTTTACCGGACTCATACAATTTCTTCATTTACATATCCAAAATATATCACATTTAACCCTTTTAAATACTTGTAAGAACATATACTCTAACACCTCTCAAAACATTTCATAATCAATTGTATAACACAACCAAACGACCCTTCAGACCAATGATACGCCGTATCCTTTTTGAAGGATACGCCGTATTACAACTGAGAGACAATGCGCCGCATCAACCTAAAATGATGCGCCGCATCACCTTAAACTTCTGATACGTCGCATCTAATATACTAGATACGCCGCGTCACCTTAACTTCTGATGCGTCGTATCTAATATACTAGATACGCCGCATCGACCAATTAAGACAGAACATCAGCAGGAAAACCTGCATATACTCAACACACCACACAATCCACTTTAACATCAACACAACATTATAACTTATGCCAAAACACTCATTTTACATTCAAAACCACAACAAACCATAATACACGGCCATTGACCCGTTTGACTCCAACATGAGTACGAATACACTTAAATCCAAACGCCCCTTAAACGTTCACTAAAAACGCTTAAAAACACATTTGACAACTCGTTAGACTCCCAAATCATTACCCGACTTTGACACACAATAAACGACTCATAAAGAAGACTCTCGAGGGCACAACCTTGACTCGAGCTCGGCGTTCTACCTAGCTCCTAATGCTCACTATCTTCCAACCGCTTCCAAATCCTTAAGCTACCACACATAGTCTTTCGTTCCGCCACACATGAACCTACAAAACGTTAACAACTAAAGGGGTAAGCTTACGCTTAGTAAGTAACCCATCATAAAACATATATCATACATATACTTTCACATAAGCATCATAATCACATAAAAGCCACTAAACTACTTCATACCTCCTACATCACTCCCAACTTCATAATACAAATGCATCCATTCATCACAACTATAATAAACCACATACCTTAGCTATTCCAAGTCCATCAAGCTATCTTACTTTCAATCAAGGTCTCTAGCCACCTAATGTCCAACTCATAACCATCCCTAATCCAAATCTCCTATTCTTACATAATCATAACACATATATGATAATACATACATAACACATGTTTTGAAGAGAGTTACTTACCTTCAATCCAAGCTAAGCTACTAACACAAATCCCACCAACAACATCTTCTAGCCATCATCATCATCATAATCATCCTAAAACACATAATCATATATAACATATAATACATAATCATTAGCTATAATCATGGTTAATACAACCATAACTAACCTCTAAGCACCTCTAATCATCATATAATCATCTATTGATTATATGATAATAAATCCCATCATTTACTAACTTAAACCCATTATAAAATCCTTACATAATCATCATTAACTCTTAATTATCTTAAAACACCATTTACCCTTTAATCCCAAGCTAGGGTTTACAAACCCTAGTTTCATAATTCATCAATTAAACTCTAATTAAGCATCATAAACATCATACCTTATGTAGGAAACAAGCTATAGGCTTAACCCTTGAATTATCACCACTAAACCCTCATCATCTCATCACCAATTGCTCCATCATCTTCCCTCTCTTCTCTCTATCTCGGCACCACAGAAACACACAAGAATTGTGTGGAGATATCTAGAACCTAACATATATAAACTAGCTGAGAGGGCATTTCTGTCATTTCTGCTTATTTAAGGTCGATGCGCCGCATCTTATATACGCCGTATCTCCTTCTCCAATACGGCGCATGGACCAAAACAAGTCAGTCCTACTTCCCATTTTACCATACGCCGCATGTAACTTTCTTGATGCGCCGCATCTAGGCCTCATCAGACATCCACCTAAAAGATTCAACCACATATCCTTAGTCAAACATACTTAGGCTCGGGTCAACTTCATCTAGGGTGGGGCCTATTTGTATTCCGGGAAACGGGTCTAACAATTCTACCCCCCTTATTTAGATTTCGTCCCCGAAATCTGTCGTTCTATTTCTAACCACACTTAGTCTCATAACACCTCTCATTCTTAGCCCCTTAACTCTTAGTTATTTAGTGCAGCGACTTAAGTGACCTCGCAACTTTGTGCATACTATAACGCATCACATGCCCTAATCCACATTACCCCCGCTTACTTTTATACCACACAACTCTCGCTTAGATTTTACATAATACCAGGCTTACTTATTATTGCTAATCATTATTCTAATCCGCCCTATTATCGCACATCATCATTTCTCTCGCTTTATCCTCTACCCTCATTCTTGACTACCCGATACTTAAGAAACTCGTACTAATACGTTCACATTCCGTTACTTTCGTTCATCATATTTCGTACCACACCGCAAGGCACATTATGCCACCATTACAATTTCTCCATCCCATCAAGGTCCTTCTAAGTCTCTTCTAAAAGCCATGGTCTAATTCTAACCCTCCTATCTTAATCCTTACAATTCCTAACTAGCTCTAAACTCCCGCTTTCTACTTCTCTAACCCTACTTGTGCCGTGTCAGCAACACATAGCCCACTCGTTTATAATTCCTCATTTACATGGAAAGGCGTCCCAATCGATGTAAATCAAGAAATATAAACTCATGGTTATGCACTCCCGACATAACACTACTACTCCTATTTCCAAATTTAACTTTTATTATTTTCTCATTGTTTTTATTACATTATTTTTACTCTTCTTAGACTTGGATCCTTCACATTATCACATTCATCATGGGGATACTTTTATATGCCATGGACGTAGGCAACCCCTTGCCGGTGAAGGCAACACTTTCATCCCGAAGGATCTTTAACATTCATCCCGAAGGATTCCTTAACATTCCTTTACTTGGTCATCCCGAGGGATACCACATTTATCATTCATTCCGAAGGATCATTACATTCACACCTTATCACCTTAACAACGGATCCAAGTCATAAGCACCACACACACATTATTACATTCGATTATTATAGTAATTACCGCTAATCGCCTTAGCAGTAATATGAAAATTTTAGAGCAACGCCTTTATCTCATACACACTCCTTACATTCTTAATCCGCTTTAGTTATTTTAACATCTTTACTTTACCTCTTGCATCCTTAGCCTTCGTTAATCATGTTCACATTCTTACATTACATTTTAGTCCACTCGACTCATTTACATCTAGACTTCTCACATTTTACCAACCGAAACTCATGCATTCATTTTGGTGATTACAGCGCCGTAATATGATAATTTCAAGACAACGTCTTTATCTCACACATACCCCTCTCATTCTTTCTTACGTTTTTAATCCATCACCTTTTTATTTCCGTATCTTATCTCTCTTCTTTTAGTCTCACTCGCTTCCTTTACATGTAGACCTTATATAGATCGTCAATTATAACACGCCCATTATTTATTAATGATTACAGCTAATCGCCTTAGCCGTAACATAATTATGTCATGGCAATACCTTATCCTCATACACGCCCATCTCATTATGGCTATTAGTACTTAAGAAATTTCGCTCTATTTCATTCTTTCTTACATTCTTAGCTCGTTGCATTCTCATTCTCATACCTCATCTCCTTTCTTAATTTATTTATGTATTTAAGCGATATTATTCTTTCTTGCCATTTACATATATGCCCTTCATAGATTAATAACGTTAAAACCTTCATTAGCGTTCCCTTTTCTTTTCACGCATTCTATTTACGTAAGTTCATTATGTTACCGCACAATGTATTATTATGTTATTGCTTGCACACTTGACTCGTCCTATTTGATCATTAGTGTTTAAACGTATTCTTTTTATCTTGTCATTATCTTACCCACACACCTTATTTCAATCCTACCAATTTTACGTCATGTTAAGTATACCATGTACATTCTTAGCTTATCGCATTTAATTTCTGACACTCAAACTTTTTCATTTTATTTCCGTCCGTTATATATATATCCCCGTTTAATCGCAACTTCACCTTCACACTTAACTCTCAAGTACTTTACCCTACTGTTACCCCGTCTCTATACCAATTTAACTTTAGTCCTTAATCACTAAATTTAATGAGACCCTATGTGGGTCACAATTCATTCCATCTTTTTCTATCCTCATTCTTTAACCCTCAAGTTATCAAACATCTTAATATTAACTCGTTAGTTTCGTCTTATCTCTTCACACTATACGTTAGTACACCCAATATCATCACGGTCCATACTTAAAGCATTGTTACTAAATCTTATTTGTTTTTCTTATGTCAACAACCCCTAACAATTTGCGTGTCAATTTCATCTTATCAATACACATTATGATTGAGTACACTTCTCGTCATCACAATTCATTATTTATGCGTTAACACTTTAAGTTACTTATTGATTCCATCCCTAATACCAGTTAGCATCTCTCTTCTTGTCTTGCTATGGCTATTCTTTTATCATACACAATCTTGTGTTGTTTACCCTTACGTTGATCCACTTACTTACACATCTACAACCCAACTATAAACTCATTCTTATGTTTGTCAACAACTCACTACGTGTCATCTTTATTTTAGGCAAGTTCTATATAATATTTGTCCATTATAGTTTACACATTCTATGTGTTCTTACAACGCACTTTTACTATTGCCCGTCAACCCCGTGTTGACCATATTCTCAACCTTTATCATTACTTCATTTTATTCTATTCAACTTTTACGCATATAAACCTTACATAGGTTTATTCTATCGCACTCACATAAGTCTCATCATACACATTTCAATACAGATATATTGACATGATTATATTCATGTTTTACAATTCTTTCTAGCACTCTTCAAGTTACTTTTGACTTCTAGCGGAATCTATATCTCATTCATCATTTCTACCCATTTGGTATTAATATGTTTTAGTTATCATGTTTTATATAATACATGACCTCACCACATCTTATTCATACACCCTTACTTTCTCATTTGGTTTTGCATATAAAAACTCATGCTCCAAGCATATATTCATTCATGTATTTCCAATCATCAGACTACTAACATACTTCGTTATTCATTTCTTACTTTATATTACGTTTCCCAAGCACCTACCCTGCTTCTTAACTTATTTCACATATCGATGTGTTCTTTTTAAATTTTTATCGACCACAACTAGGTCAACACATAATATGCATTCTAATGCATCATAACTCATACACTTCTAATCCATCGTGCTCTCAAGCACACCACATAAAACTTAGACCTATAATGACTTACCATAGACTTAATATCGCATAAACGACAACACTTAACATCATATAAGCAATCATATCATAACCCTTAACACTTATCCGGAAAGTGTTAGAACATTTATAACATAATCAAAACATGAAGTCTATGGCATCATATATCATAACGCATAATCAATCTATGCCTAAGCATCAATATTCTAGCTATTCGCAAGCAATAGTCAACCTTATAACTAAGGCATCATAACCATTTAACTTACTTACTAGCCCGTCTCTAATACCAGTTAGCATTGCTACTCACAATTCATCACTATAGTTCTATCATACAATTCACATATCGCAATACGATCCCCGTCACCAACCAAGGTGCACGACTAACTAATCATCTAAGTACCTCAAGTCCCCATGGACTTGTAACTTAAACACAACAACACTATTATAAGCATACATCACCTACCATCAATATGCTCAACTAGCATTAAACGTAATCCATCTAATCACTTAGCAATTAAATTTCGCGCAACCAACACTTATGTCCAACGCTTCTAAGAGTGGTTTAAGTATAGGCAATCCTAAAGAAAACCTAATTCACTTAAACCGAAGCTCTGATACCAAGTTGTAACACCCCGTACCCGCTTAGACTGAAATTTAAAACTTTTGACGCGGAAACGCTTGACTTTATCGGACTCATACAATTTCTTCATTTACATATCCAAAATATATCACATTTAACCCTTTTAAATACTTGTAAGAACATATACTCTAACACCTCTCAAAACATTTCATAATCAATTGTATAACACAACCAAACGACCCTTCAGACCAATGATACGCCGTATCCTTTTTGAAGGATACGCCGTATTACAACTGAGAGACAATGCGCCGCATCAACCTAAAATGATGCGCCGCATCACCTTAAACTTCTGATACGTCGCATCTAATATACTAGATACGCCGCGTCACCTTAACTTCTGATGCGTCGTATCTAATATACTAGATACGCCGCATCGACCAATTAAGACAGAACATCAGCAGGAAAACCTGCATATACTCAACACACCACACAATCCACTTTAACATCAACACAACATTATAACTTATGCCAAAACACTCATTTTACATTCAAAACCACAACAAACCATAATACACAGCCATTGACCCGTTTGACTCCAACATGAGTACGAATACACTTAAATCCAAACGCCTCTTAAACGTTCACTAAAAACGCTTAAAACACATTTGACAACTCGTTAGACTCCCAAATCATTACCCGACTTTGACACACAATAAACGACTCCTAAAGAAGACTCTCGAGGGCACAACCTTGACTCGAGCTCGGCGTTCTACCTAGCTCCTAATGCTCACTATCTTCCAACCGCTTCCAAATCCTTAAACTACCACACATAGTCTTTCGTTCCGCCACACATGAACCTACAAAACGTTAACAACTAAAGGGGTAAGCTTACACTTAGTAAGTAACCCATCATAAAACATATATCATACATATACTTTCACATAAGCATCATAATCACATAAAAGCCACTAAACTACTTCATACCTCCTACATCACTCCCAACTTCATAATACAAATGCATCCATTCATCACAACTATAATAAACCACATACCTTAGCTATTCCAAGTCCATCAAGCTATCTTACTTTCAATCAAGGTCTCTAGCCACCTAATGTCCAACTCATAACCATCCCCAATCCAAATCTCCTATTCTTACACAATCATAACACATATATGATAATACATACATAACACATGTTTTGAAGAGAGTTACTTACCTTCAATCCAAGCTAAGCTACTAACACAAATCCCACCAACAACATCTTCTAGCCATCATCAGCATCATAATCATCCTAAAACACATAATCATATATAACATATAATACATAATCATTAGCTATAATCATGGTTAATACAACCATAACTAACCTCTAAGCACCTCTAATTATCATATAATCATCTATTGATTATATGATAATAAATCCCATCATTTACTAACTTAAACCCATTATAAAATCCTTACATAATCATCATTAACTCTTAATTATCTTAAAACACCATTTACCCTTTAATCCCAAGCTAGGGTTTACAAACCCTAGTTTCATAATTCATCAATTAAACTCTGATTAAGCATCATAAACATCATACCTTATGTAGGAAACAAGCTATAGGCTTAACCCTTGAATTATCACCACTAAACCCTCATCATCTCATCACCAATTGCTCCATCATCTTCCCTCTCTTCTCTCTATCTCGGCACCAAAGAAACACACAAGAATTGTGTGGAGATATCTAGAACCTAACATATATAAACTAGCTGAGAGGGCATTTCTGTCATTTCTGCTTATTTAAGGTCGATGCGCCGCATCTATATTTTAGATGCGCCGCATCTTATATACGCCGTATCTCCTTCTCCAATACGGCGCATGGACCAAAACAAGTCAGTCCTACTTCCCATTTTACCATACGCCGCATGTAACTTTCTTGATGCGCCGCATCTAGGCCTCATCAGACATCCACCTAAAAGATTCAACCACATATCCTTAGTCAAACATACTTAGGCTCGCGTCAACTTCATCTAGGGTGGGGCCTATTTGTATTCCGGGAAACGGGTCTAACACCTCATGACACGCAAAACGTTAACAGAGTACCGTAAAATGGCAGTGTCCCATCAGGGTTACTGATGGGTGTTTTTAGCCCTCATGTAATAGGTGGTTTGCCAATTCCTATTTTTCTCAAATATAGTGTATCGTGACTAAATACGACTAACCATATAGGCATTCTGTCCAAGTATTTAGTGGGATAGGTCGTCAGCCTCTAACAGGTTTCGAAGCTGTTCACTATATTCGCGCTCACCGCAGTGATTAATGGCTCATGATCGAGGGACTTTATGGCAATAAAGTAAACTTAGGCAATATAGGTTTCAGGGTTCATGACTTATGCGTAATTTTAGTCTTGGCAATTATTTCTAGGGAAATGTAGAAATATCATAGTAAAGTAACAGTACATTCATTTGTTATATGAATGCATACAATGAATCTCAGTGTCAAGTTACATCAAGTAGTTTGAAAATGTTATCGTTCAAATTCAGTGTTTAAGCTAAGCAAGCAACTTGCACATATAACGAACATATATTTCTCTCAAGAGTGATTCAAACATGTAAAACAGAGTTTATGATTTTGAGTAAATCATGAGAGTTTCCCAAAGTATATAAGTAAACTCAAAACAGTTAAAGCATGTATCTCCCCCAAAAGAGTTATTAAAACAAGTAATAAAAGTAGGGGCCACGACTCACCTGGAGCGTATCTGACAAGACGAAATTATAAGATCAAGTAAACGATCACGAAAACTTCTTCAATACGAGACCTGAATATAAGCGAAGTCTAAGAGTCTAACTTACTACTAATAACGAATGTGGAAAGGATAAATCGTATAACGATTTGATCGGTGATATGAGTGTGATATGCTTAAAATGCCTCAAGTTAAAAATATAATATCATTTATGATATTATCTTGATTCTTATGTCAATCGACTCAAAATATTACTTTCTCAAAATATGCTGAAATGATATGCAAAGTGAAATCGTTAAATCCTAGTTATAATAAATAACAAGAAAGTAAATAACATGTAACTAAAAATATGAAAATGCATATGAAGTGATGGGGTGAAAATGAAAATAAACTAAGAATGTCAAGTAAAATTAAATAGGTCCTTGTCCATTTCAGATTTTATACTTTTTAGTCTAACTGCGATTGCGTTACGTCGTTAGTCCTCGGTTAAGTCCTTTGTCCATAATAGTCCAATAATTGTCCATATGTCCATATAAAGCTTGGAGTTCAATTATATGTCACTCTAGGTCCTCTATAAACTGTTTTCACAGCTTCAGTCCATAAGTTTCTCAGTTTGGCAGTTTTAGTCCTTCTAGTTAGATCGCGTTACATTTTTAGTCCTTTTTGCATAAAAATAACGGGAAAAATATTCTGAAAATTTCTATAACTTTATTGAGTTCATTTTAACTTATTCCAAGTGCTTATTCCAGAAAAGAGCTTATTTTTGTATTAATGGCCAGTTAACGAATTGATCTAAGGCCCGTTAAGAATTTTAAAGGCGAGGGCGCGTAAACTGTTTTGGGTTTGAACTTGGGCTATTTTTGGGATCCTGAAAATATATCACATGGGCCTAGTGGGCTGTTCTAACGCCAAAGCTTAATGGGCTTTAGCTTAGTCCATTATCGAAAATGGTGTTTGGGTTATATTTTCTAAGAAACGATCTAGTGTTTCTGTGATTAGTTTGGCTGTTTTAAATGGTCAAATTGTGAGTATTTTAACATGATGTTTAAACAAAAAGTGTAGCTAGTCATGTCGTTAAATGAGTCGTATAAAAATAACGTGTAATTGTTAGGTTGAATGTCGAGTTATGTGGCCATTTACTAGGCGGCGTGGGCATGTTTTACATGTACAAAGTACTTAGCATATTTTAGCCTTTCTCAGTTTTAGGTGTGATGTTTAAAGATTATGGGTGGTTCGATGTATGCATGTATGGAATTTTTAATGTGAGTGTAGAGTGGGATATGGCTGTTTTCTGTATGCAAATCAGTTAAAATATCTCTAAATGTTTTTCTCTTATGTCTATATTTACGTGTGAACATGAAGTTAATGTATGTTCGAATGATGCATGGCATGGTAGTGTTAACGTGCACTAGTGTGTTGGAGTGATCTCTAACTTCCTCAGTGGTGACATGCAACACCCTTGTGGGTTCGTAAACTTCATGGTACGTATAAGTAATACACAAAAAAATACGTTCGAATATAAATGATGCATGCATGTGTGTAACGTGGTCGTGAGATGTGGAGTGTGAGACATGATATTAAAAGAGATTAAGGACACTTACTACACCTCTTAAAGGTGGTGATGACTCAGTAATAACCGGATGGAACACAAAGGAAGGACAACCCACTTGCTTCGAAATCTCCCAAGCAAAACTAGCGAGGTTTCTGGTCTTGCAACGAAGTGGTTGTGAGTGAGAGGGGTTAGGGTGAAGGTATAGAAGGAGTGGTATGAAGTAGTGATAGTGAAATGGGTGGTGAAGGAAGTTGTGTAGTTCGACAGGATGCACAAAGTAAAGAAGGCAGTAGGCTTTTAGCGAGCTCGATACGTTTTTACATGTTTAGTTTCTTACTCGATTTACTTTTCTAAAGAGTGATATACATTTCTGGCTTTGGAAGATGTCTTAGGTGAGAGTGAAATAAGTGGGAAGTGAGCAACGTGGCTACTAGATAAAGGGTGATATATATAGAGTTAGATTATATACGTTATTTGACCACTTTGCCCTCAAAACCAATCATTGAGTGATACTGTTGATGAATGGACACCTAGGCTAGTTCTCTGACATAAAGAGATTTTTGGATAGATATCATAAGAGGGATAAACCTTATCTTTTGTATTGATGAAATATATACACACGTATGGCTTTTATTTGAGTTCAAAATAGAAGTTAACGAGCTTCGACTTGTTCCTACTATCTAATCCTCCCTTTAAATGTCACATTTTGTTAGGGGTATCTTTAGAGAAATTTAGGAAAAGTCGGAATTCAAAAGGGTTGTGTTTTGAGTCCTTGTTTATACGTATTGGGTGGGAGATAGAGTAAATGGTTTGGTTTTAAATCTCGGTCCAGCACTCGACCTCTACTTCTGAAAGTGGGTACTCGAGTAGTCTAGTGAGTCATGATTTAGGTGGTGTAAAAATAGTGGCATGTTGCGTTTAAGAATCGAATGAACAAGAGCTGTTTTGTGAGGGATTTGGCTGTCAAATGTTGCGTGAAATATTAGAAGTGGTGTGGGCTTGTGTAGCATGGAATGGTGATGGGCCGTTGATGGGCCATGAGGTGGTGATGGACTGGAGGGGATAGGCAGCCTACTTGGTGTTTAGTTAGTGTAGTTTAGGTATTATTTAGTGAAAATAATTAGTGATAATTAATGAGATTAAGGAAGTTAAATATATTTAGTGTATGAGATTTATCAGTACTTATCACAAGTGGTGGAATTTAAATGTAGTGAAAATGGTGTCTTGTGAGTTATTAAACTTTGTGAAACCGTTATGTCTCGAAGCACGTGTCGTGAGTTGTGTTGTTATTCGTTAATTGTTGTGATGTCGTGTTGTGGTGAAAGTAATATAACCGGAAAAATTTTAAATTCCCCCGTAAAAATGGGTTTTGTTAACTAGTAACTCAAGATTATTATTAATTAATGAGGATTATTACAAGGGATTTTCGTAGGATCCTACAGTGTAAGCGAAAGTTGTGTAAGGTTTTCTCCGCCATAAGGGAGCTTGTTGAAGTAGTGAAGAAAAATCTCGAGCTAGGTGCTCGGGGAGTGGAGTAGGGCAAGGAAGGTGTCCTTGTAGCCGAACCACTATAAATCCCTCGTGTCTCGGTTTGATCTTTCCATCTCTATCTTTCATTTCATTTCATTACTTTACTTGCATTGTTTATTTAGATTTACTTATATTTGTTCATATTGTTCAAGAGTTGAGTTCACATAAATTTGAATCTAAGGTTTTTTTTAAAAAAAGGTAAACAAAGTTTTCATAATAAAATTAAAAAGACGTAAAATTATTCAACACCCCCTTCTAGTTTTCCACAATTGGTATCATGAGCCACGTCAAACAAGATTTTTAAAATATATTGTATTTTAAAACTTGAATCGATCTATGAAATCGGAAAAATATTTAGAAGGGCAATCTATGCAAAAACCACCACCATTTGAAAATTATAGTTTTCTTGAATGGAAAAATAAATTCGAAAATTATGTGAAATCAATTTATCTAGATCTTTGGCATGTCATTTCGATTGATGATTTTCAACAAAAAAAAACGGATTTTGAAAGTCAAACAAAAACGGATGTTGAAAGTCAAAATGATTTTTTCGAAACAAAGAATGTCAAAAATAATAAAGCTAAATTAATTATTTATAAAGCTTTGCCGAGAGTTGAATATGAAAGAATATTCTTCTGTCAAACGGCTAATGATATGTGGAAAAATCTTTTAAACTTTCATCAAGAAAAATGTCAAGCCAAAGATGAGGAATTTGATCTTGTACATGAATTAGTTGTCCTAGAAAATTTAATAGATAAACATTTAGATAAAATAGATACATGTGCTACTAGTTCAAATGTTTTTAATGAAGGTATTAATGACAAAGACTACATAAATCAACTCCGAAGTGAAATCAATCCAAAATCATGGAGTGACACAGACGAAGAAGAAGATTACTATCCGGTATGTGAAGAATGCAAATTAGATAGAACTCCAAATAAGGTACAATCCGAAACCGAACATTTTTGCTATGATCAATTCATCTTAGAATTTTCAAAACTAGAAAATGAGTTTAAACATTTTTGCAACATAGATCTAAAAATCATTTCTAAACATGAATCATCAAAAACTTTTGAAAGTAATTTTGAAAAAGAAATAATTTTAGAAGATAAAATGTCTAGACTTGAAAGTAATATTGAAATTGATCTTGAATGCAAAACATGTCAAGAATATAAGCATGAAATTAAAAGATTAAATGAAAGAGCAAAAATATTAGCTAAATTTGAAGAAAGTTCCAAATCTCTTAAATACCTACTAAGTTGTCAAAAGCCATTCAAAGATAAAACCGGTTTAGGATATAGTTCGGATAACTCATCAACATGTAAATCAAAACAAATTGAATTTGTAGAACCTAGTAGAAAAATTTAGAAATAAGATTATTTACAATGATTATAAACAATATAAGTCAAGAAATCCATTTGTTTATACATTAAAACAAACTGTTAAGGAATTCTTGTACTTCTTGGCGACATCCTCACCATGTGCATACAAATGCAATGGGTGTCCTCAACTAACCATCTCGGACCCATAAAAGTCAGGGTACCAAGCTGTTTTACTTGATTAGGTGATAAACGCACAAAGGAAAGAAACTCATCTTGCATTAACCTACTCACATTCGAGACGTGCGCGTGAAGACAAATGAATTATCCAATCTTTTATCACACTCTATATCTCACATGATAATTCATCTCAAGAAATAGCTAATGACGTAGTGGAATATTAATGGTGCTGCTATTGAAGAATTAATGAAGATATCTCTACTACTTAATCGGAAATCTTGAAGAAATCTACAAATCAAAGTCAATAGTACTTGTTGAAAAAGCATGATGTGGTTGCAATGATGATGTGAGTGTCTCAACAAAAGACGTTATATGCATCAAGGCTAAGACATCCAATGAGTCAAGTACAAGACATGTTCGGGTCAAGCCGCTTTGGTCTAATAAGACATTAGAAGCCTGCTATGATATACTTTCATACCTTGGTTTTCCATCCTGGATACTACGAAGAAAAGCTAGACATAAGGTACGTTATCTTTTTTAAATTTCATTAGTAGTTATTTCATATATATAGTCTTATCAATCATTGCCTTAGGATATGCTTAGCTTGATAGGTTGCATTGCCGTTACACTTCTAGTTATATTCGTTTTACGATTTAATAAACTAGAAACCCTTTAGTTAACCCCCCTAAGTATTAAATGAAGTATTCACTGTCGAACTCATATGGAAATCTTTCATGTCCACTAGTAGAGATCTCATGTAGATAAAGCGTGTAAAGTGGATTAAATTGTCAACATAGAAGTAGGATTAAATATATCACAATAATAACCCATGGATGATGCAAACTCTTATAGACCATAGCATTAAGTTAAATAATGTGCGTTATCAAAAAAGCCATATTAACATATAGCCCACTCTCGCATCAAACATATAGAATTTAGTCATCACTTTCTTATGATCACAAGATATGTAGAAAGGGTAGCATGTGACAATAGTCTTAACCAATTTCCTTGAGCGTGAGATCTTTTACAACAATTTTTTTTAAATGGCATTTGTTTTTAAATTTGCAAAAACTTCACATTTTAGAAAAATGATTTTTCAAAAGAATATGCCACCTCTCTATTTATCATGTTTTACCATCCCACCTTTCTTCCCAACTTTTGTCCATAATTATGTATTTATCAAAGCCAAAGATTGGAAAAGTTTGTTTTCTTTCCTCATAAAACATTTTGAAATAAAACCAAATCTATTTCGTTAAAAATAACTTTCACATCCACATAAAAACCTACTCTCAAACATTGTTGAATAATGCTAAAAACGCCTATTTAAATCATGCATGGTGATCTTATATCTGTCATCTATACTTGTGTATATGACATTTATAAGTGAACTAAATCGAATATGAAAAACCATGGTTTACTCATTAAGATCTCACTTGGTACAAGTCTAAAGTCCATGCTATCACAACTCCCCATTCCCTTGCACATAGACACTCATTAGGATTAATTAACTAGCTTATTAATCTTCCTAAAAATGATATTATGTATTACTTGGTGTTATATATTGTTTTCTTGTCCATATATATATATATATATATATATATATATATATATATATATATATATATATATATATATATATATATATATATATATATATATATATATATATATACATACATATGTTACTTGGTTAATGAGTAGGTTGTATGCTAGATAAAAATGCTTAATGAATATGCTTAGCATACATAAGTTATTAAATCCTAAATTGCCTCAAAAGAAATTGGACTTGCTTGAAACTAAACCCAAAAACACAACCTTTTCTACAAATTTCTGCCAAAAACCCATTTCTAGTAATCCGGGAATCAGCAGATGGGCGGCCCCCTTAAATCTATAGGCGGCCCCCTTAATTTTAAGGGGACCGGCCCCTATTTAAGGGGACCGGACATCTGAAGGGACGGTTACTGTTTTCTTTTTCACTTTTCAGCCCATTTTATCCTACACTTCCCAAAATTCACAAACACATTTTGTCCTAAACCACCCACCAAAATTTACCTTCCTCAATCACATCATCCCTACACTATAAATACCCTTCTCCATCATAAATGCTCATCCATATCATCCATCCAAACATGTCATCCTCTAACAACCCAAGATCCAAGCCTTCAAGAGTTGCTAAAATCTCCGTAAGGCCCGTTTGGAGAAGAAAGCTTGACACTTGTCATAACTCCAACTCAACAAATGATGTTGTTCAAAATCAACCAACACCTAAGCCTCATGCTCACCCTAATGAACCCCTTCACAAACATAACCAATCATCCACCCTTGCTCCAAAAAATACACCTTCATCTTACCCATATGATTCATATGAAGAGCATGATCAATCCCAAAACAATAATCCCAATCTCATTCACACCACCCCACATCTTGCTCAACCCACCAATGCACCATCCAAAACACTCACCACTCTTGGAATATCCTCTTCTTCCATATCTCCATCCTCATCCACTCATGATTACCCAAGCTCACAAATGTCTCCACCACCAAGAGTATCACCACCACCTCCTACCAACTCACATGTTACTCCTATGTTGCATGTCCAAACAACCATCCCAAATAACAACCACACTCCACCATCATCACCTTCCTCCGAACACTTGAAGTTCATTGAAGAACTCAAGGAAGCCGATGAGCTTAGTGCTCTTCTTGCCCTACACCTTGCTCAACGCAACTTAGATCAACCTCCATCTAGCTCTCCCTCATCACCCCACAACTTGAGTCAAGTTGAGAAACATGTCAACAATTGTCCTTGTTGCATCTTTCTCCAAAAACAAACCATTGCATTGAATGAGCACTTCACTTGGATTGAGTATCTTCTCACTAGATCTAATCCAACACCCTCACTTGAACAACATCAAAACCCTTATCCTACATGTTCCACTCCAAACTCTCCACCTCCAATCTCTCCATCACCACACTCTCCAACATCTATGCACCCAAAAATACACCTCCATTAATCCAACATTCTTACCCTCACTCAACCACCTCCATTTCAAACACTCCACCATCAACCATCCAAAATAGTTCAAGTTTTTATGTTGCAAGCAAGTCCGATGGCTCTCTTTGGCAATTTAGAATTTTCTACTTATTGTATGCGCTAAGCATAATAAATGTTGTATCAATGATTATGTTTTTCACATAATCAATTTGAATTAATGAATGTTTTGTTTCATGTTCTTAATATGTGATTGCTATACTTGTTGCTCTTATATGTGATATTATGATATATATGCTTGTGCTTCTAATATTTTTCTTGCAAGTATTCCATATCTCGATTCCTTGATGCCCTCAAACGAGGGGGAGTTCTCGTCCCGACAAATTTCGTTTCTAAAACTTGTCGGCATAACCCTCTTGATTCTACAAAAAGGGGGAGAAGTAGATATAAACTCACTAAATACTTGTCTAAAAATTAATTTTTCAATTTAATAAGTTTAGATTTTGTAATCATCAAAAAGGGGAGATTGTTGATATAAATAATGCCTAAACACGTTATTAATATTTTTTGATATCTCTACGTTTTGATAATCACAAAATCTAAAATCATTAAACGAAAGATTATGACGTAAACAAGTATTTAGTTGTAAATATCTATTTTAACAACTCAATCACTTAAGGTATGAATAAACAAATGCTTAATGCATTATATGATCAAAGGAACATTTTCTTAATCACTAGAATTTTTATAAAATGTCACAAACATTTTATATCTTTTAGAAAATCATTTTTGGTATTTAATAAAAATGTTTCATCCATTATAAATTTATAAATTCAAATTTTCAACCAAAAATGGCAAAAATATTTCAGAAAAACCTTCCCCATAAAAAGACAAATCTGAGCAACGTTCGGGTAGGGCGACCCCCTTAATTTTACTAGGCGGCCCCCTTAATTTTAAGTGGACCGGCCCCCTATTTAAGGGGACCACCCCGCTCCTCCAGCTGTCAGAATCTGCCTATAAATACTGGTTCATCCCTGGACTTTTTCCTCACCTTTTGCACCCCAAACCTTCTGTTCTAAATCTCTTCTTACATCTTTCTAAATCCTTTGATCATATACTCTTAGGCATTGGTTTTCAAGTGATCCAAGCTTCTACCATCCAAGTGCAAAAGAAGAATACTTCTATCAATCAAGACTAGAAGTATTACAACTTTGTTGATATAAATAATGCCTAAAAACATTATTAATACTTCTTGATATCTCTATGTTTTGATAATCACAAAATGTAAACCCATTAAACATAAACTTATTAAATAAACAAGTATTTAGTTGTAAATATTCATTTCAACAACTTAATCACTTAAGGTATGAATAAACAAATGCTTAATGCATCATATGATCAAAGGAACATTTTCTTAATCACTAGAACTTTTATAAAATGTCACAAACATTTTATATCTTTTAGAAAAATATTTTTGGTAATAAACAAAAAGGTTTAATCCATTATAAATTTATGAAATCAAATTTTCAACCAAAAATGGCAAAAATGTTCCAGAAAAACCTTCCTCACAAAAAGACAAAACTGGGCAACGGTACAGATGGGCGGCCCCCTTAAATATACTAGGCGGCCCCCTTAATTTTAAGGGGACCGCCCCCCTCCTCCAGCTGTCCAGTTTTGCCTATAAATACTGGACTTTTCCTGGACTTTTTTCTCACCTTTTGCACTCCAAACCTTCTATTCTAAATCTCTTCTAAACCTTTCTAAATCCTTTCAAAATCCTTTGATCATACATTCTTAAGCATTGGATTCAAAGTGATCCAAGCTTCTACCATTCAAGTGCAAAAGAAGAATACTCCTTCAACAACTAGAGAAGAAGTATTGCAACTTAGTATCATCTTGTTACCTAAGTTGTTTGTGTAATCATTCATTCATTTGTGTATAAGTTGTGTATTTTTGTTAGATAGGAGTGTGAATAATTGTTTGGGATAGATTAGTGTGTAAGTAGTGAAGTTGTGAAGAAGTTAAGGTGTGTAAGTAGTGAAGGTGTGAAGAAGTAGAAGAGTACATAAGTAGTGCTAGGTTGTGAAGTAGTTGTGAAGCCGGTGTGAAGAAGTTGTGAAGAAGTCGTGAAGAAGTTGTGAAGTAGTTGTGAAGCCGGTGTGAAGAGGTTGTGAAGAAGTCGTGAAGAAGTTGTGAAGAAGTCGTGAAGCCGTTGTGAAGAAGTTGTGAAGAAGTCGTGAAGCCGTTGTGAATAAGTTGTGTAGAAGTTGTGAGATTGGTTCTAGCTACGATTAGAACCCGACATCTAGCTTTGTGTCGTTAAACCGGTGTAAGCAAAAGTTGTGTAAGGTTTTCTCCGCCATAAGTGAGCTTGTTGTCATAGTGAAGAAAACTCTCGAGTTAGGTGCTCGGGGAGTGGAGTAGGGCAAGGAAGGTGTCCTTGTAGCCGAACCACTATAAATCTTTTGTCTCGCGGTTAGATCTTTTCATCTCTATCTTTCTTTTCATTTCATTACTTTACTTGCATTGTTTATTTAGATTTACTTATATTTGTTCATATTGTTCAAGAGTTGAGTTCACATAAATTCGAATCTAAGTTTTTAAAAGTAAACAAAGTTTTCATAATAAAATTAAAAATGCGTAAAATTATTCAACCCCCCCTTCTAGTTTTCCACAATTGGTATCAAGAGCCACGTCAAACAAGATTTTTAAAATAAATTTTATTTTAAAACTTGAATCGATCTATGAAATCGGAAAAATATTTAGAAGGGCAATCTATGCAAAGACCACCACTATTTGAAAGTGATGGTTTTCTTTATTGGAAAAATAGATTCGAAACTTATGTGAAATCAAAAGATCTTGATCTTTGGCATGTTATTACCTATGGTGATTTTCCCCCTATTCAAAATAATCCTTTAACTAAAAGAGATGAAATTGTACCTTTTGAAAAACAAAATGATGATTTGAAAAAGAAACTAGCTAAAAATAATGAGGCAAAAATGGTTATTTATAATGCGTTACCACGTAAAGAATACGAAAGGATCTTTATGTGTGAAACCGCAAAAGAAATTTGGAACTCCTTACTAATAACTCACCAAGGTAATAGTCAAGTCAAAGATAATAAAATAGATCTTCTTGTTCAACAATATGAACAATTTACGATTCCGGAAGAGGAATCAATAGATAATGCTTTTGCTAGGTTTAACACTATCATCACAAGTTTAAAAGCACTTGGCGGGCTAAGGTTACGGCGATTGAAGAATCGAAGAACTTGTCAACTCTTCAACTTGACGAGTTGATCGGCAACTTGAAAGTCTACGAAGCAATAATAAAGAAAGACTCCGAGATGGTCAAAGGAAAAAGAGAGCAAAGCAAGTCAATTGCATTGAAAGCTAGGAAGGAATCTAGTGAAGAGGATAGCTCAACCTCCGAAAGTGATGACGAAGAATATGCAATGGCCGTAAGAGAGTTCAAGAAATTTCTAAAGAGACGAGGAAGATTCACAAGACAACCACGAGATGAAAGAAGATCGCTTCAAAGGAATGATAACTACGGGAAAAGAAAGTGCTTTAGATGTGGAAGCCCAAACCATCTCATTGGCAAATGTCCAAAGCCACCGGGTTATGGTTACCAAAGCGCCTTTGTTAGTGGAGCATGGAGTGATAGCGACAAAGACGAAGCGGACAAAGCAAACGACGAAAAATGTCTTATGGCAAAGACATCAAATGAGGTACTTTCCGAAACCGAATACTTTAGTGACAAAAATCAATCATTAGACGAAAAAGACCTAGATAATGAATATAATAGGTTATGCAAATTAAGTCAAAAAGTCATGGCTAAAAATAAATCACTAAAACATATTAATAATCGATTAGAAAATGAAGTACTCGAATTAAAAATTAAACTACAACATTTAGAAAAAGGAAAAGAAGTTTTTATAGAATGTAAAACATGTCTAGTGGTCAAAAATGAAAACGAAAAACTTAAAGATGAAATTTCCAAACTTGACAAGTTTAAAAATAGTAGTAACTCACTTAAGAAAATAATAAGTGTTCAAGGAACTTCGGGAGATAAAACCGGTCTAGGATTCAACTTAAATAATGTTTCAACTAGTGAAAATAAAAATGTAAAGTTTGAATGTCAATCTAGTAAACAAAAACCATTAGAGTCAAAAATTAAGTATATACTTATAAAAGATAGAAAAATACCTATTGCAAGTGATGAGGAAGTAAAAAGTTTTTATAAACCATCATTAAAAGCCAAAACCAGATTTTCTAAACCGAAATTAAGATCTAAAACTCCGCCTCCAAATAGACCAAATAATCCTCATCCTCGGTCTAAAACCCCTCAACCTAGAAGAAATCAAGGTAGACAAAACTTTCCTAATAATAATAATCACCCAATTTGGAATTATTCACTTCAACCAAGTTTCAACCCATGGGGAATACTTTCACCATACATGCAAATGCAAACCATGTTTGGTTCAAATAATTTTGGACAAATGGGACAATGGGGACCAAGTGGCTAAATCGTCACTCATTGAATAATTCGGAAACTCATCTATGTTTGGCTTCCATAAGTCAATATGACACCTTGAAGCGTTTGAAGAAAAAATCTACTGAAGACTAAAAGGTACGCTTGCCTTTTAAGTTTATTGTTATAATATATGCTTAGATTAATGACTAGTTATTTCATGCCTATTTAGCTCATAATGTCTAGTTATATATATACACATAATAGCTTATATGAATTTACTTATAACCTAGAATCACTAGTTCTTTTCCCTTTGGCCCTCTTAAGCTATAACATTTAAAATGGAAATCTTCTATGTCCACTATTAGAAAACTCATGGTGATGAAGTGAAATGAGTTAAGTGGATTAATCATTAACATAGAAGTAAGATTAGATTTCTCGCGTTAGAAAACTATGGATGAAACAAGCTCTCCTAGACTATGGCATGAAGTTAGATAAGTGTACGACAACAAAGGAGCTATAGATGTTAGGTTATACCCCATTCAATACTCTCGCATCAAACATATAGAAATTCGTCATCGCTTCCTTATGACCATAGGATATGTAGAAAAGGGTAGCATGTGACAATAGCCTTAACCAATTCCCTTGAGCATGAGATCTTTAACAACCATTTTTTTTAAAATCTAGGATTAATGATATTTGTTGTCAAAAATCTAGTATCTTTAAAAATATACAGAAACTTCACATTTTGGAAAAATGATTTTTTTTATGACTATTTCACTTTTCTATTAACACGTTTTACTATCTCATTTTTCTTCTTAATCTATGTCCATAATTCTGTTTCGATCAAAGTCAAAGATTGGGAATTCTTTTTCTTACCCATTCTTCATAAAACACATTTTGCAATAAAACCAAATATATTTTATTCAAATAACTTTAACATCTACGTAAAAACCCACTTTCAAACATTGTTGAATAATGCTAAAAACAGTTTTTTTTTAAAATCATGCATGGTGATCTCATATCTGTCATCTATATTTATGTACATGACATTTATAAGTGAACTAAGTCAAATCAAGCGGACCATGGTTTGTCTATCAAGATTTTGTTTGTAACAAGTCTAGAAGTCCATGCTATCTTAAGTTCCCATTTATTGCACATAGGCACACATTAGGATCCCTCAAATAGTTCATTAATCTTCCCACTTACATATAATTAAGAAAATACTTGGTGTAGTTTATTGTTTCCTAGTCCATATATATTACTTGCTTGATGAGTATGTTTACATGCTAGATGAAATTACTTGTTTGCTTAATCTCTTTAATTAACATGTTTTGCATAAATATCTATTACATGCTTAATTGCCTCAAAGAGTTGGACTTGCTTGAAACTAAACCTAAAAACACAACCCTTTCTACAATTTTCTGCCAAAAACCCATTTCCAGTAATCTGGGAACCAACAGATGGGCGGCCCCCTTAAATCATAAGGCGGCCCCCTTAATGTTTAAGGGGACCGGCCCCTATTTAAGGGGACCGGCCATCTGATGGTCGAAAGTGCTGTCTCCTTTTCTACTTTTTAGCCCATTTCATCCTACACTTCCCAAAATTCACTTCCAATCCATCCAACAAATTTTATCCATTCCTTAATCCCATCAATCCTACACTATAAACACTCTCATTCCTCATAATCTTCCATCATCTCATCATGCCATCTCCCATCAAACCAAAACCAAAATCCTCAAGGTCAGCAAGGATGACCAAAAAACCCGTTTGGAGAAGAAAACCTAACCCCCGAAACAAGTCCATCTCAACAAATGATGTGGCTAAACAAACAACATCTCCACCCACATTTGTTCCTAACTATACTCCCAATCCTCAAGCTCATTCCTATGAACCCTTTCACAAACCTCATCATAATAACCAACCATCCATCTTTACACTCAAAAATGCACCTTCATCTCACCCAAATAATTCATATGAAGAGCATGATCAATCCCAAAACAATAATCCCAATCTCATTCACAACACCTCACATCTTATTCAACCTACCAATGCACCATCCAAAACACTCACCACTATTGGAATATCTCCTTCTTCCATATCTCCATCCTCATCCACTCATAATTACCTAAGCTCACAAATGTCTCCACCACCAAGAGTATCACTACTACCTCCTACCAACTCACATGTTACTCCTATGTTACATGTTCAAACATCCATCCCAGATAACAACCATACTCCACCATCATCACCTTTCTAAACCACCCTCCAAAATTTACCTTCCTAAACCACACCATTCTTACACTATAAATACCCTTCTCTATCATTAGTGCTCATTCATCCATCATAACAACCACACTCCACCATCATCATCTTCTTCCAAACACTTGAAGTTCATTGAAGAACTTAAAGAAGCCCATGAGCTTTGTGCTCTTCTTGCCTTACACCTTGCTCAACTGGATCAACTCCCTTCTAGCCCTCCTTCATCGCAAAATAACCTCAACCTCCACCTTCGTTCCAAACTACACATCTCAACCTTAAACCAACCTCATTGAAACCTTTCAAAACCCTCATCATATTGGTCAAACATCCAACTTTACTTCCAACTACACACCCCAATTTCATCCACTTCCACCAAATGACCAAATCCACATTCCCACGGAAAAGGAAAAGTTTCGTGAAGATATAAACCAAATCCATGACCGTAGTGATCTCCTTGCTATGCACCTTGCAACAAGGGCCAACCTCCATCCTCCATCCTCACCCTACTCAAATTGCTTACCTCAATCCCACAACTTGAATCAAGTTGATAATCATGTCAACTATTGTCCTAGTTGTGTCCTTCTCCAAAAACAAATCATTGCCTTAAATAAACATTTCACTTGTACTAAGTATCTTCTTACTAGATCTCATCCAACACCTCTACTAGCTCAACACTCTAACCCTCATTCAACCGATTCCGCTCCAAACTCTCCACCTCCAAAAATATACCTCTATTAATCAAACATCCTTACCCTCACTCAACCAATTCCATCCCAAACACTCTACCACCAACCATCTAAGCATAACTATATGCTTATTTTCCAAGCTTTCGTGTCGCAAGCAAATCCGAAAGCTCTCTTTGGCAATTTAGGACCTTTTTCTTGTTATATGTTTCAAGTATACTAATGAATGTCTTGGTATGTGTTCTTAATATTCTTTTGCCATGATTGTTGTTTGCCATGATTGTTGTTTTTATATTCCATATTTTACTATGTATGCTCGTACTTCTAATATATTTTTTGCAAGCATTCCATATCTCGATTCTTTGATGCCCTCAAACGAGGGGGAGCACACATCAAGGGGGAGTTCTCATTCCGACAATTTTTGTATCTAAAACTTGTCGGCATAACCTTTTTGATTCTACAAAAAGGGGGAGAAGTGAATATAAACTCACTAAATACTTGTTCAAAAATAAATTTTTGGATTTAATGAGTTTAAGTTTTGTAATCATCAAAAAGAGGGAGATTGTTGATATAAATAGTGCCTAAAAACATTATTAATACTTCTTGATATCTCTATGTTTTGATAATCACAAAATGTAAACCCATTAAACATAAACTTATTAAATAAACAAGTATTTAGTTGTAAATATTCATTTCAACAACTCAATCACTTAAGGTATGAATAAACAAATGCTTAATGAATTATATGATCAAAGGAACATTTTCTTAATCACTAGAATTTTTATAAAATGTCACAAACATTTTATATCCTTTAGAAAAACATTTTTGGTAATAAATAAAAAGGTTTAATCCATTATAAATTTATGAATTCAAATTTTCAACAAAAAATGGCAAAAATGTTCCAGAAAAACCTTCCCCACAAAAAGACAAAACTGGGCAACGGTACAGATGGGCGGCCCCCTTAAATATACTAGGCGGCCCCCATAATTTTAAGGGGACCACCCAGCTCCTTCAGCTGTCCAGTTTTGCCTATAAATACTGAACTTTTCCTGGAGTTTTTTCTCACCTTTTGCACCCCCAAACCTTCTGTTCTAAATCTCTTCTAAACCTTTATAAATCCTTTCAAAATCCTTTGATCATACATTCTTAAGCATTGGTTTCTAAGTGATTTAAGCTTCTACCATTCAAGTGCATAAGAAGAATACTCCTTCAACAACTAGAGAAGAAGTATTGAAACTTAGTATCATCTTGTTACCTAAGTTGTTTGTGTAATCATTCATTCATTTGTGTATAAGTTGTGTATATTTGTTAGATAGGAGTGTGAATAATTGTTTGGGATAGATTAGTGTGTAAGTAGTGAAGTTGTGAAGAAGTTAAGGTGTGTAAGTAGTGAAGGTGTGAAGAAGTAGAAGAGTACATAAGTAGTGCTAGGTTGTGAAGTAGTTGTGAAGCCGGTGTGAAGAAGTTGTGAAGAAGTCGTGAAGAAGTTGTGAAGTAGTTGTGAAGCCGGTGTGAAGAGGTTGTGAAGAAGTCGTGAAGAAGTTGTGAAGAAGTCGTGAAGCCGTTGTGAAGAAGTTGTGAAGAAGTCGTGAAGAAGTTGTGAAGAAGTCGTGAAGCCGTTGTGAATAAGTTGTGAAGAAGTTGTGTAGAAGTTGTGAGATTGGTTCTAGCTACGATTAGAACCCGACATTTAGCTTTGTGTCGTTAAACCGGTGTAAGCAAAAGTTATGTAAGGTTTTCTCCATCATAAGGGAGCTTGTTGACATAGTGAAGAAAACTCTCGAGTTAGGTGCTCGGGGAGTGGAGTAGGGCAAGGAAGGTGTCCTTGTAGCCGAACCACTATAAATCCTTTGTCTCGCGGTTAGATCTTTCCATCTCTATCTTTCTTTTCATTTCATTACTTTACTTGCTTTGTTTATTTAGATTTTATTATATTTGTTCATATTGTTCAAGAGTTGAGTTCACATAAATTCGAATCTACGTTTTTAAAAGTAAACAAAGTTTTCATAATAAAATTAAAAAGGCGTAAAACTATTAAACCCCCCCTTCTAGTTTTCCACAAACTTAAGTATCATTTTGTTACCTAAGTTGTTAGTTTAGTAAACTTTGTAAATCATTCAATCATTTGTGTATAAGGTGTGTATATTAGGTGTAGTGTAGTGTGTAAGTAGTGAAGAAGGTGTATAAGTAGTTGTGTTGTAAAGAAGTAGTGTAGAATTATTGTAAAGTGGTGAAGTAGTTGTGGTGTGAAGAAGTGTTGAAGCCATCGTAAAGAAGTCGTGAGATAGTGAAGAAGTAGAAGTCGCTAAGGAGTGAAGAAATACAAGGTGTGTAAGAAGTATAGCAAAGGTGTGAAGAAGCAGAGACGTGAAGAAGTAGTATTAGGAAGTGAAGAAGTAGTGTATAGTTGTGAACTAGATTGTAGTTGTGAAGTAGTTGTGGTGTGTAGTAGTCGTGAGTAGTCATGAAGAAGTTGTGAACCCATAGTGAAGAAGTTGTGAAGAAATCGTGAAGAGATCGTGAAGAAGTTGTGAAGCCATAGTGAAGAAGTTGTGAAGAGATCATGAAGAAGTTGTGATTGAAGTCGTGAGATTGGTTCTAGCTACTATTAGAACTCGACATTTAGCTTTGTGTCGTTAAACCGGTGTAAGCGAAAGTTGTGTAAGGTTTTCTCCGCTATAAGGGAGTTTGTTGAAGTAGTGAAGAAAACTCTCAAGCTAGGTGCTCGGGGAGTGGAGTAGGGCAAGGAAGGTATCCTTGTAGCCGAACCACTATAAATCCCTCGTGTCTCGGTTTGATCTTTCCATCTCTATCTTTCATTTCATTTCATTACTTTACTTGCATTGTTTATTTAGATTTACTTATATTTGTTCATATTGTTCAAGAGTTGAGTTCACATAAATTCGAATCTAAGTTTTTTTTAAAAGGTAAACAAAGGTTTCATAATAAAATTAAAAAGATGTAAAACTATTTAACCCCCCTTCTAGTTTTCCACAAGTTGCTTGACTATCACAAAAAACATTAACTAGATAAAATGTTCCCAATTTAAGTCCTTTAAAATTTTAAGGACCCAAACAATCTCTGACGTAACAGAAGCTAAACCTCTGTATCCAGCTTCTGCAGAAGACTTAGAGAGGATATTTTGTTTTTTACTCTTCCAAGAAACCAATGAACCATTTAAAAATAAACAATAACCTGTTACAGACTCTCTTGTAACAACACATTTTGCCCAATCTGCATCTACAAATGCTTCAAGATAAGGATTTGTAGACTTAGTAATATGAATACCCAACCCAGGTGAGCCTTTTAAATATATTAACAGTTTTAGAGCAATCTTTAAATGAGATTTCAAAGGTCTATGCATAAATTGACTTAAACAATGAACTGAGTAAGATATATCAGGTCTGGTGTGAGTTAACTAAATCAATTTACCAATTAACTTTTGATACTCAGTAATATTGTCCAGAACATGATCATTTTCAGTTGGTTCATAAGTAATAGAAAGATTTTGTTCAAGAGGAGCAAATGAAGGTTTGCAAGCAAGCAAATCAAATTTAGTTAAAGATCAAGACAACACTTTCTTTGAGAAAGACAATGTCCTTTTTCAGCTTCTAAAACTTCAATACCTATAAAATACTTAAGTTTTCCTAAATCTTTAATCTGGATATTTGTTTTCAAAAAAACTTTAAAGTTTTCAATTTCATCAAGATTGTTACCAATAACAATAATGTAATCAACATAAACTTGTAAAGCAACAAAGGTACCTAATTCACTTTTGGTAAATAAGGAATAGTCACTTTTACTTTGTTTATAACCATTTTCAATTGAAGCACAAGTCAACTTAGCATGCCACTGTCTGGGTGCTTGTTTTAACCCATACAATGACTTCTTAAGCCTACAAAATCTATTATCATTCACATAAAAAAAAACATCTGGTAAAGACATATAAACAGTTTCTTCAAGATCTCCATATAGAAAAGCATTATTTATGTCAAGTTGAAAAATAGGCCAAGACTGCTGAACATCCAAATTAATAAGGCATCTAACTGTTGATCCCAGTTATGCACTTGATCGAATCCCTTAGCTTGTAAAGGTTTAGTTATTTTGAATAAATTCAACACAACTAAGTATAGAAACTGTCTTTAAGTTTATCATATACAATGCAGAATCTTGTACTTAATCTTAAAAAGAACTTTGTATCAATTGTAACAGTAAACAAAGAACACAATTATATCAAACAAAACGCTTCAATATTATTGACTATAATACGAATACTCAACAGTATTAGGGTTTTACAACCTTGAAGCAATAACTCTATGACTCAATTAATATGTATAAATCTCTATGCCCTAGGATCTCCTTTTACAAACTAAGGAGTCCTAGTCGGCTTACAATAACATTCTATGCAAGATAAATCTTTTCTATATTTATCTAAACGTGTTACATGGTATTACTATACTTATCTTACACATAAACCGACTTAATACATCAGCAACACTAATCAATACTCCAGCAACACTAAACTTTAACTCTGGCAGCATTAATACTTCAGAAGTAGTAAGTTAGTACTAGAAACACTAACTTTTCTTCTAGCAGCACTAACTTTTCTTCTAGCAGTACTAACATATTTAGTGTATTTCTTTGAAGTTCAGCAACATTACCAGCAGTAGTAATATACACTAGCAGTATTAATCTTTGTACCAGCAGTAGAAACATACTTAAAGTATTTTCATTTAACTACCTGAGCAATCTTAATCATGTGAGCAGTCTTAACATCATGAGCAGCATTAATACCTTGAAGCCTTTAAATCCCAACAATCCTCCCTTAAACTCGATATTTTCTTCAAAAATCATCAAGTTTCAATCAAAGTTTGAATAATCACCATGAGGATGCTTCTAAACACTTTATCTCATTTTCTTGTAATCAGCACCATAAAGTTGTTTCTCCAGTTTCTTGAGTAGCTTATAAACCATTTCATTCCAATGATCAATTTGAAGTTTTACTGCACCATTCAACATCATATCAAGTGTAGGCTTACTCAAAGGATAGTCTTTCTCAACTAACATGTAGATTTGAACTCCTCTCATCATTACATATTTGATACTGATTAGACCATACACTATCTTCTGGATGTGGTTCAAACATAACTTTTAAATCACCCCAGAGAATTCTATCCAAAATGTCATATGGTCTAGTTAACCTATACTTGTCTTTAACCAGCTTCCATAAGGTCTCTAAATCTTCCCTATCAAACTTTCTAAGCATCTGTGCCATGGTGACAAACCTATGAGAACTTCCACCAACTCTGATTATCTCCCACCATGCAGTCTTTCCATGATAACCAGTCTTCCAGTCAATGATAGGCACCTTGATTCTTAAAGGAACAACATCAACAATTTCTTCATCATGATCACTTGCAAGTTCTGTCAATTGTTGTAGGTTAGTTGGTTTATCATCTTCTGGCTCTTGCTCTATCTGCGCATCTGTTTTCTGCTTCTTAACAACCTCGGACTCTAACTCTGCTCTAGTTCTTTTTAATGAACTACCCACTACCTCTGTATTCATAGCAACGAATGTATTTACCCTCTTGAATACCTTGTCAAACTGATCTTTTAGCTTTTAGAAACTAAGACTGTTCAACTGACTAGGCTTCCAACTATCCATGTTTCTCAGATATGTATTCATAACTTTCTTTTGTTCAGCTTTGGTGGGTGGTTTATTACTTTTGGCTTCAGCTTTCTTTCTTAGAAAATGTTTTCTTCTTTCTTCCAAGAGCTCCATAAATAACTTAGCCTTTTCTTCCATTGATAGCTCTTCTTGCAACATTTTCTGAGCTAATAAACCATCTGCCTCAATCTTGGCTTGAATATCATCCCATTCATTCCATTGTTGAATAAGACTGAGACTGGCTTCTTCTTCTTTTTGAGCTCTTTCTGCTAAGATTATTTGATGTTCAGCATCATATTCTTCTTGTAATTTCTTAGCAGCTTCTCCTCCCAGTTTAAGTTGCTCTTTTCTTGAAAGCAGAACAAGATCTTTTTCAGCTTCAACCAAAATACTTTTACCCTTGTCTTTACCCTGTGATTTTTGTGTGATGGTTGTTGTTGTTGTTGTTGTTGTTGTTGATGATGATGATTCCCTGATTGTTACACCTTTTTCTTTGGGTCTTATACTCATCAGATTAGTAAGAACCTCAGCTAAACTGGTTTCATCATCAATATCAGTTGATTCAGCAACACTAGCATTTGTATCTTGAGCAGCAGCACTAACTTCTGGTACAGCAGTACTAACTTGTTCCCAGCAGCAGTAATTTTAGAACTGGAAGCACTAACTAATACATCAGCAGCATTAACATCAGTAACATCAATCATTAACTTAGCTACTGTAATACCTGAAATTTGAAAACATGCAAAATGACCAAAATGCCCTTACAATTTTAAAAATTCATTTAAAAGCTTATAAATCACCAAATAAATCCCAAACCTTCGGGAATGAACTAGATATGAACCCAAATAATTTTTGTGACTACATTTCAACATTTTAAAAAGTAAAAAAATATGCAAATAATTATTATGGCCGGTTTTTAATTATTTCGTGTATTATTCTTATTATTAAGGCAAAATAAATTAACTAAAATACAAGATAATTACTAATAAAATTAGGAAAAGATTATAATCAATATTTAACCTTAAATAAGCTTTCTTGGGCCGAAATTATTGATATCTTATCAATTATACACGTTTTCATAACTTATGTATATATATATATACATATTAACGAAACCCTAAACCCTTTCAAAAATCGTATAACCTCAAATCGACCAAGGAAAATTCGTGGCTTATTTTTCTGGAGTTCAACATAACCTAAAGAAGCTAGGAAAATTGTTTAGAGGTTGTGAGATCCATTGGTTTGATCGCTAGTCTTTTGCTTTGTCGAATACGTATAACCGAGAGGTACAATTTCTAAATAACCCTTTGGCACGTTCGATCTTGCATATAGTATTTTTCTTATGTTATTATGATAATATAAGATCTAAATAAAATGTATAACTTGAATCATGCAAGCTATATAAGTCGTACGAATTTTTGAGAGCTAAAACGTAAGTAAAATACAATACGCTTAATACGATTGATTCAGGGCATGTAATTAATTATTTTGGATGTTATACGACATATATGGTCTGGGAAAAATGGTGGTTCGATTTGTGGAAGCTCATATGGATCGTGGTTAATTTTGTGTTAGTCGAATGGTTTGTCGAATGGATTAAAAATAGAAAGAAAACCCTAGGGCACATTAGGGTTAGGGTTTGGTACTTTAATTCTGGTCATTAAATGTAAATTAATGATGAGTTAATGATTATTTGATGATTGTATGAACTAGGGTTTGTATTTGCTATTATAAAAGTATATACGATTTGTAAAATAAATGACAAGGACTTGTTTTGCGAACTTTGAAACTTAAAGGTTATTTTTATAATGTTAATTAGATCAGTATAAATGTATAAAAATTATAAGATGAGGTCCTTATGTGTAAAATATGCAAGATCATAATTTATTGGTTTATTTATGGTTCCAATTGGAAATTAATAAATTAGAGGGACTAAAAGTGTAAATTTAGGAAACTTATGATTGTTTTGTGTAAATAATATTAGTAGGGAGGTAACATGTAATTTTAGGTATTTATGGGGTCAAGGTGTAATTAAAATAAAGTAAGGATGTAAATTGTAATATTTGTAAACTAAAGGGACTAATTATGTAAATATGTGAAACATGGAGGTGTAATTCGTATCAAATGATAATGTGAGGGTATATTCTGTAATTTAGTAATTATAAGGGCTTGTGATGTAATTATGAGTATTAGTGAGGGTTAAATTGTAAATTATGTAATTATAAGGTCTAGTTGGTAACTTTAATAACTAAAGGGTGTAAAGTGTAAATAATGAAACTTAAAGGACTAAAGATGTAATTCTGATTAAAAGATGTATTTAAATTAGTAACTTGTGATATTTCATTTAAAACCCTTAACTTTTGAATATTTACAATTGAAACTCTAAGTTATGGAAACTTGACAAAATGAACCTTGAACTATCTTAACTTGCTAAAATGTACCCTATTTCCATAATAGTATTAGTTAATGATTTAACAAGAATTGATACTTAAAACTTTCTAAAAATGGAAACTTACTTGAAATGGAAAGATAACTAAGAGTACTTTGTAATCCTCTTCTAATCCTCTAGGTGTGAAGAAGGAGTAACTCGATCTCTTTCAGCCTTTTATCTTTGTTCTTGCTGCTAATAAGGTACAGATATTCTGCCCTTCTTGTAAGGTGCCTTCGTTCTCTTGATCTCTTGTTTTGATTTCGTTTAGGATTCCCCAAACCATTGCTATGTACCTTTGTCTTGTGAACCTTAGACTTGAATCTTTGTTTGAACTCTTGCCTTGATCTTTTGCCTTGATCTTTGCCTTGAACCACTATGAACCTTGATGTGAACCTTGCCATAAAACCTTGACTTGAACCCTAATATGATTAATGTTAAAATTGAATGAGAAAACCTTTTATTTAACTATGAAAATGTTTTGAGAAGACCATTTTTAAAACTAGCTTAGTGAAAACTATTTTAAAGACTATTTTTATGAAAACCAGTTTAAAAGATTATTTTATGGAAACTATTTTAAAAGGATTGTTTTCAGATGAATTTTAGATTGAACCTTGACCTACTTATGGATATGACCTACTTGAACTAAAGTGAATTGAACCCATTGATATGTAAACACGAACTTGAAACTTGAACTGGACTTGTACACTTGGCCTTGATCTTGACCCACAGTTTGAGACTACGAGCCATACTAGGCATGAGGGTTTCATGTCCTTGTCATTGATGCACCAATGACTTGACTTTTGGGTAGGAAAGTGATACCTATCCCGTCCCTGCCATGACTTGATACTTGACTTGCGCGTAGAGGAAGATATTGTGGCAGCCTACCGGGGCGCATGGATGCATCCTAGATTTGGATTTGTACTTGACTTGACTTGATTACTTGTATTGTTAGTGACATGATGGGTGTGTGCGATACACGTCATTCACTCTTGGGAGCTTGCAACTCCAACCCTTGGAGGTATCCCCTCATATTATACTTGTCATGCCGAGGTCACCCCTCCGTATACATGTATACTTGTTTACTTGACTTGATTTGATATGTTCTGGGCTCGTAGAGGATTGCTGTATCTGTTTATCTTTCTGTTTGCCTTACCTTGTTCAACTTGTACATTATTCCTTATTTGTTTCCTATGCCTTTACTCTTGATAACCGTTCTACATTTACATTTCGTGAACCTTTATTGCTGCTTGTTATCGTTATATCTGTTCACTGAGCTCTCGTAGCTTAGCCGTATTTTTTTTTCCCTGCGGCAGGTATTTAAGCTAGGAAGCTGGGTTTTGCTTTGGGATGAGAGCAACTTTGAGTGAAGCATGGACCTTAATACCTTAGTTATACCATTTGATATTTGACTTGTTATGCTTTCGTTTAGCACTTGATTGTTTAGTACTTCATTTATTTCTTTCCATTGTCTTGTTGAACTTGATATAAGTCTTGTCGGCTTATTATCTTTGGGTTTAATGTTAAGACTTCCGCTGTTTTATTATTACTTGTTCTGATATGAAACCATAGCATTGTGACATCTTTGCCCTTCTCGGGTCGGGGTGTTACAATTTATGGTATCAGAGCCAGGTTTGGACCCTTAGGTTTCCCGAAAACCCTTAGGCTTAGGCCATTGACCTGTGAGGATTGGGTAGACATTAGGTTTTCTTTCGCGCACTCTCTTTTCTTGTCCTGCTCTGTCATATCCTATTTGCTCTTGCTAATCGTTTTGCCAATCATTCAGATGGTGAATACGCGTTTTACCCAGTACACTGATGGGAATGATGGCCCTGATTTCGAGGCCATGATAGCTGCTGCTATGGCTGCTGCTCTTCCTGATTTGGTGACCCAAGTCACCAATAACATCCGAAATGGGGCAAGTTCTTCTGTTGGTGGTGGTGATGCTCCACCCACTGCTCCTCCCACTGCTCCACCTGTCGGCATTCATGTTTGGATCGAAAGGTTCAACAAACTTAAGCCTCTCTCCTTCAAGTCCGCTGCTACTCCCCATGAGGCAGAGGACTGGATTACCCATGTCGAGAAGTTGTTCAGGGTGCTCGGATGCGCTGACAAATTTAAAACTCGTTTGGCCACATTCAAGCTGGAGGGTGACGCTCTTAATTGGTGGACTACTCTTGTTCAAGCAAAAGGAGATAATTATGCTGAGACCTGTTCTTGAGCGGACTTCATTGAGGTGTTCTATAGGCAGTATATTCCACTATCGAAGCAGCAGAGATACGAGAGAGATTATGCGACGATTCGTCAAGGGGATCGTGAGTCTTCTAGTGAGTTTATGCAGCGATTCTTGCGCTTGGCCAGCTTTGTTGGGGAAGAGGGGAAGAGTTGTAAAATCCCAAAATTTATATAATCTGAAATGACGAAAATGCCCTCAAATTTAAAATTTTGATAACTTATGAATATCCTATACGTGACATGAATTTGTACTTAACAAGTTAAGTTAATATAAACTTTACGCTATAAATTAAGTATCACCAAAAACAATGTTCTAGATCCTAAACCATACATAGGCGACTTTATGCTACCATATGCTAAAATTAATGATATAACTTGGAATTATTCAATTAACTACGATCTATAACCCATAATATGAGAAGAGAATAAATCAATGCTAATAATATAATACATATTATGATTGTTGGATATTACTTTCTTCAAAATAATACTACGAGATATGACTGCATTACACTTTCGATTACATAATATGTGCCAATTGTATTTATTGAAACCATCTTGTTATACTTCAATAATTTCGGCCCAAGAGGATCAATAAAAGAGATAAGAACACAATCCCACAAATTTTGGCATTCCCTTAATTACCTCAATTCAATAACACGGTTTGCATTTAAACCATATCACCCCACACATTTTTTTTTATATTGTTGCCATACTCTCTCTAAAAACAAACCCTAAAACCTTTACACCAACCATTTTGTCGGCTGCTATTTTTTTGCTTCCTTTTTTCCGTTCAATTCAAAGCAAACAAAAGCACTCCTTAGTAGCTGCTATTTGGTGGCCTAGTGGTAGCAACTTTTCCCTATTTTCCTTCATTTGCTTCCCCATTTAACAAACTGTATTTCACATTCACAATATTACACTAGTCGGTTGTTCTTTATACTTTCCAAGAAATCAGTGGAACGAAGGCTGGAGAAGAATTGGTGAGCGGTTCGTGGGGTACGAGTGTGGGTGTTTCATCGGAGATTATCTTTTGTGTGATCGTATGTTGTGGGATTTGAAGGTTTTGGGTTTGTTCTTGACTCTGATTTCATTCGTTTGATCCGACTCGAAAGGTATCATTAAATTCGTCCTTGTTACCTTGTTCGACATGTGAAGCATAAATGCGTATCAGATATGAAAACTTGATCCTTGTTTTGTTAATAACATGAATATTCTAATGCATAATATAACTTCAATTTGGGTTTCTGCTTGCTATTCGAAGATGGTTTAATAGGTTTTTGATATGGTCATTTTAAAACACTCATTTTGATCTCTATCATCGACATTAAAAACCCATATTAAACTTGATAAGATAAAACATGGGGCATACATATTTATATTTCGTGGGTAAGAGATGGGTTGGTGTTATTTTATGTAATACATGCATGGAAATATAAATGATTTTGTTTCCTTAAGTCGTGGGAATGTGTAATCTGTTATCTCGTGAACATGTTCCATTTTCGTAATAAAATGGTATATATATATATAAACTTGTTAATAAACAGTAATATGTGGCCTTTAAAAACAGCATTGTTGCATGAATTTAGATCTTTGAAACAGTATGTAGGGATATGAACTCGAAAACGAAAGAAATAATAATGTAAGCAATGAAGGAAAGTTGGTACTTCATATTTCAGTGTGTACAGTCATGCGTGTGAATGTAGGCATGTCAGATATATATAAATATAAAGGTAAAGGGCGTCTATGTTGATTCATGCCAATGGGACTAGATTATGAGTGATTTTGCATGTGAAGTATTGACTAAATGGTGTTTGAATATGGGTCGAATAAGTAGCATGCCTGACTAATATATGTTGTCCTAATAATTTGTGACGGGTCGATAGAGTTAAAACATAACGACTTAATCGTGGTTAAAATTTGAGGTGTAAGTTAAGTAAAACGAAGTCGGATTAGAAATTCTTGGGTCGTCGCGGCATGAATACCAATATCATGGGCACGTTAATAAATTATATAAAATTATAACGACGGGGTCTAAAATTATTACCTTAAAATAAATTTATAAAATGAACCTTAAAATAATCTTGTTTGACCTTTTAATATTTAATTTTGATAGTTTATATTTTGACCCTAAACTTTGTTATAATGACACTCAAGACCCTGAGCTGCTATAAATGTCATTTTAAACTTAAATCGTCAACCATACCTCAAAGTAATAAATTACTAAAACTTACTGTTTATGGAAAGTTACTAATGATAGAAAGCCAACTAAAACAAGTAATCTGATTTTAAAACGAGCATTTGAATAATAAGACGATCACGTATTCGTGTAGATTCGCTGAAGAAGGAGTTCGATTCCGATCTTTATGTTTCTGTTATGGTTGCACTTGCGGTCTAAGGTACAGATACTCTGCCCTTTTTCAGTAAGGGTTCTTATACATTGATTTTGAGTTATGATTCAGTTAAGATTTCCCAAGCCATTGCTATGTTCCCTTTGAATAAACCTTTGATGCTACTTTTGATATGACTTTGAGATGCACCTTTTGATATATGACCTTGTGCTATGATTTTGAGACATGACTCTTAGTTTGATACCCGAGCCATTTTTGTCCTTTCCTAGCCAGGAAGGTAACCTGGCCATGTCTGTGATGCACCACTGGCATGACTCCTGTGTGGGGGAGTGATTTCTCACACCGTCCCTTTTATATTATCTGCCATGGCTACTTGACTTTGAGATTGACTTTGAGTTTGGGGCGTATGGATTGCAATCCTAGATTTGTATGTTTAGTGGATTTAACTATGACTTTGAGTTATGACTTTGAGGTGACTGGTACTGTGTGCAATACATGCCTTTCACATTTCTGGGAGCTGATCACTCCACCCTTTTTGATACATGAGGACACCCCTCATATTATCTGGTTGCCTATGAGGTATCCCCTCTGATTGTGAGATTATGACTTTGAGATTATGATGTTGAGATTATGACTTTGAGTTTCTGGGCTCGTGGTAGATGACTATCCTATATTTCCTTACTATTCATTTGCTTTGATTATACCTTATGATATTTCCCAGTGCTTCACTATATTTCTGTTTCGTTATTCTTTGCTTTGTATATGTATCTGTTCACTGAGCTTTTTAAGCTCAGCCGCACGTTTTCTTTTCGTGTGCGGCAGGTAATAAGCAGGACGACGGGTTTGGGTATGAGTGAAGAGACTTTTGGACTTAGAAGACTTTGATAGTGTTCTGAAGTAGAGACCATTAGAAGGAGTTGCTTTTGCAGACTTAGTATTTAGTTTTGTTTCCATTGCAACCATGTAAATTTCAGAATTTCATTTGTAATCTTTGAGAATTTTTGTATTACTTGAAATGTATGCTTTGTTTTGATCTGATGCGAAACCATTAGTGTGACATCTTTACCCTTGCCGGGTTGGGGTGTTACACGGAGGTTACTGGGGATGCTCATCGTCAGGCTCGTCATTTCAAGTGGGTATTGAAGAGGTGGGTATTAGACCGTATCGTGAACTTTGAACACGAGGATGTGGCTGCTGTTGCGGATGCTGCCCGCAACATTGAGTTGTTACATGCGGACGAGGGTTCTAATAAACGGGATAGAGATGGAAATCGAGTAAACTCCAAGGAGCAAAGTCGCCTGGACCAAGGATATGAGAAGCAAAGGCGGTCTAATAGGAGTTCTGAATCACGAGATCAGATGGATCGTAGTCATGATCAGAAAGGTCGGGATTCGAAGTCAAATTCCAATCAGGGTGGTGATAGTCACGGGCGCAGCGACAGTCAGAGGAAGTGGAAGGATCAGTCCTCCAGGGATTACCAGCCGAATCGGGTTTCTGGATCGAATACTCAGAAGGGATCAGCTGAGAAACTACCTACTCCAGTTAGTTGTGCTTATTGTGGGAAGTATCATTCGGGAGTTTGTCGTAAGGCTTCGGGTGCTTGCTATGGATGTGGATCCACGGGACATATGGTGAAGGATTGCCCTAAGAATCCGTCGGCACTTGGAAAATATCTTGATCCTCCTCCTCCTACTTCTAGTTCCGGTCGTGTTTTCATGCTTTCTCGTGACCAGGCAGGCAAGGCGTCTGGTATGTGATTGTTTCGTTTCCGTTCTATTTTCCTTTCCGTTTTCTTGCAAATTTCGAGGACGAAATTTTTTGTTAGAGGGGAAGAAGTTGTAATACCTGAAATTTGAAAACATGCAAAATGACCAAAATGCCCTTACAATTTTAAAAATTCATTTAAAAGCTTATAAATCACCAAATAAATCCCAAACCTTCGGGAATGAACTAGATATGAACCCAAATAATTTTTGTGACTACATTTCAACATTTTAAAAAGTACAAAAATATGCAAATAATTATTATGGCCGGTTTTTAATTATTTCGTGTATTATTATTATTATTAAGGCAAAATAAATTAAATAAAATACAAGATAATTACTAATAAAATTAGGAAAAGATTATAATCAGTATTTAACCTTAAATAAGCTTTCTTGGGCCGAAATTATTGATATCTTATCAATTATACACGTTTTCATAAATTATGTATATATATATACATATTAACGAAACCCTAAACCCTTTCAAAAATCGTATAACCTCAAATCGACCAAGGAAAATTCGTGGCTTATTTTTCTGGAGTTCAACATAACCTAAAGAAGCTAGGAAAATTGTTTGGAGGTCGTGAGATCCATTGGTTTGATCGCTAGTCCTTTGCTTTGTCGAATACGTATAACCGAGAGGTACAATTTCTAAATAACCCTTTGGCATGTTCGATCTTGCATATAGTATTTTTATTATGTTAGTATGATTATATACGATCTAAATAAAATGTATAACTCGAATCATGCAAGCTATATAAGTCGTATGAATTTTTGAGAGCTAAAACGTAAGTAAAATACAATACGCTTAATACGATTGATTCAGGGCATTTAATTATTTATTTTGGATGTTATACGACATATATGGTCTGGGAAAAATGGTGGTTCGATTTTTGGAAGCTCATATGGATCGTGGTTAATTTTGTGTTAGTCGAATGGTTTGTCGAATGGATTAAAAATAGAAAGAAAACCCTAGGGCACATTAGGGTTAGGGTTTGGTACTTTAATTCTGGTCATTAAATGTAAATTAATGATGAGGTAATGATTATTTGATGATTGTATGAACTAGGGTTTGTATTTGCTATTATAAAAGTATATACGATTTGTAAAATAAATGACAAGGACTTGTTTTGCCAACTTTGAAACTTAAAGGTTATTTTTATAATGTTAATTAGATCAGTATAAATGTATAAAAATTATAAGATGAGGTCCTTATGTGTAAAATATGCAAGATCATAATTTATTGGTTTATTTATGGTTCGAATTGGAAATTAATAAATAAGAGGGACTAAAAGTGTAAATTTAGGAAACTTATGATTGTTTTGTGTAAATAATATTAGTAGGGAGGTAACATGTAATTTTAGGTATTTATGGGGTCAAGGTGTAATTAAAATAAAGTAAGGATGTAAATTGTAATATTTGTAAACTAAAGGGACTAATTATGTAAATATGTGAAACATGGAGGTGTAATTCGTATCAAATGATAATGTGAGGGTATATTCTGTAATTTAGTAATTATAAGGGCTTGTGATGTAATTATGAGTATTAGTGAGGGTTAAATTGTAAATTATGTAATTATAAGGTCTAGTTGGTAACTTTAATAACTAAAGGGTGTAAAGTGTAAATAATGAAACTTAAAGGACTAAAGATGTAATTCTGATTAAAAGATGTATTTAAATTAGTAACTTGTGATATTTCATTTAAAACCCTTAACTTTGGAATATTTACAATTGAAACTCTAAGTTATGGAAACTTGACAAAATGAACCTTGAACTATCTTAACTTGCTAAAATGTACCCTATTTCCATAATAGTATTAGTTAATGATTTAACAAGAATTGATACTTAAAACTTTCTAAAAATGGAAACTTACTTGAAATGGAAAGATAACTAAGAGTACTTTGTAATCCTCTTCTAATCCTCTAGGTGTGAAGAAGGAGTAACTCGATCTCTTTCAGCCTTTTATCTTTGTTCTTGCTGCTAATAAGGTACAGATATTCTGCCCTTCTTGTAAGGTGCCTTCGTTCTCTTGATCTCTTGTTTTGATTTCGTTTAGGATTCCCCAAACCATTGCTATGTACCTTTGTCTTGTGAACCTTAGACTTGAATCTTTGTTTGAACTCTTGCCTTGATCTTTTGCCTTGATCTTTGCCTTGAACCACTATGAACCTTGATGTGAACCTTGCCATAAAACCTTGACTTGAACCCTAATATGATTAATGTTAAAATTGAATGAGAAAACCTTTTATTTAACTATGAAAATGTTTTGAGAAGACCATTTTTAAAACTAGCTTAGTGAAAACTATTTTAAAGACTATTTTTATGAAAACCAGTTTAAAAGATTATTTTATGGAAACTATTTTAAAAGGATTGTTTTCAGATGAATTTTAGATTGAACCTTGACCTACTTATGGATATGACCTACTTGAACTAAAGTGAATTGAACCCATTGATATGTAAACACGAACTTGAAACTTGAACTGGACTTGTACACTTGGCCTTGATCTTGACCCACAGTTTGAGACTACGAGCCATACTAGGCATGAGGGTTTCATGTCCTTGTCATTGATGCACCAATGACTTGACTTTTGGGTAGGAAAGTGATACCTATCCCGTCCCTGCCATGACTTGATACTTGACTTGCGCGTAGAGGAAGATATTGTGGCAGCCTACAAGGGCGCATGGATGCATCCTAGATTTGGATTTGTACTTGACTTGACTTGATTACTTGTATTGTTAGTGACATGATGGGTGTGTGCGATACACGTCATTCACTCTTGGGAGCTTGCAACTCCAACCCTTGGAGGTATCCCCTCATATTATACTTGTCATATCGAGGTCACCCCTCCGTATACATGTATACTTGTTTACTTGACTTGATTTGATATGTTCTGGGCTCGTAGAGGATTGATGTATCTGTTTATCTTTCTGTTTGCCTTACCTTGTTCAACTTGTACATTATTCCTTATTTGTTTCCTATGCCTTTACTCTTGATAACCGTTCTACATTTACATTTCGTGAACCTTTATTGCTGCTTGTTATCGTTATATCTGATCACTGAGCTCTCGTAGCTTAGCCGCATTTTTTTTTCCCTGCGGCAGGTATTTAAGCTAGGAAGCTGGGTTTTGCTTTGGGATGAGAGCAACTTTGAGTGAAGCATGGACCTTAATACCTTAGTTATACCATTTGATATTTGACTTGTTATGCTTTCGTTTGGCACTTGATTGTTTAGTACTTCATTTATTTCTTTCCATTGTCTTGTTGAACTTGATATAAGTCTTGTCGGCTTATTATCTTCGGGTTTAATGTTAAGACTTCCGCTGTTTTATTATTACTTGTTCTGATGTGAAACCATAGCATTGTGACATCTTTGCCCATCTCGGGTCGGGGTGTTACACTTAGCTACTTCAATAACCTTCCCAACAACTAACCCAGCAGTCTTAACAGACTTAGCAGCATCATCCACAACCACTTTATTTCCTTGTTGATCATCTACCACAAATTCATCACTCTCATACACAACCTGCTCATCCATCTGCTCATCCACCATAGCCTCCCCTGAAACCATGCTCTCATTATTCCCTCCCTGTTTGGGAGCATCCTCATTTGTAGCCATGTTGAGAACATCATCAGAGTCAGAGGACTCTACCCTAGCAACTGTACCTACTTTGAATAACCTCTTCAACTTGTGAGTTTTTGCCTTTCTTTGCCCTTCAAGTTGCTTGACCATCTTTCTTAACTTTTTAATAGTGATTTTTTGAGAAGAAGTGATCTTCTTCAAGGCTGAAATTTCTATTTGCTGAGTGGTGGTGAGTTCCTTTAGATCAAAGGCATCTTTATGAAGTGTAGTACAAATAGCCATCAATTCAATGGTTAGTTGCATACTACCCTCAGCACTTCGGAGTGTGTTACCTCTCCCAAGTGGTGCATCATTGGGAATGTTAGACTCAGCCTCAAACCTAGTTTGAGCTTCTGAGCCCCCCAGTGTTTCTTGGCGCCTGGGGATTCCTTCACCTGAATCAATTCCATGGGAACTTGATTCATTAGAAGTTGCCTTGGATTGGGTCTTAGAGATGTTACCACTATCCTGCTCTGCATCTAAGCTAGCAGTAGTAGTGGCGGCCCTTTCCAAACTACCTTCCCACTCCTTATTGGTAGCCTCATCTGCATCCAAACCAGCACTAGCCTGAGGAAGCTGAGTGCCCTTTTTCTATGTGAGCCTACGAGTATAGGTATTTTTGGGTTGAGATGAGGATGGTAAAATTGTGAGTGTGTGATGGGTTTCAGTTGGGATTACTGAACCTTCACCCTGATTGTGACTTAGTTCCAACATTGTTTGAAACAATGGTATTACTATGCCTGAAAAATCTTTTCCCTCCCTTTTCATGTTTGCAAAAAGTTTTCTAGTATGAAAGGGAGCCTCATAAATCTTTTTGTGAGTTTTCTTTTCAGAAAACTGTTTGTCCATAAGTAATTGTAAAAACCTTGGATATAAGAAAAATTTTCTTGCAGATTTATCCAAGTTCTTGACCATATCACCAAAAATCATTTTTGAAAAATTATATTTTTGGTTTGTAGCCAAGCAGACTATGGCAGACGCCACATTACTGCTAAACTCATTCCAGCCAGTTGTCTTTGGACTAAGACACTGTAAGATGGTATGAATCAAGAATTTCCAATGAGGGGAGAAGGATCCTTTTAAAAATTTTAGAAAATAATTTTTCTTTACATACCCCATCTGTGCAAGGTTTTCAAAAATTATAGAATTAGGAAGATTCTCAATTCTATTTGCATCTGCTAGGCTAAGAACTTGCCTAACATATGACTCACTAATGAAAATTTCCTGCCCATCTACAAGGGCATGTATATGTTCTTCTCTATCAATAGTTTTGACCGTTGCAGTAGAACAAAACTATTTGATTTGGGAAATATATATAGTAGGGTTAACTGTTAATGCATACCTTATATGGGTAGCATTAAGAAAATCAATGATTTCAGTAAACCCTTCAGACTCTTTGAGTTTTTTCAAAAATGCAACCATGTTATGTTGGTCGGCAAAAGAAAAAGTCGATATGATTTTGTTTTGATTGAAATGGGTTTTTGAAAATTGATGATAAAAAGCACTTAGGGTTTTAATTGGGAGAATAATATGTTTGCGTAAATCTAATTGAATGACTGATTTGGGGATATAAACCCTTAATCAAAGAAGTTACAGAACCGTCCCTGTACTCTTAGACTTAGCAGCAGAAACCTAGCAGCATTAAGTTAGGCCTAGCCGCACTAACTTATGCCTAGCAGCACTAAGTCAGTTTCCACTCCAAACAACTTAATTATCAGCACTCCAACACATTTCTTTGCTTATCCTGTAAAAGATTAGTCCAAAAATACAAAAACACAAAAAATAACACAATTCACAATAATCACATCATCAATTATACTTAGTAGTTTTAAGTATAATTAGCAGCAGTAACACAACAGTTCTAAGTATAACTAGCAGCATCAATTATACTTAGCAACAGAAACAATTTATTGACCTAATAACAATACTAATCCATACAAAACTTTACAAAAACACAAAGAGATAAGAGATTTTAAAGATTTAACATTCCAATACTGGCAATCAAAAATTGAAATCTACCTACATCAAAAGCTTTTGTGAGCAAATCTGCAACATTATTGTGAGTATGGATTTTAACTATTTGAATTAACTTCTTTTCATAACAATCTCTTATAAAATGATGTCTTATCTATATATGCTTTGTTTTTAAGTGATAAACATGATTTCTAATTATGCACATAGTACTGCTATTATCAATAAATATTTTGGTATGCATAAAATTGTACCCATAATCCAGCAATTGATTCTGAATCCAAAGCACTTGTCCACAACAAGTTGAAGCAGCCACATACTCAGCTTCTGTTGTGGAATTAGCAACCACAGTTTGTTTCTTGCACTGCCATGAAATTAACCTACATCCTAGAAATTGAAAACCTCCTTTTGTGGATTTCCTATCCAAGCTTGCTCCAGCATAATCACTATCAGTGTATGCTAACAAATCAAAAGGTGAAACTTTTGGATACCAAAGGCCCAATTTAGGTTGACCTTTCAAGTATCTAAAAATTCTTTTCACAACATTAAGATGTGAAACTTTTGGTGTGACTTGGTATCTGGCACAGGCACACACTGCAAACATAAGTGTACATCAACTTCTTCACCATCTTCATCCTTCAGCAAAGGCTTGGAATTTTCAATTGTTTTCTTTTCAGGCTTCACATCAGTAAACCCAAACTTCTTCAAAATTTCAGCCACATACTTATCTTGACTGATAAATATGCCATTCTCTTTTTTCTTGACTTGTAACCCTAAGAAGAATGTGAGTTCTCCTATAGAACTTGTTAGTGCAAGCAGTCTTGTTGGGGAGATTGCTAGTGCAAGCAATCTCGTTTGTTTTGATTGATGACAAACATGTAACTTGATACATAACGTAAAATGTACAAGTTACTTGTAATCTTATTTTGTCTCAACATACATCCAACACCTCTCGACTTCTCGAGTCCTCGTATGATACAACACAGGTTCGTACATGTTTGTTACGTGGCATTATGATCAAACCCTTAACAAACCATTTAGAATGTTTAAAATACGGTTAGGTCATTAAGTATTTTAAAAGGTTAATCATTCTACTTAGAACCACATTTTACAAACATATATTAGTTAAGCTAGCATATACATGTTACATGATCACTAGGATACATGTTACATACATATACACATTTATATTATTTACATTTTAAATCTTAAAATGGAAATATATATACATGATATCACGGCATACATCATTGACAAATCTTGTAGATTTAGAAAGATATTTTGTAATGATCTTGAAGCAACATAGTTGACTTTGGAAGATATGGCAAGATATGGTAAGATATGGAAAGATTTGTTGAGATATTAGCTGTCAGGTCCGGCGGATCTGGCGGATCCAAATGGTATAAAGGGCGGATCCCTTTTATCAAATCCGTGGTTTGTTTTACATTTTGCCTATAAATAGTAGCCCATTGTTTACCCATTGTTCAAGCCACTAGAACACACATTCCCTTTACCCTTTGCACACACTTAGATCAGTAGCAAACCATGTAGATTCATACATTAATCACCCTTTACATAATGATCATAATGTTACTAACTTTCATTATGTTGTAAGCATACACTGTTAATGATCCTGTGAAGCAAGCTCAAGATCATGAGTCATTATCCATAACATACTTCCTGATCCACCAAGAAGGTTAGAAGATCCATGAATCACACTCATATAAGGTTTGTACTATTTCTTTTGGAACCGCTTTTAATTTGCCATTCACTAGTATGAATTCTCTACCCGTTGGTTTCCATACGCACAACTTAAGATAGTTCCTAGGCAATATGCTACTAGTAGTTGACCTAGATGCTGCAATTAATCTTTTAACCTATCTACATCTAGCACTTGTTCCTGGAGAAACATCTTTATGTAAAAGCCAAAAATCTAAAATGTGCAAAATGACTAAAATGCCCCTACAATCTAAAATTTTGATTAATAAGCCTTTAAAGTGCCAAATAAATTTCAAAACCTTGGTGAATAAATCATATATGAAATAAAATAATTTATAACACATCATACAACATTTCTGCATGTCCTAAAAGTTCACTTGACCCTTACTAGAACCAAAAATTTTATTTAAAATACATTTGAAACTTTATATTAATTTATAAAAATGTTATATAAGGAAAAATGCAATCAAATCATAATCTTTGATTGAGTCTTCAATTTTGCCGAATTTTGTGCTCCATTCCCTCCCCTTTGACTGGCCATTTTCATTTATTTAAGAATCTCAATGATTTTCTCTCTTATTTCCATTCCAAAAACCCTAAAACACAAAATAATTAGCCTACACTCAATCCGATTTTTCCCAAGACCTAGCCCATTTTTCCAGAGTTCCTTGACACCTATAGAAGCTAAGAAAAATATGTTTTCATGTGTTCATAGCCTGGTTTGATCCTCGTGAATTAATTCATTGTCGAGTGCAATTTTGAGGTATATTTCGTTTTGATCTTTTCGACCTTCCTAAAATTCTTTTGTTATTTTTCTCATGTTTCTCATATCGTATATGATATGTGAAAAATAGCTACAAGGGTGTAGAGTGGCTGTGGGGGTCGTGGTGAATTTTATTTTTCGAACCATCCATCCGAGGGAAACAATTTCGTTACTCCTATTCCACACGTCCCAGATCTGGTTTGATATTTTTCTCATGCTTCTTACATCCTATAAACACCATATAAAATGTGGAATTTGATCCATGCATGCTCTATGTATTATTTGTGAATTTAACCCTAAAAACATGCATAAATCCTAAATAATTACATACGAAATTTCTGGGCTTCATATTTATTTTATTTAGGCTCTATATGATCATATTAATCTGGGAAAAATATTACTTTGAATTGTCAAGGTCTAAAATATTTATTTTTGATTAAATTGTTTAACCGGATTTAAGAAAAAATCAAGAAGAAAAAGAAATAAAATGAAATTCGATTTAGGGTTTGGAATTAGGGCTTGTTTTTGGTTATTTAATGAGGATTCAATGATGGTATAATGATTAAGTAATGATTTGTATTTTTAGGGTTAGGGTTTTTGTAAATAAAATGGTTATACAATTTGTTTTTAAATTATAAGGGGGTGTTTTGTAAATTGTGAAACTTGTGGGTTATTTTTAGAATATTAATTGGAACATGTGGAAATCATATAAAATGAAAAAGGAGGGTCTCATGTGTAAATTTTGTATTTAAAAGGGTTTATTTGGTTAATTAGAAATTAAATAATACGATTTGTAAATAATTAAAATAGAGGGACTAAAAATGTAATTTCTGGAAACTTAGGGTTGATTTGAGTAACAAATTATATTCAGGGGGTTATGTGCAATTTTGGTAATTTAATGGCTTAATATGTAATTACTAATGATTAAGGGTTGAAATTGTAAATTAAAGGTTAAATATGTAACTTTGATAACTTAAGGGACTTGATGTGTAAATTGTGAACATTTAAAGGTGTGTTCGTATAACATGTTGAAATAAGTGTACATTGTGTAAAATTGGGAAATTAAGGGTTTAATGTGTAATTATAAATACCATAAGGTTTAAAATGTAATTTATGTAATTACAAGGGTATAAAATGTAAATTATGAAATCTAAGGGACTAAATGAGTAATTCTGGATGACTTAAGATTGGAATGAGTTAATTATGATATTTTTCAGTTTAAACCTCCATCTTTGGTATATCTTCATTTAAAACCCTAGAATATGAAAACTTGTCATAGTTAACCCTAAACTTTTGTGACTTGTTAAAATTCACCCTAAAGCTAAAATATGATTTAATAATGACTTATCCTAAATAAGAATATGGAAATCTTACTAATTATGGAAACCTTCTAAATAAGGAAACTTTCTAAAAATAGAAACTTACTAAAAATGGAAAGCTACTAAAAATGGAAAGGTTTGTAATTCTTTTCTACCCCTCTAGGTGTGAAGAAAGAGAGGTCCTGATCCACTCTGTGTTATCCATTTCTGAGTTTGTGTTTGCTTTGGAATAAGGTACAGATATTCTGACCTTCTCTGTAAGGTTTCCTATGATCTCTTTCATGATTCTGATCTGTTTAGCCTCTGACTTGATACTTTGCCATGATTTCTTTGCTTTGAACCTTGGATCTATGATATGAACCTAGACTGTGAAAACCTCTTTAATTCTTATCTGAAAATGATTTGAGGAAAAGCTATTTTAAAATGATGACTACGAATGTGATACAATACTCTTTTAATTGGGATTTTACTAACTTTCATGAAAACCATTTTAAAAGATTATCTTTATGAAAAACCATTTGAAAGATCATTTTTATGAAGTCCGTTATTAAAAGATTCTTTAAATGGACTCTTAATTTGAAACCTTTTTAATTGAACTGTTACTATGGGACTTGGACTATTGACCTCCTGATATTGACCTTCTGATATTGATCTTCTGATGTTGATCCTTCTGATATGACACCCTGATTATGATATGAACCTTTGAACCTTTGACCTTTGACCTTTGACTCCCAGTTTGATACCCGAGCCAAAATTTGTTCCCTAGCCATGAAGGTAACATGGCCGTGTCTGTGATGCACCACTGGCATGACTCGTGTGTGGTTCGAGTGATTAGCCACACCGTCCCCATTCTGATTCTGATATGCATGCACACTACTGATATTATGGCCAATATGATTTGTTCTGGGGGGCGTATGGATGCATCCTAGGTTCGTTATGATTTGTGATAATTTGATATATCTGATTTCTGGTGACAGACGGTGGGTGCAATCCACGTCTTTCATGTTCTGGAAGTTAGCTACTCCGTATATTTCTGTGGGATACATGAGGCCACCCCTCATATTATCTGGTTACTTGAGAGGCATCCCCTCTGGATTTCTGATATGGTTACATGGATATGATGTTTCTGTTTCTGGGCTCGTGGTGGATTACTGTCTTAAACCTTTACTCTTGTACCTTATTTATATCTTTTCATTATGCTTCGTTTGTTCAATTCCGTTTGTTTCATTTCCGTTTATTGTATATATCTGTTCACTGGGCTTTTTAAGCTCAGCCGCGTTTCTTTTCCCGCGGCAGGTATCTAAGCTAGGAGCTTGGGATTATGCTTTGGATGGGTTGAGAGTTTAGATGGAGCTTTTACCTTAGATGACCACCTTTTATCTTATGACATTATTATGACTTTGGATTTTTCCTCCTGTTATGGATTACTTCTTATTTCTGGACTTATGTTTTTGTTTCAAGTTATGTTTGACTTGACTTTCCTTAATGAACTTTATTTAAGACTTCCGCTGTGTATTATGTATGTATGCTCTGATTTGACTCCGTGATGTGGTACCTTTACCCTTGCCGGGTTGGGGTGTTACAAAACATCTTTATGTTCAAGCATAGCATTCACATTTACATTCTTAGAAACAATATCATCATAGACATTTTTAGATAAAGATTTCTTGCACATTAAACAAACAGAGTCATTACATGCACTAGAATCAGTACTTTTAACATTACATCCAGATGACATATGTTTCTTATTCTAAAGCGATAAAGTCCTAGGGTGTTCTTCTACTTCATCATTTTTATTCTTGCATCTACTCTCAGAGACAGGCGAGACTCTATTGTTCCTTGTATTACTCCTAGGTTGTAATCTGCTGCTCTTAGAGGTTCTTTCTATTCCTGTAGAAGGTAAGGCACACACATTAGGATTTATCTTGTTGTCCTTTGAAGTTGTTTTAGTAGTTCTAGACTCTTTTGGATTATCTTTTACACTCTTTTCTATCGCCCTATATGTTTGAGATGTAGAAGTAGACGCAATAGTGGTACTAATCCTATAAAGACCTGGTGCTATCACATTTGATGTTTCGACAACTGCTTTCCCTTTATCAACACTTTTTGCTATTTCACTTTGCTTAGGCAAGGGTGTTGGAGTGACTGGTTTTGTCAAATCATTTTTCACATCAACTTTCGAAACCATTTGAGAAATTGACATTTTTGGTTTAACAACCGGTTTTTCCGAAGTCGATGGTTTTGCAACCTTAATTTCCACACCGTTTCCTTTTTGACTTTCCAGCTGAGACTTCAAAAGATCATTTTGCTCTTTCAAGTTCCTGTAGGCACGCTCATACGACAATTTTTCATACTTACATTCCTCGGTTTTGCGATCAAGTTGTTTAAAATATGAAACATTTTCTTTTTCAAGTTTAATAAGAGCATTTTCATATTTTGAAACAATTGCAAAAGTCTCAGCTCGAAGTCTTTCATCATCTTCAACAGAATATATTTGGTAAATAATTGACATAATATCGGTCGATAAAGCTACTTCGAAGAGAGAATCATTATGGTTTTCCAAAACTTTGATACGTTCAATGTTTTCATTAGCTTCCTTAACCAGGGATTTGTGGTCCTTGACAAAGTCGTTTGTTTCTTTTAAAATTGCTTGTTCAACATGAAGTACTCTCGCATGAATGTTATTGAGCGGAGTAGTAATTTCTGTTTGAAACACCTTTTTCATTTCAATATGAAAACTTGAATGCCAGTTGTTGATACTAATATTCATTTTGGATTCAACAATACTTTGAAGTGTTTTCACTCTCTCTTTAAGATCATCCAAACAACTTCTAGCTTCACTTATGTTAAAAGGGTTGCTAGAGGACATTTGTTCCAAGTTTGACAGATTTTTGGAAACAACTTTTTGTTTTGTTGAAACAACTGGTTTTTTGAAAACCGTTGGTGTTTGTTGTTGTTGAACAAATTTTACTCCAGAAAGTATGTTAAGTTTGTTATAATCAATTGGTTTTATTTCTGGGTTCTTTTGATTCTACTCTCTTCAGCAAGCTCAATCGTTTCATCAAAATCCCAAATAGCGGGAGGATCATGTTCAGTAAATATCACATTACCATTATACAACACATTCTGTTCTTTCTGAGCTTTCTTGAGAGTATACGGGTTTTCACAACCGATAGCCATTTTCTTCATTGTTTGCAAAAGCGGGTTTGGATCTTTAATTAGCATATGAATTGTTTGAGCAGAATGACCCATTTTTACAAGTAAATCTTCCAATTTCTTAATTGTTTCTTGTTTCTCAATGATTTTATCAAGAAGATCATTTTCATGTTTTGAAAAATGTGCTTTCAACTATTTCTTTTTCTTTTTCAAGATCAGAACAAGTTTTTTTTTTATTAGAAAGTTGGTTTTTCAAATCTGAAACTTCTGCGTTTAACAATTTTATTTTCATGTTCAAGTTAACATCAAGAGTGTCAAACTTGATTTGCAATTGTTTTTCTCTTAAAACAGAGTTTTTGTAACCATTTTCTAATTCTGACTGTCGTGTCTTATGAAAATAAAAAAAAATTTCATTTTCCTTATACCTCTCAAGCTCAGCGGTCAATTTCTCATTCGCGGCCTTAACATCGCGATTGACCTTTTCGACCTTTTCAATTTTAATACTACCGTTATTCAATAATGATTCAAATAACGCACGTGTTTCCTCATCATTCTCAACATGCTGTGACTTGAAGCCTCCATTAGGACTCATATCTGGAGTTGCCAAATTAATATTGCTATAACTTGGCGTGTCCATATATGTATCATAAGTGGGTGCTGGAGTAGCAGGATGCTGTTCATCATGAGGATACATATCAAATCTTTCATTATTGTGACATGTATTGAATGATGGTACCTCAGAGACTGCATTGGTGTCGTAAACAGGAGGTGTCTCAAAATCTGTATCATATTTAGCCTCCTGAAGATTTGCCATGAAAATGCAGTTTGCATCAATATCTTCAATGTCTTCCATATCATCTATAAGGGCCATAAAATCATTCTCTTCTGCATTCAACTGAAACCCTGTCTTTTCCTTTTGTGCCAACAGTACTGCTTTCTACAGATAGTCGAGATCTTTCTTTTTCGGCCTGGTGGGACAGTTCCTTGCCATGTGACCGACTCCCTGACAGTTGAAACACTTTACTAGATTACCTTGATTCACATTTCCTTAATTCCCAACAACTGGAGCAGCAACATTCCCAAACTGATTACCAATATTCTGATTCCCAACAATCTGACCCCTCTGATTTCTGACAACTTGACCCATCTGATTCCCTATATACTGACCCATTTGATTCCCTGCGTACTGCCCTGCATTACCCATCTGAAATCTAGGAGCATATCCCTGCTGATTCCCCATAACTCCAACCATTTGTCCTTGTTGACCCATGTTGAAACTCGGCTGTGCAATCTGCCTGTTGCGAGTGTTCGATGAATTCTTTGGTTGTTGTTAGCTGGAGTGGATGTGAACTTCTCCCATTCAGTTAGAAGCTTGTTTTCAACATCTTATTGCCCAATTTATGTGCCATGACAAAGCCTTCTAACTCGTTCCCACATATCATAAGCAGTTTCACAACTGTCAACAGCAGCAAATATTTCCCGTGGTAAACCAAGTTGAATTAAGTGCATTTCTAAGTCATCAGCTACAATTTTCTTCCATTCTTCCGCTGTGTATTCATCTTCTCTTTGTTCACGAAGGGATGGTGGGACAGGAGGTGTTGCATTTGGTACTCCAGGTTCTTGAACTTGACGAGGCTTGAATGGTCCATTCTGGATGGAATTGAGCAGGAGTTTACCTTGTTCATCAGGTTTAGTTCTGATGTAGCGAAGCATACGGCTCGTCCATGGAAGATATCCACCTTTTTCAAGCATAGGAGGACGGTTTTCTGCACCAGCTGCATGAATGTCTTGCTGAGTTGCCATTGATGATGTTTTGTACGATAAAGTTGAATTTGGATCGTTTCAACAAAATAGAAGTTTTGATTGGTAGGTTACATTCAATTGTTGTAGTGAAGCTTTGGTCTTGAACTTATGATTGTTTGAAGTTACTTGCAATTTAGATAAACTAGAGCAATTTAGACAGGAGTTGCAATTTAGATAAAAGTAGCAATTTAGACAAAAATACCAATTCCGACAAGACTATAATTTAAAAAAAATCAAATGATCATAATTTCGACAAGGTTACCAAAATTACAATTTCGACAAAATCACAATTTCGATAGAAATCTCAATTTAGACAAAATTATACAATTTTGACAAAATTTCAATTTAGATAGAAATTTGCAATTTAGACAAATTTGCAATTTAGATTAAAAAAAATCTATCTAATTTGTACAAATTAGAAGATGTTTCCATTGTCGAAGTATTCCACACACTTGTACAAGCATGGGAATACCAAGTTCTCGTTTGATATTGAAGAAATCAAGTTCAAGTTAAATTTAGACAATTGTGTAATTTGCGACAGCTTTCTATGAATTGCGACAAGTCCTATGAATCTGAATTTCGATAACACCACAATTGCGACAGAACCTTGGTAATTGCGATAGATCTTGGATTTGCGACAAAAGTTAAATTTTGATAGAATTACAAGCCCAAGAATTTTGATAAGCAACAAAATTACGACAGAATTTGGAGAATTACGACAAGTCTGTAGATTCCGATAAAACCCTAGTAATTCCGACAGAACTGAATTTTAATAAATCCATAATTTCAATAAGCCACAATTTCGACAACCCCTTTTACAAGGAATTTCGATAAAACCTTTACTTGTCTAAATTCGTCACAATTTAGATAAACTGATAACGCTCAAATCTAACATGTTTTATTAGCGTTATTTTGATGATTGTGCATGATATTTGGTTGTATTTGTGAACATTTTACGCTTAAAAGGTGCAAAAGATATATTCAGGTTCAGCTACAACTATGTCGAAGGAAATAGAGAAAAAGACAAAGAAAAGTCGACAAAATCAAGTATTTATGCACGAAGAGAAGTTTTTCGTTCAAGATAAAGATTCATGCTATGATTATTTCCATGTTCAAGAGAAAGAGGTGAAAATGAAGTCAAGATTAAGTGCCAAGAAGTGTGTTAAAAGTGGGAATTATATGCTAGCTTAGAGTTGAAATTTATGTGCAAAAGTCAGTCTCGACCCAAGGTTCACATTCAAGACCTAAGGTTGAGCAGTCAAGTCCAAACCTAAGGTTTAGAGTTCAAACCCAAGGTCCAGCAGACGTTCTGACCGCAGGTCCTAGGTCCCGACCGTGGGTTCAGCCACTTAAAGTCTTCCAAAGTTGCATTTAAGTGAAGAATTAAGTACCATTACTTCCAAGTCCGATCATATACTCCTAATAACTCATTTTCCTGCATCTTTGTGACACTTTGTGGCTAAGGAAAATGCTTGGTGACCAAGGAGTATTCATCTATAAATAGGAGTGCTTGGTTAAGTGTTTGAACAACCTAAGATATCATCAAAAAAACCTTATAATCTATCATCAAATTATCATACCATCTACAACCACTTGGAGGATTCTCTCCTACCACTCCTCACCCCTTTCTAGAGGTGTTGGGGAGTTGGTTTGGTCTACATTTGCAAGACATATGGCTTGATCATCCCTACACCATAAGGTTTGTTTATAGTTCACACCAATTAAACACCACATACATCACCAACAATCCTTATTACCAAACACCTCTAAGCCATATACTCACAACATGAGGTCGATTTCCAGGAAGGTTTATGGATGGATGATTTGTATTTTGGTAGTTTCTTTTGGTTGGAATCACATGGTTGGAATTGTAGCACTCGATGCCTTGACTCTAATGTTTGGTATTGTTTCTTTTTAAATTCCATCATATTAATGTCTTTGCTTATGTTGATTATGAGGATTCCTTTGTGTGTTGTGTTACATGTTTGATTACAATTATCTCTTTATACTAGTTTGGGAATTATGTATACTTTCGTGTGAATGATTGACTAGTTGGTTAGAGAAAGTGATTGTTCTCATAAGTTTGTTTAAATATAATTCGTGTTCTAAAACTTGTTAATTAAACATTGTTGGATTTAAAGGATGAAAAGATTTCTAATATTGTTTAATTCCAAGAAGTTGGTGGCCAAAATGGATTGGTATTTGATAATTGACAACTATTAAGTATTCAAGTTTTTAAATGAATTCGGGAATATTTAATCACGAGATTGGGTCGAAAGAACTCGTAAGAACTAATGAAACTAATCATCTTTTTCATACATTTGATAACACAAAGAGCTAGCGTAATGGGATGAGATATAGGCCGAAAGGACTCACCCGTGAAACTAGTAGAAACATGGATTTTCTTGATATTATCCATTGACTAGAAGTCCTTGTGAAAATTGATATGTACCTTCTATGTTTCAACCAAACATGTTCAACATTCCATCATGATTGGTTACTATTCCTAAACAAGTGTTTATGTGCTTACATCATGCTTTTATAATTGCTTTTCTTGTTGGTTTGATCCGTGACAATCATAACCATCAACTTGGTACTTGCTTATACAATCAAACAACATTGAGTACAACCAAGTCTCGTGGGACGACCTTGACTTACCAACCCTCTTACTACACACGGACAAGTACACTTGCTCGTATGTGTTCCTAGTTAATCGGTAATTCTTGTATTATAAATTTAAAACCTAGTGCGAAAGCATCATAAACCCTCAACTGTCTAAATTCCTCACAATTTAGATAAACCCTTAGTTTTTGTTGATCCCAGTTGAGCTAACGATCTTGTTAATTACCTTAGATGTAAATCTAAGACAATAGGTATAGAAACTGTTCTTGAATTATCTATTAAGTATTATGCGGAAACTAATGCTTAATCTTAAGAAGAATTATGAATCGAACACACAAGAATTCTCTCAACTATCACCTCAATATATTAAATACGGTTACTCAAAAGTAACAGGGTTACAATAACTTTGAAGTGAATCAAAAACAAAACAATACGTATGCTAACCCTTACCCTAGATCCTCCTTTTATAGTCTTAAGGAGTCCTACTCGGTTACAAAGACTTTTTATACAAGATAATATCTATTCGTATCATTACCATAATTATCTAACAAACTATACACGTTTATCTAATAAGCAGTAGAATGATTTACTCTAGCAGTAGGATCTTTGTAGTCTAGCAGTAGAATCATACTTAGCTTATTTCTTCAATCTTCTCAGAAACTCAGCAGTAGAATAAATACACTAGCAGTAGAATCATTTAGTCGAGCAGCAGAATGATACTTAGTTTATTTTTCATTAGAACCACGAGCAGTATAACCAAACCTTGAGCAGCAACATCTTCAAACCCAACAGTTGTCTAAATTCGTCCCAATTTAGATAAACCCTTAGTTATCTAAATTCCTCACAATTTCGACAAAACCCCTTATACAAGGAATTTCGACAAAAGTGCTATGTAAATCCAAAAGCAATTCACAAACAATCTTCTAAGCTATTTTCCACGATCAACCAACTTCAAAAACCCGTAAATACTTATAAAGTTCGAACCTTTATCACCTTTATGCTCAATATTTCGATACAAAGATAAGAACCTTTTTAACGAGAGAAACTAGGTTTTGAAGCTATAGAAATCGATGATATCAACCAAAACTTACTAACAAATGTAAAAACTATGAAAGATAACAACTTTTTAACCTAAATAAAACGTAAAAAATCAAGGTTTTCACAAAAAGCACTCGTTTTTATTGATAAAAAAAGGCGACTTTATGCTATTCTTTGATCAAACAAATGAAATGAACAAACTTCCTAAATCGTTGTATGGCTATTTGATACCACTTGCAAGACACTAGAACAATCTTTATCACACCCTAAATATTGTATATCGAATGGTACTCAAGACAAGATAGATGAGGCGCGTATGTATAAAGTAAAACCGAATGTATTAGATTGAGAATAAGAGATGAAGAACAGTACACAAAGAATACACACACACACTCCCACCTATTACACCTCTAAAGCACACATACTAATGTGATGGGAGAGTGGTATTTATACACAACATGTGACGCCCTAAAGGGCTTTTATGTGGGCTCGGTTGGGCTTTTGTGATTTGGACTAGTTTGCATTATACATTGGACTAATATACCTAGACTTATAGTCACTTAGCTTAGACCAACTTCACGAGCCCTTAATACTTTTTACACGACACAATTACAAAGTTGTAAATACGAAATGACCATCACTTTTTTATCAATGCTAACACATTGTTATAATTTCTTTTGTGTTATTGTTATGGTGTGGTAATCTAAAAGCTAATAAGCTAAAGCTAAAAATTGAAACTAGGATTGGCTCGAAGTTGGAAGTGTAAGTTGTAGCCTTTGTATTCAGTCATTGCTTATTGTTGTTGGGTTGATTTCATAAGCAGTTTGATTTAGTAGTTAAACAGATGATGAAAACTTAGTGTGAAGTTAAGGTTGGTCTAGAGATTTTTTGGTCGAATTGTGGCTTAAGTTTGCAAGTTTTAGCCTATTTTGGTTTAACACGAGTCCTGTTGCACCCTTGGGTCATGGTTGGTCTCTTTTGTTTTGAGTTGAATGGTTACTGATTTAGGTTCAGGAAAACCACACCCATGTATGATGTGTTGGGTTGTGGTAATTGTCTCGGATATAAGTATAACACCTAGTGAAGTTCCTTCTTGGTCTTGTGTTGTAAAATAAGTGCACCTTGATTTAATTTGAGTCTTGTGTCTCGTTTGTAGTGGGAGCCAAGAGGCTATGGATAGAAGCCACTCGAGCTCAACATAGGAAGTTGGCTCTTCTTCTTTTCTTTTCTTTTTGGTTCGACCACCACCCATGAAGGGTGCCATGGTCTGTTCGGGAAAACCACCCAAATAGATGTGTAATGTGTTGTATAACACCCATAAAGGGTGCTTGTTTTGCTCGGTCAAGAGGGTCTCAAAACCCTTGCATTAAGGGCACGGTTTGGTTGTGTCACGTTCACAAGGTCAGAGACCTTTTGACCTATTTTTCTTGGTCACTTGAGCCTCGATGTGGTCGAGTGATACTCAAGTTTTGGTAGTCAAAATAGATCGAGAATGAGTGCTTGAGCCACCCTTATAGGGGTTCTCTTTTGGTTTTGAACAAAAAGGTTAACAAAAAGAAAACTGCAACTTGTGTTTCTTGTTTTTTTTTCTTCTATACATTGCGATCTTCAATCCTTGTTCATTGATGTGGGCCGAAGCCCATTAAGCCCCAAAGGATTTCTTTTGTTGTGTGTCCATTAGTTCTAAACTGGGCCGAAGCCCAAGTACCACAAAACTAAAATCCATTCGGTTTATCAGTCCATCCCGAGTGGTGTTCATTTGTTCCATGTTGGGCCACAACCCACTCCACATAATCCCAACGTAAGGGTGTGTTGCATATTCGGTTTTATACTCGAGTTGTTGTCGCGATCGTCCAAGTAATTTTTTCGGATTATTTCAAACTTTATATTTCATGACTTAAAATAACTCGACTCATTTCCGGCTCATTTCACTTCACTAAATCACAAAATCTCGCTATATATATATATACTAGATCGTACAACATATCTAGTAACTCAACATGATTTTTTATAACAAATTGACTTCACTTATAAACCAAGTTAGTTTTACTCTACACATAGAACTAGAAAACTCTTTTATACATTTAAAAACTATAAGGACAAAGTGAAAACTAAACTTGTGAATTTAAACTCGTTCATTAATATATACCACTTACTTGATTACATATAAACTTGACGTACTTTATCAAAACTCATATGGATTTATTAGATTATAAAAGGATTATTAAACACAAACCCTATAACTTTTGTTAGCACGAGGAAACCAAAACTTGTACTCGCGTCATGCCCACCTATTGTCAAAAGCACAATGTTCATTAAATGTAATAATCAATAATGAGGAATTTTAAACGTAACATTTCTTTTATAAATACTATATATATATATATATATATATATATATATATATATATATATATATATATATATATATATATATATATATATATATATATGAAAATATATATATACACATACCATTTTTCTCATACACACACTTATACATGTAATGTATATATATACACTCACTCAGTAATATATACTCATTTGACGATAACGTTTCCATATGCCGTCAACGCCTAATATTTGATAGTAATTATTTTCCGTACATAGTCTTTCAGTTACCGTCAAACCAAAGACTTATTCGTCTTGATACTTTTATTATTATACACTTATGCACTTGCAAGAGCCAATACCTTCAACTGCTTAGAAAATTGTTTTAAACTTAAATGCTGTCACTCCAGCAACAATATCATAAACTCTTTAAAACTTTTGAATTTAATTAAACTTCGTAAATTATTAAACTTAGTATGTGAACTAAAACAAACCTTACTAATCTAGGTCACGTGTTGGTGCTGAACACAATCTAAACTATTGTATTATCTGACTGCTATTTGCCGAGGTGAGTTTATTGCCCCACTCTATTTAAACTTGTTTTACAACTATGGGGTGAGAAACATGCAAAACGATTTCTGGACCACAATAATGTTTATTTTCTCAAACTATTACGTAGAATTAGCTTAAGACACTGAATCCCACATGCCCAAACTCATGAACCGTCAATTCTTGCGGGGAAGTGCGAATGCTATAAATAGATCTATTGGGGTTGACACCCCCGTTCGGTTTGGCCAGGTTGACCAAATGCGAGCGTATAACATGTCGAAACACGAGTGTCATAGGATAGACACTTACAAGGGCTTATTTAACGTGCTTCTAGAGCATGCAAAATGTCAAGCTTCGGTTGCATGAACTTAGTGCTAGTGTAATAGACTATTTTTATATGACATTATATGCGTAGTAATGTTCATATACCCAACTCATGGTCCATACTATTGATTTTACTGTTATTTACAAACCTATGAACTCACCAGCTTTTTGCTGACTTTTAGCATGTTTTTCTTAGGTGTTTAAGCAACTCATTATTGGCAAGGCGTGGCAAGGCGATGGTCATAAACTATTTAACGAAGTGTTTTCACACATTTTTATGACTTGTTTTATGGGACCATTAAACTTTGGGCTTATCTGATAAATTTAAAACGCTGATGTAAACTTGATTTAATTCAACTAAATGTATTTTAACAGAGTATGTATTCCATTCTTTATTACCTTGTGTTATGATTTCCAATTCAGTAGCACCCCAGGACCCGAATGCTTCCGCTATATCAGATTTTAGGGGTGTTACAGAGAGTCATTCACAAGATATTCCTCAGAGCCTGAAGAAAAGGCTCATCATTATCTGAGGCAGAGCTCAGGGACTGAAGATAGGAATCAAGACCTGAATGATGGAGTCAGAGAGTGATGACAATAAACTCTCTGACTCCCCAAGATCTTCCTAACCAAAAAATCACTTTGAATGAAGACTTGGTTATCCTTTGAGTAACTAAGGCGTTGAAGCAATGGGTGGGAAACTTCTTGGAAAGATAAGTTTTCAAAGATCTTATCAAAGGTCAAGAAGTACATAAGTACAAATACTTACGCCGAAAGAAGGTTTACAACTATAATTTAGAATAGAAACAAAATACACTATTTGGACTTTAGCTTGTTCAAATAGCAAGTTGTTTCTATCTCGCGAATGCCCATGATACATATCCGCCTATAAATAGTTCAATGTAAAGAGAAGGGAAGTAAGCTCTCAAACTGTAATTTTATCATATCTTCAAGAGCTCACATCCCTTCTCCAAAGAAGAACTAAGTCCTAGGGTAATACTCTATTGGTTAGCATAGTTCTTACTTAAACACACAACATAGGTTTAGTATTTAAGTTTATAGAGAAGATCACAAACACACTTGTCATTCAATCCCAGGTGTTGTTCCACAAACAATTGGGTATAATTCTGTAAGTAATATCATATCATAATTCGTATGGTTATTGTGGTTTTGATCCGAATTTAGAGAGAGAGTGAGATGAGAATGGGAACCTTGAGAGAGAAATGTGAATATGTTAGATTAGAATGAAGTGAAGGTCCAACCCTTCCCATGTTTGGGAAGGGGAATATATACTACACGTTTAGACGCCCCAAGTGGGCTATAGAGTAAGCTGACAGTGGGTAAAAACCCGACCCAACTCCACGAATTCTATAATAACTAAACTAATACTAATAATCCTACGAGCTACTTAATGCTAATAGATACTCGGGGTGACCGGGTCTTTCACTTGAATATTTATATTCCTAACAATCTCCCCCTAAGGGAGGTCACCCCGGAAATTACACTTTGAATTCTAGCATTCCATGACATAAGTTTGAGTTCCTAGCTCGTAGTCTTTGATTCTTCAAAGTCATTAATCTTTGTACTTTCAGTAGTGAACCTTTGATGACTGATCTTTTGTCTTGGATGATCTTTGAGGATTCTTTGAGGTCATCATCCAACATACGTCTTCAAGTCATCTTGCAGCAGTATTGTTTCCATGTGACGTTGTGATCTTTGGACCGACATGCTCACACTTTTCTGGATCATGATTTTCAGCATCAGAGTTGCGGAAGCAGTGTTGAAAGTCTTTCAATTATCATGATTTCTTTGACTAAGATTGTGAAGTGTGAGCATGGGGTGATGAATCGACATCTTTTTAGCAATCAGCGGCAACCGCCAGGGATTCCTGCAAGCAAATAGTTAGCAATAAATCATTCGGCACTTATAGGTTCGGACTTCAAGATCGTAAACAGCATAGTGTGAAAACTTTCTCGAATCCTTGCCAAGGCCGTTCCTAAATTAGATGCCCTCGAGAGGGCTTACAAGATCTACCGAAGTACATCAACGATTAGGTGAGTCGCTGGAGTTCACTCCACGACTGTAGACCGTTTGAAACCGTCGCGACCACTAAGCGTAATCCACAAGGAATTAACGAAGTGACCTGCTTTCAGGGCTGTTTGATGTTGACCCTGGCAGGAATTTCCATTCAATCACTGAGAATTACATTTGTAAATTCCCTCATAAATGTTCTGGCAGATTGCTAAAATTTGCGTAGGACTCATAAGTTTACAACAAGTGTCCTTAATGTTGAACAACCATTGTAGAAGTAACATGTGTTCCTATGAGATCTTATTATGCATCTCGTGGCTCTAGACTCGACAAGTGCATTTTTGGTAGTTGGAGACTGGAGCGGTGTCTCCTGTTTCAATATCAACATAACTCGTAATGAGCAGTCGATAGATTATGCAGGGTTCCCCGTGAGAATGAAACAAGTCCTTTTAAGAGAACTTAAGTGGCTTAGAAAGTTTAGTGCAGTGCATCACTGGGTCCATGACGTCTTGTCTTCAATACCGGTGTCACCTTAGTAACAACCAGTAGCCTATGAATTGAACCCGGTTTCTGCCCTAAGGTTGAATAATTGGAGGGCTATTTCTTTTCACCCTTTCATATTACATTTCTTTTTAATTCTTCAACCCCTTCTTTCTCCTTTCTCATATTACTCCTTTTTTTCATAATCATACCTAAGGACTTTCTAATACTAACTATTCGGTATTGTCCTTGGGTAGATCCCTCCGGCTCTGGCGGATCATAGGACGGTTTTCCTAACCTTAGCCACCTTATAACATCATGACTATCCTATGTTGCCGTAAACCATTTATTTGAAAAATCTCTCAAAGTGTTTATAATTAAGAAACACTTTTTGCTAACACTTTGAGAGTTTTGAACTTTTCAAACGCTCCCCCTTAACATGTGCTCAGGTGTTTTAATTATAAATTTGCACATGTTGGGTAGAGCTTGCACTTTTTAAATTGATCCACTTTCAGTGAACATGACCAATTCGAGACACGCTTACATCACTAGATAAACTAGCTTGAAATTATTACCCGGCCTGGTCAAGTCCACAGAAAGTTTCTCGAAACGGTACACTCTACTCAGACAAGTCCTCTTCGAGACACGCTTACATCACTGGTTAGACCAGCTTGAAATTATTACCCGGCCAGGACAAGTCCTTTCGATTAACGACAATTTTTGTTTCGTCAATTCATTGGTGAAATCTGAGTCGCGCTCACATGAGATACCACCAGAGATGCCACATTCTTTTTGTCACCACAAACCATTTGCTCCCCCTCAATATGTGCATGGATACAAAAGAGTTTAGCACATATGGGAGAGCTTACATTTAAGTCCAAAATATCATATTTTTATCAGATTGCATATTTAAATCACATTCTCTCCCCCGATCATAAATTTCAAATCTTTTGAGATTTTTTGATCTCAATTGATTTGAATAAGTTTAGAAAATATGGGAGAAAATGTGGTCAGGTTTAATATGTGCTGATAATGGAACATACTAATGCTCCCCCTCAATCAATGAGGGAGAATGTTAGTGTCAGGTATGATAAGTTTGAAAGATATTTGAATTAAAAATTCATACACTAACACATAACAAAAGTATCATTAAATTCACTGCTTATTATGTACAAAATGACTTGTTTTGATGATATAAAATTTTGAAATCACTCTCCCCCTCAATCGATGACCCGTTTTTTATTTAAAGATCTGTAGTCATTGATTGAGTTATAGATTTTTGATGAAAAACTTCAAGTCTGATTGATTTCCAATAAAAAATTCATGGTACCACAAAGTTTAGCACAAATACTTTTCTGAAGAATCATAGATTGAAAAGTATTTGCGATGTAAAGAAGACTTCTCTTCTTATACGAGAAATGATGCACTGAAACGTACATCAAATCGAAGAAACATGGATATAAAGTAATCCATGCCCGGGTGAACTTCACCCAATGGGAGGAACAGCCGTCTTTTTGGCGATGTGCTTTCCCCATAATAAAGAACGGGTTACAGTCTGAAGTAACTGCAGGCCACTTAGGCATGTTTTGAAAAACTTTTTGAACTTCTGCTCGAACTTCATTTAAAGACCCGTGTCATTATTGAATGACATTTCTAGGACCGTAAATGTTATCGATACCAGAAGACATGCCTTGAAAAACTATTTTTTGGAATTTTCTATTTTTCTTATTTTTATGGTTTTTTTTGTAGGTTTTAGATACGTAAAACGTGGAAAATCTTTTTGAGTTTTTATAATTTATATATATATATATATATATATATATATATATATATATATATATATATATATATATATATATATATATATATATATATATATATATACAGAGGATACATGAAGAATTTCCACCTCTATTCATCCTTAGATAGATAAGAGTTCAATCAGATCATTTTCCGCCGAATGGTATCGGATGTCCATGTGAATCAAAGTAGCACCATTTGGCATGGGTTTGTAGCTGACTTCTTGTCGAAACAGGTCTAGAAGAATTGCCAATCACATTCTCCAATGGGTGAGCCTTTGACCACTTACTGATATAATGAAACGATTGATTGAGCTGATGAGAGTCTGATCGAATAACCCTTTGTGAAGATGATTCTCCAGAGCTCGGGTCTGGAGTAAGATTATGGAGGAGGGGTTCATTATCAATCTCGGGAGGTAGAATTCCATGAATTTGTTCCTCAACACCTTGATGAATGACTAGAGATATAATTTCATGAGTTGTTGGAGAAGTACTAACAGATGGTACTTCTTGAACCATTGTGGTTCAAGAAGGAGTACCGGTTGTATCAGCAGATATTTGTGCATCAGCGGGAAACATAGGAGATACAACACTTGATGGAGCTGAAAGTATTCTTCAAACCAATGGTTGAAACAGTATATCTTCTTTCTTCATGGATGGTGGAACATATAGTGTTGAAGAAGCTTGGTTTGCACGACTCCTGAACTGATGTATTCAGGAGCCGTATGACCATTTCTCAAACATCAATCAACATGTAGTTTATTCACCCTTCTCCCCCTCAAAAATTGAATACGACTGCCATTTTTGATTGAACGAGTGAATAAGAATACAATCAACGGTAAGTAAATCCACTTGATGACTGACATTTAGTTTATTCACACTTCTCCCCCTCAAAAATTGCATATGAGGTTGCCATTTTTGATAGAACAAGTGAATAAGAATATACTCCAATGTACGTTGATCCACTTGATGACTGAATGAGCATGGGAAGAGCATGAAGCTTGTTGATGAGAATGGTCATAAACAAGAAGATTTCTCTTCTTCCGAAGATAAAGCGCACTTAACCGTACACCTTTCTTTTCTTTGAGGAACGGGGCCTGGAGTGATTTCAGCAGACGCCATTATGTTGACATTGAGGCCCGAGGCTTGAACTGCCGTGTTTAAACGTCATATTTCGCTAAAGAACGAGGCTTGAACTGATGTGTTCAAACGTCATTGTCGTTGAAGATCGAGGCCTGAACTGATGTGAACAGACGTCATTTGTGATTTCCCCTCATATGTAATGAGTAGCCTGAGCCCAAATGTCAAAGGACGATATGTATGACCTGCATTTGAAATAGACAAAAATAGAGAGTTTGGAGTGCCGGATCCCTAATTTAAGTTGGGGTCCAGTTGGTTAGTGGGAACAGGAGCATCATTTGCCTGAGTCTCAGTAGAAGTTGGAATGCTAGTGGAAGTAGCCTTTTCTGTTTGTTTCTACATTGGTACATAGTTAACGATGTATGAGGATTATTACAAAATCTCTCAGTAATGACACTTTCACTAGTACTAACGTGTTTGGGTTGCATTAAAGACACCATTTCGGATTTAGTAGACCTAATTAAAGGGCACTGTTCTCCTACAGGGAATTTCCTTCTAGTTGGATTCCATTGACGTACAGACACTACTTTAGACTTAGGTATCCTAGTTAAAGGGCACTGTTCTCCTAAAGTGAATTTCCTTCCAGTCGGCTTCCATTGATAACCAACATTAGCAAACATGTTTCCTGTTGCTTTCCAACTTTGCTTGACATGCATGGCTCTCCAAACTTGCTTGACAGGGGTTTTGTTGGATGACTTCAAAAATTTCTCAACACATTTATCATGATTACCCAAAATTAAACAATCATTACATGTTTTGCAAAGTGAATTAGGATTTGAATTATGATTCCATTTGTTCAAATCTGACTTATTGTTCCTCATGTGGTCTTCTACTTTCTTCTTAGGAACACTTTTAGCTGGTGAAGTCCTATAATTCTTTATATTTCTCCTAGGTTTTGAGTCGCTAGCTTTAGTGTCTCTGTTAACTCCTGTAGAAGGACTGATGGGAATCTTAGTCTTTTTCACTTCCAGTTGCTGAACATGTTTTGATGTGTTGGGATCTGAAGTTTCCAAGGGTGCCTCAAAGGTTACATGCTTGTTCTTAGTCATTGAGGATGATGCAATAAACCTATCTCGCTTGCTATCAGTCTAAGGACATGTGCCAATGACGTATTCTAAAAGTTCCTGAGATCGTTTAGTGAGGAAGCAGGCATCTACAACTGCACTATCAAGTGGTTTATCTATCCTATCATCTTCTACGATCTCACGAAGAGTATCAAGGCTATCCTTAAGGTGAGTGAGATATACTTGATGAGAAGACCTATTGTTCCTAAGGGGAAGTGGAATAGGCACAACATCAATTGCATACTTTCTACAAGCAGGAACCTTTGGAACAACATTATCACTAGTGATGATCGGCATTTTCCCTTTCACCTGAGTCTTTAGATTCTCAATCTCATTTAGCAAAGAAGTTATCTTTTCATTGTGATTGTTACGCGTGACTTTAATCGAGTCATATAACTCTTTGTAATGCTGTTTGATTTTTGAATTTTCAGCTTGAAAACACTCATTTTCATATTGTAATTTATTGATGGTGTCTTGATAGTGAAAATTCTGAGAATCTGAAGACGATGGTTTATGGGTGCCAATCACATCACTCTTATTTGATTTTAATTGGGCAATTTAGGCCCTCAATTTTCGAATCGTGTTAGTGTGAGCTTGAATTTTTTCATCTCGTTTGCTTAATTCAAAATATGCATCAAATTCAGGAGCATCCAAAGATGTCTTGGCATTTGAGATTTTAACTCTTTCTTCTAAATGTTGATATTTTAATTGCAAATTAAGATTATCAACCTCTAGCAATCAAATTCTCATTGGTGATGAGAATGTTCTTTCTCTCAATCTCACGACTCTTAAGTTCTATCGCATTTTGGGACACCTCGTTTTCCATATCTTTAAATACCTCTTTCATCTCTTTTACTTCAGTTTTAAGGGTTTTTTGCATGCCCTCAAAATGTTCCTTGAGGAGTTTAAAGAATGGAATAACCTCAGTTAAGTAGCACTCTTTTGTTAGTTCAAAACCCCTTTCCCCTTCAGTAATTCCCGTTGGCGTAATTCTCTTCTTACATGTTTTATCAAAATCAGCAAATAGTTGACAAAGAACATATATGCTAATTAGAGTTTTACATTCTGTGGGAAGAGTTAAAGGAACTAAGTGCCTGGCTGTATTGGGTGGGTACACCGTTGCAACCGCTAATTTTCTAAGGGGTGGAGTTTTGGCTTTAAGTTCATCAGCCTTTCTATTTTCTACGTCCAAAGACCAAAATATTTGTTCAGACGTCAACTTAGTTTGAGGTGCAAAAATAGTCAATCGGTTCTCCTCATAGTAATAATGGGGTTTGATTATGACTCGATTGGCTATACATTTGGGATCCTTCATTTTTTCAGCCATTCTTTCTCTACTTATTACTTCTATCTCATTACTCTCTTCAAATGATGACACATCGGGAGGGGCATGATCAGGCTTAATCATTACATTTGCATCATATAAGGCAGGTTAGGCAACTTTAACACTCTTAAGTAAAACTGATTTAGGTTCACCTACATCCTTTGCACTATTTTCATCATTTGAGCAGTTTGTCTGTTCTGGTCTGATGTGTACAACTTGTTTTCAATCTTGTTCTTTAACGTTTTAAGTCTGGAAAAATCATTTAAGAGTTTTGTTTCTTTTTCTTTGAAATCATGTTTTAGTGTAATTACACTTTCTTGGATCTCCTGTTTTTGTTTAACAGTTTGATCAAGTTGTTTTCGTAAAGAATATAACTCCTTTTTCAATGTTTCTTCCCTTAAATTACGTTCAGTTATGAATGTACGCATTTGACTATCCATTTTCTGCTCACGTTCAGTTAGCTCAAATTTTACACGTTGTTCATATATGGCCACCTGATCTTTATAGATGTTAAGTCTAGTGGTCAAGGTGTCATCAGGGATAAACGCAGTGTACTCATGCAACACATAATCATCATTTATAACAGAAGATGCACTACTAGGTACAACAGACGCTTCTTTGTATTTCACATATTGTTCATATGGGATAACATCGTTATTTCCCATATTAGCAGTATCTGACTCAACAACGTTTGTCTGTTGTACTTTGTCGAGAATCTTTTGTTCATGCAACACATTATCATCATTAATAACAGAAGATACCCCACTAGGTTCAACAGATGCTTCGTTGTGTTTCACATGTTGCACGTTGTTCATAGCAGTATCTGACTCAACAACGTTTGTCTGCAGCTGATGGAGCTCTTTCTCTTGAGAATTCGGGCACACAGAGTCCCTATCGGCACTAACATACTCAAACACGTTTATCTGTTGTACATCTTTGGGAATCTTTTGTTTGTCAATCATGTCATACAATTTGAGTACCTCAGAAATGACTGAATCCGTAGTTTTTGACAAGATATGAACGTGCACGGGATTTTACAATTCTATGATTTAAACCGAGAAATAGATTCTTTCGCGGGATTTTACAAAAATCAAGAATAAACCATGATTTGATTACTTGAATGTGTTATGATGAAAGTTTGGTAGACTTGGTGATCTGTTGTTTAGTTGTAATTTGGTTTGGTTGATGCAAGTTGTTACGGTGAAATTTTGGTCTGAAAACTTAAAACCTCAATAACTTCATTCCGTAAGGGATTTGGTCCTCAAAAATTTCGTTTCACGACTTCCTAGTGAAACCTTACAATATTCAGGCTATTCCGGTCATTTTGACAGGTATTTCGCTGAAAACAGAGTTATGGTTCAAAAGTTATGGCCGTTTGAAGTTTTTACGTAAAAAGTCAACTTTAGTCAAACCGCAACAAGTAAATCGCAGGAGGCAAATCGCAACACCCCAAATCGCAGACTCCAAAACTCAATTCTTCAAATCGCAAGACCTCAAATCGCTGAGATTCAAACCGCAGAGACTCAAATCGCAGAGACTCAAATCGCAGAAACTCAAATCGCATAGACTCAAATCACAGAGACTCAAAGGGTAGAGTGGGCGAAATAAGATCTAAGTGTTCAGGGAATTGATTTGCACTCGCTATTTAAAAAGAAGATTGGAAACGGAGAAAACACTCGTTTTTGGATAGATAAATGGGTGGGTAATTCTCCTCTTTGTTCTGCTTTTCCTTGATTATTCTGCATTGAATCTCAAAAGAATTGTTGTGTTAGTGAGCGTGCCCCATTCTTCAATCCTCCTGCTCACTGTTCTGATCATCTCGTCTTGGAGTCCACTGCTTGGCTTCAATTTGTTTCTACTCACCTCTCTCAGATTGGGCCTAGTGGGCCTCCAAATATGAACTTTTGTGGGGCTTGTTCTAGATTACCAAGATTGGGGGCTGATTTAGAAGAGTTTTTAAAACTTGAGAGCCTTATTTCAAACATTCATCTCTCATTAGAATGTGATAGATGGGAATGTCTCTTGGATTCTTCAAGAATTTTTACAGTCAAAAGTATGAGATCCGTTATTACTAACTCGAATGTCCCCTTAGATCAAACTCCAACAAGGTGGAATAATTTTATTCTAATCAAAGTCAATGTTGCATCATGGAGAATTGAAAATCGAATATTGCAAACGAGAGTTAACTTGGACCTTAAAGGTATTGACTTGGACTATGTTCGTTGCCCAACTTATGACGAAGTTCTTGAAACGGAAGAGCATCTTTTTGTCAATTGTTTTATCGAAAAAAACATTTGGATCGACATCCTCAAATGGTGGAAGATCAAAAATATAAATATCGACAATCTCAAAGATGTGTTCTTGTTAGCAAATCGGGTAAACCTTCCCGCAAATATAACCAAGGTGTTTGATGTTGTGGCCCACTCTACCCTTTGGATTCTTTGGTGTTTTCAAAATGACTCATTGTTTTCGATGAAACGTCCAAATAAGGATCTCATCCTCAGTGATGTGACACAATTTACTTTTATTTCGCTGAAAACGGAGTTATGGTTCAAAAGTTATGGCCGTTTGAAGTTTTGACATAAAAAGTCAACTTTGGTCAAACCGTAACAAGTCAAAACGCAACAAGTAAATCGCAGGAGGCAAATCGCAACACCCCAAATCGCAGACTCCAAAACGCAATTCTTCAAATCGCAAGTCCTCAAATCACTGAGATTTAAACCGCAGAGACTCAAATCGCAGAAACTCAAATCGCAAAAACTCAAATTGCAGAGACTCAAATCGCAGAGGCTTAAATCGCAACTGATTCAAATCGTAGGCTCATATCACAGACTCAAGTCGCAAGCTCAAATCGCAAAACCAAGACTCAGTATAAAATCGCAGTCAGAAGCAAATCACAGAGAGTCAAATCGCAATATGCAAAATGACAAAACGCAACAGCCAAAATTGTCGCTTTCTCCTCTTTTGTATTTTACTCCCTTTTAGCTACTCACCAAATCACAACTCAATATCTAACAAAATCGCAACTCTAACCTACCCAAACTAACTCAAATCGCAATCTAGAATGTGCTACTGAGACTCAAATCGCAGACAAGAAAAAACCTTCAAATATTCGAATAAGCCCCAAAATATCCAACAAGCTTATGAAATAAGCTAACCAATAACCAAAATAAGCTATTACAACAATCCTAAACATGAAAGTACAAGCTTTTAACTAATCAAACCACAAACAAAGTCGAACCAATGTGTTTTCCCTAATAACTAGTCGAACCAAAAAAAACACAAAACCAATCAAAGAAATTCGATAACATAAGATCAAACGAACCTAACCTTGGCTCTTGATACCAATTGTAACTAATATCATATAATAATTCGTATGGTTATTGTGGTTTTGATCCGAATTTAGAGAGAGTGTGAGATGAGAATGGGAACCTTGAGAAAGAAATGTGAATATGTTAGATTAGAATGAAGTGAAGGTCCAACCCTTTCCATGTGTGGGAAGGGGTATATATACTACACGTTTAGACGCCCCCGAGTGGGCTGTGGAGTGAGCTGACAGTGGGTAAAGACTCGACCCTACTCTACGTATTCTATAATAACTAAACTAATACTAATAATCCTACGAGCTACTTAATGCCAATAGATACTCGGGGTGACCGAGTCTTTCACTTGAATATTTATATTCCTAACAAATTCTTTGATTTATATCAATAAAGAATTAAACGTTGGAAAAACATTGTTGTTACTTTTATTTCATTCTAAAGTTTTTCAAAATATTACATCACAAATAAGCATGGAACATGGTTAGATTAACTTTCTAGTTAAGCTATCCTTGTAAAGGGGAGAACACTCTTTGATCATTCCACTTGACCTATAACACTTTCAAAGTGATTCAACGATTTCCACTTTGATCGCAAGTGAAGAACAAAAGAGTTTCCAAGCTTCCAAGTGTTGTAGTTATTAGTGTGTAATCATATACATAGTTGTATAACTTTGTATATTGCTTGTGTGTCATTATACTTCACCATCATCAACCAACTTGGGTAGTCATCATCATACATCATCTTAGTGAGTGTGGTTAGTATTTTAGGCCTTAAAATACGTTGAGTGATAAAGTTGGTCTTGCCTTGGGAAAGACTCGATATCTAGCATAGTATCGGTAAAGAAGTGATGCGACGTTGTAAGGTTTTCTCTGCCAAAAGGGAGCTTGTTGATATAGTGCTTGTGAACTCTCGAGTTGGATACTCGGGGAGTTAGAGTAGGGCGAGGAAGAGAGCTTCGTGCCGAAACACTATATAAATCACTGTGTCTATTGGTTTGATCTTTCATTTACATTACGCATTTACTTATTGTTTATTGTTTATATCTATTGTGTGTCATATTGATTTCACATCAAGCAACCGAATCTAAGTTTTCCTAAAAAGGCATAAAAACGGTAAAAACTATTCAACCCCCTTCTAGTTTTCCATAATTGGTATCAGAGCTACTTTAACCAGGATTTTTAAAATTTATTGGATTTTAAAACTTGAATCGATCTATTAATTTTGAAAACTACAAAGAGGGTCAATCTATGCAACGACCACCACTTTTTGAAAGCGATGGTATTATATATTGGAAAAATAGATTCGAGACTTGTGTGAAATCAAAAGAATGTAATCTTTGGCATGTTATTACCGAGGGTGATTTTCAACCTACCGAAAGAAACTCAATTACACAAAAAGAAGAAATTGTTCCTTTTGAAAAAAAATCGGTTGAACTTAAAAAGAAGCTTGCCAAAAACAACGAAGCTAAAATGTTTCTTTATAATGCCTTACCTAAGAAAGAATATGATAGAATTTTTTTTTGTAAAGAGGCAAAAGAAATTTGGCAATATTTGTTAATCACCCATCAAGGTAATAGTCAAGTCAAAGATAACAAGATTGACTTACTTGTGAAACAATATGAGAAATTCTAAATTGCCGAGGATGAATATATTGATAGTGGATTTGCTAGGTTTAATACCATTATAACTAGTTTGAAAGCTATTGATGAAAGTTTTTCTTGCAAGAACTATGTCTGAAAGTTTCTTAGGGCACTTCATCCAAAGTGGAGACCGAAACTCACCGCTATTGAAGAATCCAAAGAGGAGGACGAAAAAAAGACCAAGGAGGAAACGGCTCTCATGGCTCAAGCATCCAATAAGGTATGCTCGATTTATCTTACTATAGTGATGAAGCATCTTCTATGGATGACGATACTATGCAAAATGAATACAATAAAATGTGCAAAACTAGTCTAAAAATCATACTAAAAAATAAGGGTAAGAAAGTCATTAGAAAACGGTTAGAAAACTAGATAGTTGAATTAAAAGATAAAATAAAGAGACTAAAAAGAAATAAAGCCATTGAATGTGTCAACATTAAGCAGATGCCTATGTTTCCTTTCCGCAATCTCATTCTGCTATGGGGTATAAGCACAAGATCTTTGATGTATAATTCCATTTTTAGCACAAAACTCAGAAAATTTATGATTAACAAACTCAGTACCATTATCACTTCTAAAAGTCTTAACAGTCTTGTTAAACAGATTTTTTTATAAGATTAAAAAAGGTAGTAATACAATTAAACACATCATCTTTAGTTTTTATCAAATAAACCCACACAACTCTCGTAAAGTCATCCACAATGGTCAAAAAATATCTATAACCTTCCTTACTAACAACCCTGTAAGGACCCCAAATATCAAGATGAACAAGTTCAACGAGCGCAGTAGATTCATGTTCATTTAAAGGAAATGGTTCCCTAGTTTGTTTAGCTTTTTGACAAATTTCACAAGGCTCATTATTATTGTTGTTTTCAAAACTGATTTCATCTTTAAGCACAACTAAAAGTTGGTCAGAGCAATGACCAAGCCTGCAGTGCCATAAACTTTTAGATAAATTGCAATCAGACTTAAAAATCTTAAATCTTAAGTCAATACCTTGATTTCCATCAAAGTAATACAGACCATCCTTTTGTTTACCAATCCCTAGAACATTCATTCCCTTCAAATCCTGAGATAAGACATAACACTTTGACTCATCAAAAGAAATAAAAAATTGTTGTCTCTAGCCACTTTATGAATAGACATTAAGCTTACACATCATTCTGGTATAACAAGAACATCATATAGAGTTAAGTGTAGGTTAGAACCATATTTCCTACCTTAGTAATTAAAGCTTCGGTTCCATTAGGATGTGAAACTTTAATTCCTAGTTTGAAAATATCAATTGCATTAACCAAAAACTTATCAGTATATGTTAAATGTTGGTTGGCACCAGAATCAACAATAATACCATCTGCAACAAGTGCATACCTGATTTTACTATTATTGCAAAAAAAAATGTTAAGGTTTTGATTAAAAAATTTGCTGTCATAAAAACTATAACTGCTATATTGGCATTTACACCTTTTTCTTTTCCATTATCACTACCAGAAGTATCTTTAATCAAGGATAAAAGTTTTGAAATATGTTCATTAGAAAAAGTTGAAGTAGAACTAGAACCAACAGAGTTGTTATTAACAAATCTTTTGTTAAAATTTTGAGTACCCTGATTATTATTAAAAATTTTCTTATTGTTTCCAAAATCACGAGGATACCCAATAAGTTTGAAACTTCTATCAACAGTATGACCATCAAATCCACAGTGTTCACAAACCAAAGTAGGACCACCAGCAGTCCTTTTATTACCACCATTGTCTACCCAAAACTTCATCAGTATTCGACCTTCCACATTTCTAGTAGCTTTTAAAACTTTCAGTTTAGGTCTATAATAATAACTAGGTTTAGGTTTGTTAAGCCTAACACAATTAGTTGGCCTAGCATTCTATCGAGAAACATTTTTCCCTTTGCCTCCTTTTCGTTTAACAGTCACGAAGCCCTCTTCATTTGTGTCATTCGAATGAGAAACGGGAATATATTTGGCCATTGTTTGTTTGAATGACCAAAATTTTACAGCCTATAGTTTCCTTAGTATAGTTCATACCGTTAAGTAGCGGAATAGAAATAAACAATGTGTCTTTTAACTCTTGATCCGAAGTAACTTCAATAAGTGCTCTTGCATAACTATTACTTCCCCGCGACTCTAAACACATAGTACTCGTATAAGCATCCAACAAATTGGTTTCCCAAGTTTAGTAGCAATCATACTTATACAATCTTCCATAGAAGTTGCTATTGGAACATCATGCAGCTTCACCCACACCGGAACACTAGTAATATCATCCTTTGTCAAGCACGCATTAGGAGACCAAGTGGTAAGGATAATCGGAACCGTCCTAATCATCCATGGACCATTTTCTAAGACTTGTTCCAACCCAATTTTTGTAGCAAATTCGAAGAAAAAGAATCCATTCGAATTCATCATTACTCGTGTAATGCCAAATTTAGCCCAAGTGTTCGTCACATAATTCTCCACTATCGAAAATGTTAATTGTTTCCCACTAAAATAACAAACCAAAGAGTTCGCAAAACGATTGTTAACTTCTTCAACGGTAGCCCTAGGAATAGCCAAATCAGCTCCTTCAACCACTTCACAAGCGTTAAGAGATCGAAAGTTTGCCTTTCTATTCTTACTTTCATCATTCAGCACATTAACATGCTAAATCAGCTTCGTATTTTTTATCCCCAAAACCGTTACCACACTCAGCTGCATGTACCATGTTAAAATCACCATTCTGTGAATCCCCCCCCCCTGACCGGATCTACACACACACCTTGTGTTAGATGTGATACTAAGAATTATACGTAGTCTAGCACGCGGAATTTACTCGCTAGCACTTAGAAGACCTTATGTGTTTTGTAAGATTAGAATGAAACAAAGAACACAGAATAAATAACCTTCAACGATTCAATATTATTAGGATAATAATACGAGTGATCTCCTATCACTAGGGTTTACAACCTTGAATCTCTATAATACGTATATGTGTTGTATATAGAACCTTAACCTAGGCAATCCTTTTATAGACTAAGGATTCCTTTACAAGATAACTATCAATCTATTCTTATATGATATACACAATATCTTTTCCATATTTATCTACTTACAATAAATCATAAACCGTCTTAACTTCTTCACTCAGCAGTCTTAACTGCTTATGTCTTCAATTCTCTTCAGCAGTCTTAACTTCAACCTTCAACAGTCCTAACTGTTACCTCCAACAGTCTTAACTGCTTAAGCTTAATTTCCTAACAATCCTCCCCTAAACTTATGATTTCTATCCAATCACTAAGTTTCTTCAAATTAAGCTTCTTCTTCTTAATGCTGAAAATTCTTTCAAACACCCATCAAGCCAATCTCTTAGATCTAGCTTTTACTTCTTGTGCAAGATTGAATATCTTTGCCACTAGCATATCAGCCATCTCAGACTCTTCATTAGCTTCAAGTTTAGCAAATACCAGCATTGTCAAAAAACCTGGTCTGAGTGGATAATTCTTTTCAACCAGCATATATATCTCTATTCCATCCTTTGTAGATACTCTGTGTACTCCACATGCACCAAATAACTTCCAAGAGATATCCTTGATTTGAGCTTGAAATCTCCAAATCGATTCTCCACCATCTGGTTCATAAATTCTCTTCAATTGAACCCATAGTTCTTTGTCTTTATCTTCAACTAGATCAATATCTCTGAATTTCTCTTTCACTAAACTCCAAAGTTGATTTAGATCTTCTCTGTCAAAGCCTTTGAGTAAATCTTCAAACTACTTATATCTTTCAGAAATATCTCGAAGTCTAATAATCTTCCATCCCTTCATCCTTTCATCAGTAAACACTTCCCAGTCAATGATTGGATGTTTGACCTGCAAAGGTTTAATATAAGAAGACTCTGGAATAATAACCATCATGCTTCTGATCTTCTCATTAGTTAATCCTTCTTCATCAGACTTTTGTTTCTTAGCAACTTCTGATTCCGTAGATTCTGCTTCCCTCTTCTTTCCTGTTTTGACACTTCTTCTTGGAGAATTCAAAATAGCATAAGTTTCACAGAATTCTTTTTCAATTATAGCATAAGACTTTCCCTTGAAATCTTTCATTGAGTAATTTGCTGAGTTCTTCAAATAATGCTTCATATCCTCAACAAGTTCCTTCTTTGTTAGTAACTTTGTCTTGTACCCTAACTTCTATCTTTCTCTTATTCTATGAATCAGATCTTCCCACATTGCAACTCCATTCTTCTTGAATATAAATTCCTTAAGCTCCTCTGTCTTATCATCTTCATTCAATTCTTTATCTTTAAGAACCATAGAAGCTTGTGCTCTTACAATCACATCAGAATCCAGAAAATATTGCAACTGTTCATTGAATTCTTCTTGATTTACTTTATTTGATCTTTTTCTTTCCATGAATTCTGCAATATTCCTTATATCATCAGCAGCCATCTTCCTTGCAAATTCTTCATCACTAGCAATCTGAGCTTGTTTAGCTTCCAAACCAGCCAAATCTTCTTCTTCCAATTTCCTTGCAACCTTTGCATCATGAACTATCTGTTCTTGAGTTTTTGGTTTCAACCTTTTAAGCCTTTCAAGTTCTTGAACAGCAACCACTTCTTCAGATGTCATAGGTTTCTTTCCTTTATCTGCTCTTCTCCTTTCATATTCTTGTTCAGCAGAAGTTTCTTCAGTTGAAACTGCTTGTTGTTCTTTCTCAGCAGTTTGAACTGTTACGTTGCTCTGTCTCAGCAGTTTGAACTGCTTCTTCATTTGGAACTGCTTGATGTGTCTCAGCTGTTTCTTCATGAACATTACCAGAACCAGAACCAATATCAAAATCTTGATCTTGTTCAGAACCTTCTTCATACCTCCCCTGAGATGCTGATCTATCCTTATCTCCAAATTTCCTCTCTTTACCAAATTTCCTCCCCTGTTTGGAAGAATTTTCATCATCCCCATCTGAACCGTCTGAATTATCATCAGAATCATCATCCAATACCACTCTTGCCCTTTTCTTCTTCAAGTCTTTGCTTCACCCTTTTTGTTAACTTTGTATAGACTTTGGCAAAATTCTCCTTGTGAGCTTTGAATTCCTCCTTAGTTTGCTTTAGCTCCTTCTCCAAAGTATCAACCTTGGCTACTAACTTGGTACATAAAGCCGTCAATTCAGTTTGTGAAGAACTACCCTCATCACTTCTAGCTGTATTACCTGCTATGAGAGGTGAATCTTTGGGCAAGGATTCAGTCACAACCCTAGTTAGACTAGGTTTAGACCTTCTCCTATAAGTGATAGGTGGTTGTTGGGTTGTTTCAAATACTTGAGTGGATGTGTGATGGGGATCAGTTTGAACTGCTGAACCTTCACCCAACTCAGTTTGAATCATTTGAGGAAACAATGGAACTGGTTCCCCTTCAAAAAGTCTACTAGCCATAGTCATATTTTGAAAAACCTTTGATTGTAGACTAGGCGTAGCAAAAATTTCAATTGATTTTGTAAGCAGGTTTTTCTTTTTATTCAAAATTGTTTGAACAAACCTGGGATACATTAAAAACTTTGTTTTACTATCAACATTTGATGCCATACCCTCAAAAATATATTTTTGAAAAGTTAAAAACCCTGTTTGTAGACAAGCAAATGAGAGCAATAGCAATATTGCTACTGAATTGTTCCCAAGCAGTCTTTTTATTACTTAAACAGCATAGAAGAGTGTGTATCAAAAATCTCCATTGGGGTGAAAAACATGCTTTTTGAAAAGTCAATTTATGTTCAGATGTACTATACCCTATTTTTTCAAGTTCTTCCCAAATTTCAGTATTTAGCATAGTGTGGATACCGTCTGAGTCATTTAATTTAAGATGTCTCCTAAGTATAGACTCGGTAACAACAAATTTAATGCCATCTACTTTAGTATGAATTTCTAAGTTTCCATCATCACTTGTCAAGATAGATAAATTCTGCCAGAACTGTGTGATGTGCGAAACATAAAGAGTAGGAGAAACAGTTAGAGCATACCTTATGTGAGAGTGGTTGAAAAAGTCCACAACCTCATAAAATTTTGGCCCATCTCCTTGCTCTGTTTTCTCTAAAAACGCAACCTGGTTGTGACGCTTAGCAAAATCCAATCTTGCCATTCTTAGTAGAAAATATTAATTAACAGCCGTGAATAGTAATAAGATTGAGTGAAAAGATAGAAGATGAAAGTAATATTGAGAGTTTATGGAGAGAGTTGTAGGGTTTCAAGTTGACCGACTTAAGGAATATGGTAACTATTTATTTTAGTATAAGAATATAATAAAATAAAAGTTAAAATATCTATAAGAGGATCCCTCGAAATCCGTAATTCATCCAGTAAAAATCGCAACAAACCGCCAACGGCTAGTTTTTACCCCAAAATTAATTACTGACACGTCAGTCATAACGGCTAGTTGAACCGTACCAATATTTTGTACTAACCGTCCCAACTGTTGAAAAATTTTGTTGAGCCGTACCAACTTTTTGAAATAGAATTTTAAAATAACATGGCTCAAACATAGTTTTTAGCAAACTATCAGCTATCAACGGATTTGATATGTCTTTACCAATAGCCGTTTGCTTTGGACTAGCCAACTCTTCACATTTAGATATGGTGAGCTGATAACCATACAATTTTTGGTAAATTGTCAACCATAAACGGATTTGATTAGTCTTTACCAGAAACCGTTTGCTCTGGACTAGTTGGTTCTTATGTGGATAAGACATGCTGAACCAATTACCATTTGTTGTATGCAAAGATCACATACTAATCTCCAGAACACCATTTAGTCCAAAACATCAAGCATTCATAATCCCTTGGTGTTTTCTCTCCAATCCTGCAATTGTTAGTCCAAAAACAAAGAAACCAAATACAAGCATATGACTAACAATGCACATAACAAGAAAAGTTAGTTTCCTTGTGGAACCCAAGCCAAAACAGACTTAGGCTTTCCTCTAGCATCAACATAATTCATTCTTTTCAAAACAATCTTAGCACCATTGGGTTGAATTGGTCTCCATACCCAACATGTTGAAGCATTCACTCCATTACCCATGTTTCCCTTAGCAGTGTTTTTATTCACACCAGTACCAATTACCCTGCTAGCAGTTGGAACTGCTGGCTTGGCAGTTGTTACCTTAGGTTTCCAAACTTGGTTTTTCACCACTGCTTTCTCATAAAAAGTTCTTTTACCAGTTTTGAATGATGGTTTAAAAACATTTATTGGATTTTGAACTGGTGGCCTTGGGTGAATTTGTCTCATAGGTCTAACAGTCTGAACTGCTGGTCTAACAGTTTGAACTGCTTTAGGTCCAGACCTTAAAAGAACTGATCTGGGAATCATCTTGTCATTCCTAGGAGGAGTTTTAGGTCTCTCTAGACACATGCTCTTGTTTGAATACCCTCTAACATATTTATCACAAAAAGCTGCAAGATGGTCAAAGCTACCACAAGAGTAACAAGCTTTCCTATAGCAAACAAAATCCTTTCCTAATTGGTGGGATTTGAGGTCATTCCAATTCCTCTGGTTACCTCTTGGCTTGTTTGTGGTTCTATACATCTCTGCATACCTAACTGTTGGTCTAAAAGGTTTGGCATCTGAGCTGGCCTAACAGTCTCAGGTTTAACCATCTTTGGAACTTTTGGTTCCTACACTTTATCACTAACAGGCTTAACCACAGCCTGATCATCCTCATCATCAGAAGTCCACTCCTCAATTGTTGGAGCATCTGAGTCCTTAGGTGAGGACCTATCAGAAGACACCTTGTCCTCAGATAGTGACTTATCACTTGCACTTACAAACACAGGTTTATCAACTACATCCTTCTTGGGTTGAGGACCATAATTAAGCTCAGGTAATTGAAATTCAGGGAGTCCTGTATGTTCTAAGTCTATACCTTTGGGTGATGGTATTCCTCTATAAGGAGGTGGAACTGACTTATATCCTAGGCCTGACTTAGCTTTATTTTGAATCTGACTCTCAATTATCTTTTGAACACCTTTTGATGTGTATTCTAGTGTATCTACACTCATCTGAATGTTCTCCTTAGCTTTCTTAACCTGTTCTAGCTCATGTTTTAAAACAGTGATTTCATTCTCTCTAAACATTAAGTCTCTCTTAACAATAATCATATCATCAGAAAACTTAGACTCATTGTTTTGATAATGAACAATTTTCTCTTCTAACACAGCTAAAGCTCTCTTATGATTTGCTAAAGCTAAAACAGTTTCTTTTAATTCTTTCCACTGACTCTCATATCTTGTTTTAAGTGTTTCTAGTTCTTTTAAAGCTTCACAAGATTTAGAACATTTTGAAACTTGTACCTCAGAATCAGAAAATGCCATGAGAGCAACCTCTGTAGATGCTTCTGCTTCCTCCTCTGCAATATAGCTCCAGTCAAATCCTAAGCCATCAATGGCAACCATGGCTTTCGAGCTTGAATCAGTAACCTCCACAACTCTTGACTTGCTTCCATATGCTCTACTCTTTCCATCTTGTTGACTTGGCAATCTGCACTCCCTTGAGTAATGACCTTTCTTGTGGCAATTGTAGCACTCAATCTTGGACTTGTCTTACCCTGCAACATCATTACTGTTTATGACAATCTTCTTGCCAGTCTTCTTCAAGAATCTTCTAGCTCTCAAACTGAGAAGAGAGAGCTGCCACTTAATATCCATCTCTTCAATATCATCTTCATCAATCTCTTGAAGATCTGAATGAGTCAGCATACTTCCATTGTGCTGAGTAGTCAAGAAAGCATAATAAGTATCATCATTCAAAAGTCCACTAGTACTGCTTGAGGTGCTAGCAGTACCAAGGTTTGCACTAGCAGTACCAACTGCTCCACCAACTTGCACTTCTTCATCTGGACTTGAGGAACTGGGAGTTGATACAAAGGCCAAATTCCCTGAGCTTGAGCTTGAACTTGATCCAGCAGACTTCTTAATCTCATGTTCAACTATCTTGAAGTTGCTATACAGATCCATTAAGCTCATGGAATCTATATCAGGCTTGTTTTTCCATACTACCACATGCATAGCCCATTCAGCTGGTAGACTCCTCAGAAACTTAGAGTTGAGATCTTCCTGAGGCATCTCAATTCCTAAAACAGCCAATTGACTCACCAACTTTTGAAGCTATTGAACATATGATCCAACGACTCATTGCTTGTTGCAGTAAAGTTCTCAAACTGATGCTTGAGAAGGGTCTTCTGGGTTTTCTTGGTGGCTTCATTCCCACCATATCTTGCAACAATAGCTTCAAAGAGAGATTTAGCACACTTGAATTTACTAAAATTCAGCAACTGATCATTGGGAATAGTCATCAGAAGCAAACTTCTAGCCTTAATATCATTCTTGTACCTTGCCTTCTCTTCATTAGTGGTTGGTTTTGTCTGCACTGTACTCTCAGATTTACCATCAACAACAGTTGTTGTTGTTACAGGGGTAAAAGAGTTTCCATCTTCAATGATCTCCCACAGTGCATAGTCTTGCACTTGGAAAAACTGCTCAATACGAAGTCTCCACATGTCGAACTCATTAGGTTTAAGCATAGGAAGCTTAGCAGCAATGTTGGTTGTGGATGGTGTTGTTTCCATGTCCATCTTTGTTCTTCTCAGATCTTCTAAATCTATGTATCAGCAAACCTGGCTCTGATACCACTTGACTGGATCTACACACACTCCTTGTGTTAGATGTGATACTAAGAATTATACGTAGTCTAGCACGCGGAATTTACTAGCTAGCACTTAGAAGACCTTATGTGTTTTGTAAGATTAGAATGAAACAAAGAACACAGAATAAATAACCTTCAACGATTCAATATTATTAGGATAATAATATGAGTGATCTCCTATCACTAGGGTTTACAACCTTGAATCTCTATAATACGTATATGTGTTGTATATAAAACCTTAACCTAGGCAATCCTTTTATAGACTAAGGATTCCTTTACAAGATAACTATCAATCTATTCTTATACGATATACACAATATCTTTTCCATATTTATCTACTTACAATAAATCATAAACCGTCTTAACTTCTTCAGTCAGCAGTCTTAACTGCTTATGTCTTCAATTCTCTTCAGCAGTCTTAACTTCAACCTTCAACAGTCCTAACTGTTACCTCCAACAGTCTTAATTGCTTAAGCTTAATTTCCTAACACCCCCCTTCCATAATTTTTATAGTTTGCATTAAATGAGCTCAGTAAAGAGCTTATGTTGACCTCTCTCGTATTATCAACCATCCCATAGCGAATTCAACCCATCAAATTAAACGCACTTGCAAAACCCTAGAAGTACGAAGCCCTAATTTTAATTGATAGATAAAAATATAAATAAGTGCACTTTCGAAACCCTAAATTTTGATTAATGGAACAATTAAAGCGACCAGACACAATAATGACAACGAAAGAAACCCTAAACAACTTGT